>JAVJIF010005683.1:0-187479 GCA_038442645.1 Agave tequilana
GGGACTTGAAGATTCAGATCTAGCATTCAAGCTTTGCAAGAAAAAACTTGCAAATTCTGTGCCCCTACTCTCTAAAGTAGGAAACAGAATTTCAAGAAATTGCGATGCAAACTGAAAATTCATTGGACTACTAAAAATCTTTTTGCAGGACATATTGCTCGCAAAAATTTAAGTTTTTATATGTTATATTTGTGCTATTTCTATTAGATCCACCATCCCTGTTTTAATCCAACAGTAAAACACTTATTGAAAAGTTTAAAAATTGATTAGGACGTTTGCATTTTAGGCACGAGTCTTTTCATTCATTTACTTTACTGTTAAAGAGTGCTGCAGTAAGGTACGTACGCATTGCATTTAGAATAGGACTCATCTCTTGGTTGATTTATATCGCTTTGAGTGAATCTTGTTTATCTTGTACACTTGCACAAAATTGATTTTAAGGGTAACACCCAATAACAAGATAGGTGGGGATTTAATCACTCTTCCTTGGTCCAAAAATTAGATTCCATGCACTCACAAACCTAAGCCTAAGTAAAATCTGATAGACATTGCCTTAGGGACATCTCGAACTCACTAGGAGATTATCCCTAAAGAGAGAAGGTGTTGGAAACTGACTCCTGCCAAATCAGTGTCTAGGAAGGGATTGAGGGCCGAAAGCCCGAAGATTGGTAGTTACTTAATTAAGGAAAGACTTTGACGGATAACCTCCCACAAATCTTGCCCTGACCTGGCTGATTAGCTTGTGGTCAAGTCTACATTATACCTCCTGTGGACCAATCAACCAGTTAGGAGTTGTCTAGGTCAAGGTTACCTTAGACTAGGCTTGGTTGATTACTATTGTTGACTGTTGGTAAACTTGTTTGTGATTGTGATGTGTTTGTGTATGCAAGTGTGGTCAAGAGACCCTAATTCATCTAGGTTGATTAGAAACACATCACCACCCAAGTTTGAAGCAAGACCAGATCCGGTAATGTCTCAATCAACATCACTGCAGGATAGGTTCTACCCTATTAGAACCTCACTTCCATCTTGCATTCTACTTCCATCAGTTGGTGAATATTTTTGAGCTCAAGCCTCAATTCATCAACACATTCCCCCAAGTTTCATGGCTTAGAGTCCGAAGATGCCTACTTCTTCATAAGAAATTTGAGGAAGTATGTCTAATGATGAAAATCCCACACCTTATAGATGATGCTATTAGGATGAGTGTAATACCCCGTTCCCGGAATACGTACTTAGTTACGTATTCAGATTTTTTCGATCGTATTTTTCGATTTGTTCCCTGTATTTATTCTGTATTATGAATTCCTTATATGATTGTTTTAGCTTGGATTTGGATTCGTGGACTCGGAGTCAGTCCCAGTCCGAACCAGGAAACCCGATATAGTATATTACTCGATTTGGATATTCCGGTACTTAGATTTGACCGATTTTAGTTTTAAATATTATTTTCTAATATATTAGATTTTCTATGATTTTCTAGATTTTTCCTGAATTAAAATGAATTTCTTCAAAACCGGTGTCGGCCAGTGTCGCTGGCCGCTTCCCGGATTTTTAATTCACAAACCACTTGGAATTTCTAGAAGGTCCTTTAGGTATTATTTCTTAGAATCACATTTCTTATCTAAATACTTTTTTCTGAGGATTTTACGAATTTATGGATATTCCACCGGAGTCGGTAGATAACCGATTCCAGTATTTTTATTTCACAAACAGTTAGGAATTTCTAGATGGTTCTTTAGACTTTAATTTCTTAGAATCACATTTTCTACCTACATTCTTTTTCTGAGGATTTTATGAATTTATGAAAATTCCAACGGAGTTGGTATTTTTCTGGTTCCGGGATTTTTAGTTTTAAAACTATAAAGTATTTCTTAAAACGGATTTCACTATGTTTTCTTAATATAATATTCTTGATTTTTGATATTATTTCGGGTCGTTCCGAGATACTTGATTTCGGGACGCATCCGGTATTTTCCCGAAAGATTTCGCATCCATGACTTAAACCCAGGAATCCGCCACTTTCATTATTTTCATTTTCTTTCCAAGAAATATCTTCTCTTTCCAATTCCTTTTCCTTTTCCTAATTTCTTTATTTCCTTTAGCTTCCTCCATAAGCTTTCATTTTCATCCACACACTTCCTTTATTCTCCACCACACAATATTTCCACCTCACCAACTTCCACACACTTCTTCTCCACCTCACCCCTCACCATGGCAAGCCCTATTGGCCAAGAGATCCACCTCATCCTCCACTTTGCAAATAAGCCCCTCCCTTTTTATTATTTGCAACTCCTTCACAAATTCAAAAACCTATAAATACCCTTCCTTCTCCATTTCAATTTCCTTTTTCTCTCTTCATCACTTCACCAAGATATTAGCCTTCACCTAAACTCCTCCTCATCTCTTCACCACAACCACCACCACAACCCTCCTTTGGATTTGGACCGTAGCTTCCTTCGTCGATCGTATCGCCGTGGATCCTTTTGTGGTATTGTCGACCTCGATCTTTCCGAACGTGTAGAGCTTCCAATAACCGTTCCATGTGAGTATTCCTACTCACCACACTTGTCTATTCTTTGTATATTCATGTTTCCATATCATATAGGTTTGTATCTTCAACATCATGCCATTTGATTACCAAACACAACCACCCAAAAATCTGATTTTTTGACTAAACAGCAGCAGTTTTTCAGGAGCCCGGTCGACCGACAGTCGACCGGCAGTCGACCGACGTGCACAACGTGCACGCTGGGATAGTCCGGTCGACCGGCAGTCGACCGGCACTCGACCGACCAAACCTGGAGCTCACGGCCTTGTATCGGCGACCGGCAGTCGACCGATCACTCGACCGACCTGTATTTTCGGTCGACCGGCAGTCGACCGACAGGCGACCGTCCTGGCACTGTTAGTGTACCGGTCGACCGGCCATTGACCCCAGTCGACCGTTAGTCTGTTTTGGGCCAAAATCTGCTTCTCCTGTGGAAAAATCCTAACTCTCTAGAACCCAGTTTTAGTCGACTTGACCTGACTGTTAGACGACTTAGAACCACTATTAGTCGACTACCCCATTTTCCTAGTCGACCTACTTCTTTATTAGTCGACCACCCATTCCACCTAGACGACTAACTTTACCTATCTGTTATAGTTGATTCCCTTCTTGAACCTGAACCTTACCCTCTAGACTTACATCACATATAGGTATCACTTGACTTGTCACTTGACAAACTCGTCTTCTATTCTTCTCTCTCTCATCTTCACTCTACATATTTATATCACAGGTTATGGCGCATCCCGAGCTTCCGTGGATTTCGGATATTTCGGTATATTGGTGACTCAGGCGAGTATTCTCACTCGCTACCTTCTTGTATGCGAGTAGTCTCGCTCTTCTCTTATCTCTATTTGAGTTTCCAGTTTCGTCGGAACGATAAGTATTTCATTTCCTATTTTCATGTATTTGATTCCATGTCTATATATATCTTTTGATGCTTTTATACCATGCGTGGCCGACCCTTCGTGGTCGTTGACTTCTAGATTTCTGCTGTGTTATCATTGCCATGTTATTGCCTCAGATATATCATTGCATGCTTACTTTTAACACATGTATATCACCTTACATCTGGCGTGGTATCACCTGACCTCTAGTATGGTATCACCTGACCACCTGACATGCCCTATCTGGCAAGACCATCTTGTTATGTCATGACTTACCCAGACTTATTATCAATCCATTGTTATGCATGTTACTTGATATACATCACCATTTATCATGCTATCTCTTGTCACCAAGCATGATACACCGATTCTTATAATTATCACGATAAAGGGAATGTAGTACCTGATTACTGTTATGTACTGATCACTGTTATGTATTCTTGTTATGATATTGCTCATTCCCGAAATCTGATAATTATGTTCATAAGCCATAAAAACGACAACTTGTATGGGTATGGGAGGAAGTGATGGATGCCGGAATGATACCTTGCTTATAGTGATGGGATATAAAAGTATGTATATATATACATATATATTATATGTTACTGGCGGTAGTGAATCTGAATTACTGAATAGGGGGACTTTGGGCCTCCAAAGCCGGTTCCAGGTGTATGGAAACCACTATAAGAAGTTCTATCAGTTCTCCATCTACTTCCGTTAACAACCCTTGGCTTGCTTATATATGGATGTATGTGGGTTTGGCCGTACACCAGGTCACATACCTAGATATATGGGTCAGACAAGTAATAATAATAATAGATTTCAGTTATTGATTCCTGTTACCTTGCTATACCTGTCATGATTCCTGCTTTGTATTCCTGTTTGACTTTCATATGATTTGCAACTCTGATTCTATACGCTTAGATATTCGGTGGCATGAGATAACGGTATATAGATGAGGGTTTCCTTGTTTGGATTATTCCTTCGATGTACTAGTCTCATGGGACCGTAACCTAAGCGTATACAATCAATTTTGCTTGTGATTAGTTTTACTTCGGATTTCCTGTTTTGCGATTGTTACGTTATACCCGTTCTTATATATACTTCATTTGTGTTCTAACCCTCCTGTCTTCTGTACTTGACTCTTGTACTCACCCTTGGCTCGCCACCTGGCATTATATCATACTCGCCTGGGGAGTTTCACTGACTCCCCTGGATTCTCATGTCCAGGTCTTGGAGCTTGGAGCGTGAGGATTTCCCCCTGTTATTGATCAGAGTAGCGTAGCGGTAGCGTGTCTCTCCAGTTACCTCGTGAGCACTCTTTTGTACTGTTCATATACATGTATCTTTTATGTTGTCCATACATGTATATCTTTTGTATTCCCGCATTTGCGCTTATTAGTGATATGATATTCATGTAATATTAGATCACTACTGGTGATAATTCTGTAATTGTATATATGTGTTGGAATGTATAATGCACCACTTACTTCCGTACTCTGATTCTTGTCTGTACTGATGCTTAGCGTTATACGGGAGGGTAGTCTGACCTACGTATATACGTTGCAGTGACGTCCCCGTATCGCCGGGATCGGGGCGTTACAGGTTGGTATCAGAGCTTAGGCTCTAGCCTCCTCAGTACGTCCAGAAGGCAAATCAATGGTAAAGAGATTTGCAACTGGAA
Source organism: Agave tequilana (assembly GCA_038442645.1). NCBI lineage: Eukaryota > Viridiplantae > Streptophyta > Magnoliopsida > Asparagales > Asparagaceae > Agave > Agave tequilana. The sequence goes on from JAVJIF010005683.1 coordinate 5,120, forward strand.
TACATGAGTCTTGGTTATACATTCCAACTGCAAGTGCAGAGTTATCTATTTCTTGACTATCCTTCCTTTGATTCCTAATTCCTCCTATCCTTTCCCTGTTTTGGTTTTATGAAGCCTTATACTACTTTAATATGACTAGACTAGAGAGGTAGTGGCTGGTTCAGAATGAAGCTCTTATGTGATCTCTTCGGCCAACTTGATGAAGCTTGGTATTCTCCAGATCGATCTTGATCTGGCTATCTTTCAGAGGACAGCAGTCGGATTCTTAATTATCGGTCTTCTTTATTATGCTCAGGATTTTCGGGGTTTTCTTTATTACACAGCCACGACATCATCAGTATTCATTTATTTCACAGCCACGACATCATCAGTATTATTCAACATTATTCTAAGATTTATTACACAGCCACGACATCATCAGCCGGAAATGCAGAGTATGATTATTATTCAGTTGACTTGAGAGCCCTACCTATAGTGCTTCATATCTTAATCGGTATAATTCCACCTTTGTCCCCTTTGTATTCAATTTACCCCTTATCGAAATTGCGAGGACGCAATTTTTTGTAAGGTGGGTGATTGTATACCCCGTTCCCGGAATACGTACTTAGTTACGTATTCAGATTTTTTCGATCGTATTTTTCGATTTGTTCCCTGTATTTATTCTGTATTATGAATTCCTTATATGATTGTTTTATCTTGGATTTGGATTCGTGGACTCGGAGTCAGTCCCGTCCGAACCAGGAACCCGATTATAGTATATTACTCGATTTAGATATTCCGGTACTTAGATTTGACCGATTTTAGTTTTAAATATTATTTTCTAATATATTAGATTTTCTATGATTTTCTAGATTTTTCCTGAATTAAAATGAATTTCTTCAAAACCGGTGTCGGCCAGTGTCGCTGGCCGCTTCCCGGATTTTAATTCACAAACCACTTGGAATTTCTAGAAGGTCCTTTAGGTATTATTTCTTAGAATCACATTTCTTATCTAAATACTTTTTCTGAGGATTTTACGAATTTATGGATATTCCACCAGAGTCGGTAGATAACCGATTCAGTATTTTTATTTCACAAACAGTTAGGAATTTCTAGATGGTTCTTTAGACTTTAATTCTTAGAATCACATTTTCTACCTACATTCTTTTTCTGAGGATTTTATGAATTTATGAAAATTCCAACGGAGTCGGTATTTTTCTGGTTCCGGGATTTTTAGTTTTAAACTATAAAGTATTTCTTAAAACGGATTTCACTATGTTTCTTAATAAATATTCTTGATTTTTGATATTTATTTCGGGTCGTTCCGAGATACTTGATTTCGGGACGCATCCGGTATTTTCCCGAAAGATTTCCGCATCCATGACTTAAACCAGGAATCCGCCACTTTCATTATTTTCATTTCCCTTCCAAGAAAATATCTTCTCTTTCCAATCCTTTTCCTTTTCCTAATTTCTTTATTTCCTTTAGCTTCCTCCATAAGCTTTCATTTTCATCCACACACTTCCTTTAATTCTCCACCACACAATATTTCCACCTCACCAACTTCCACACACTTCTTCTCCACCTCACCCCTCACCATGGCAAGCCCCTATTGGCCAAGAGAACCACCTCATCCTCCACTTTGCAAATAAGCCCCTCCCTTTTTATTATTTGCAACTCCTTCACAAATTCCAAACCTATAAATACCCTTCCTTCTCCATTTCAATTCCTTTTTCTCTTTTCATCACTTCACCAAGATATTAGCCTTCACCTAAACTCCTCCTCATCTCTTCACCACAACCACCACCACAACCCTCCTTTGGATTTGGACCGTAGCTTCCTTCGTCGATCGTATCGCCGTGGATCCTTTTGGTGGTATTGTCGACCTCGATCTTTCCGAACGTGTAGAGCTTCCAATAATCGTTCCATGTGAGTATTCCTACTCACCAACACTTGTCTAATTCTTTGTATATTCATGTTTCCATATCATATAGGTTTGTATCTTCAACATCATGCCATTTGATTACCAAACACAACCACCCAAAAATCTGATTTTTTGACTAAACAGCAGCAGTTTTCAGGAGCCCGGTCGACCGACAGTCGACCGGCAGTCGACCGACGTGCACAACGTGCACGCTGGGATAGTCCGGTCGACCGACAGTCGACGGCGGCGACTCGACCGACCAAACATGGAGCTCACGGCCTTGTATCGGTCGACCGGCAGTCGACCGATCACTCGACCGACCTGTATTTTCGGTCGACCGGCAGTCGACCGACAGGCGACCGTCCTGGCACTGTTAGTGTACCGGTCGACCGGCCATTGACCCATCGACCGTTAGTCTGTTTTGGGCCAAAATCTGCTTCTCCTGTGGAAAAATCCTAACTCTCTAGAACCCAGTTTTAGTCGACTTGACCTGACTGTTAGACGACTTAGAACACTATTAGTCGACTACCCCATTTCTCCTAGTCGACCTACTTCTTTATTAGTCGACCACCCATTCCACCTAGACGACTAACTTTGCCTATCTGTTATAGTTGATTCCCTTCTTGAACCTGAACCTTACCCTCTAGACTTACATCACATATAGGTATCACTTGACTTGTCACTTGACAAACATCGTCTTCTATTCTTCTCTCTCTCATCTTCACTCTACATATTTATATCACAGGTTATGGCGCATCCCGAGCTTCCGTGGATTTCGGATATTTCGGTTATTGGTGACTCAAGCGAGTATTCTCACTCGCTACCTTCTTGTATGCGAGTAGTCTCGCTCTTCTCTTATCTCTATTTGAGTTTCCAGTTTCGTCGGAACGATAAGTATTTCATTTCCTATTTTCATGTATTTGATTCCATGTCTATATATATCTTTTGATGCTTTTATACCATGCGTGGCCGACCCTTCGTGGTCGTTGACTTCTAGATTTCTGCTGTGTTATCATTGCCATGTTATTGCCTCAGATATATCAGTTGCACGCTTACTTTTAACACATGTATATCACCTTACATCTGGCGTGGTATCACCTGACCTCTAGTATGGTATCACCTGACCACCTGACATGCCACTATCTGGCAAGACCATCTTGTTATGTCATGACTTACCCAGACTTATTATCAATCCAGTGTTATGCATGTTACTTGATATACATCACCATTTATCATGCTATCTCTTGACACCAAGCATGATACACCGATTCTTATAATTATCACGATAAAGGGAATGTAGTACCTGATTACTGTTATGTACTGATCACTGTTATGTATTCTTGTTATGATATTGCTCATTCCCGAAATCTGATAATTATGTTCATAAGCCATAAAAAGGACAACTTGTATGGGTATGGGAGGAAGTGATGGATGCCGGAATGATACCTTGCTTATAGTGATGGGATATAAAAGTATGTATATATATACATATATATATATGTACTGGCGGGGCGGTAGTGAATCTGAATTACTGAATAGGGGGACTTTGGGCCTCCAAAGCCGGTTCCAGGTGTATGGAAACCACTATAAGAAGTTCTATCAGTTCTCCATTTACTTCCGTTAACAACCCTTGGCTTGCTTATATATGGATGTATGTGGGTTGGCCGTACACCAGGTCACATACCTAGATATATGGGTCAGACAAGTAATAATAATAATAGATTCCAGTTATTGATTCCTGTTACACTTGCTATACCTGTCATAATTCCTGCTTTGTATTCCTGTTTGACTTTCATATGATTTGCAACTCTGATTCTATACGCTTAGATATTCGGTGGCATGAGATAACGGTATATAGATGAGGGTTTCCTTGTTTGATTATTCCTTCGATGTACTAGTCTCATGGGACCGTAACCTAAGCGTATACAATCAATTTTGCTTGTGATTAGTTTTACTTCGGATTTCCTGTTTTGCGATTGTTACGTTATACCCGTTCTTATATTATACTTCATTTGTGTTCTAACCCTCCTGTCTTCTGTACTTGACTCTTGTACTCACCCTTGCTCGCCACCTGGCATTATATCATACTTGCCTGGGGAGTTTCACTGACTCCCCTGGATTCTCATGTCCAGGTCTTGGAGCTTGGAGCGTGAGGATTTCCCCTGTTATTGATCAGAGTAGCGTAGCGGTAGCGTGGTCTCTCCAGTTACCTCGTGAGCACTCTTTTGTACTGTTCATATACATGTATCTTTTTGTTGTCCATACATGTATATCTTTGTATTCCCGCATTTGCGCTTATTAGTGATATGATATTCATGTAATATTAGATCACTACTGGTGATAATTCTGTAATTGTATATATGTGTTGGAATGTATAATGCACCACTTACTTCCGTACTCTGATTCTTGTCTGTACTGATGCTTAGCGTATATACGGGAGGTAGTTCTGACCTACGTATATACGTTGCAGTGACGTCCCCGTATCGCCGGGATCGGGGCGTTACAATGAGATTTGTCCCTTTCGCACTTAAGGACCTAGCAAAGAAGTAGCTCTACAGCTTAGCGGCTGGTTCTATCACATCCTAGGATGGTTTCATCAAGGTCTTCTTAAAAAATTCTATCCAATTCATAAATCGCTCTCATTAGGAAGACGATCATGCAATTCAAGCAAGAACCTAGTGAACTGTTCTGGAGGTACTTTGAACGCTTTAAGGACCTCCTTGTCCAATGTCCACATCATGGAATAGAGAAATGGCGGTAATGCCAAATTCTTTATGATGGTTTAGACTATTCGACCAAAACCCTCTTAGAAAGTATGTGCCAAGGGGGTTTCTTGCAAAAAAATAAAAATGAAGGATGGGATTTGTATGAAAATCTAGCTGAGAAGACCATCCAATGGAATCTGCTAGTGAGACCTCTAGGAATCCTAACCCCATCTCTTCAAAAGGAAGTCTCCATTCTATCGAATCATCCATCGCTAATGAGGTTAAGTTAGCTAACCTGGCTAGAAGACTGGAAGCTCTAGAAATGAAAGAACCAAGTTCAGTCAATCAAGTCAGCCCGAACCAATTTCCAACCTCGGGCTGCACTTACTGTCAAGCTATGAATCATGTATTCGGAATGCATATTTATATGGCTTGTTCACAGCTCCCCTACCATGAACCGATGAATGTAGCCTTTTCAGGCTGAACAATAATCCTTACACATCAATGTACAATCCTGGCTGGAGAAATTACCCTAATTTCTCATGGAGCCAAAACAACAATGACCATTCACGATCAAATCATGCTAGCCACTTCCATCATGCCAATAATTCTTCTAATCATCAACCCAACTTCTCCAATTTCTATAATAATTCTCCCAACCATCCACCTAACTTTCAAAACTATCAACAGAACTTTCCTAACCAAGCTCCACAATCCTCCTTCCAGAATCCTCAACTAGAAGGAGAATGACTGACTTTGAAAGAAACATGGAAAGATATATGAAAAACCAAGACTCTCTCATGCAAACTATCCAGAGGTTAGAGTTCAAATGAGTCAACTAGCCAACCCAGAGAATGAGAGACAGAAGGGTACCCTACCTAGTCTGCCAATCACCAATCCGAGGAATTCTCAACAAGCTCATTTGGCTGAGGATCATTCACTGAATCAATGTAATGCTGTTCATACATTGAGGTCAGGAAAGAGAGTTGATAACCCAGTGTCAACGCTAAGCAATCCCATTTAGCACAACCACAATCAAGCTTCCACCTCATCTAAACCAAATTCTTCCAATTCTGACGAATCTGAAAAGATAAGTCAGCCAGTCAGGTGCACCAGCCTATAATACCATTTCCCAATAGGCTGAAAAACAACAAGTAAAATCCTCATATGGACAAGATAATTGAGATATTTAACCAATTGAAGATAATGTGCCACTTCTTGATGCCATCCAACAGGTCCCTTCCTACGCTAAGTTTCTTAAGGACATGTGCACCAAGAGAAAGACTAATGTCCCAAAAATGGTTTTCTTAACCACTAACATTAGTGAGCTACTATCGGGTCCGATCCCTATCAAGTACAAGGATCCAGGTAGTCCCACTATTGCCTGCACAATAGGACAAGCCGAGATTAGTCGTGCACTTCTTTACTTGGGGCAAGTATCAACTTGCTTCCATTCTCAGTTTATCAACAGCTCGGGTTGGGTGATCTTAGTCCAACTCGAGTCACCAGCCAACTGGCTGACCATTCTGTTAAAGTTCCAAAAGGGGAGATTAATGATGTCCTGATCCTGGGTTGGAGAGTTCATTTACCCTGTCGATTTCATAGTTCTGGAGACACAACCTGTGTCCAACTCTAATCATAGGGCTCAAACTCCTGTTATCCTAGGGTGACCATTCCTTGCTACTGCTAATGCCATCATCAATTGTATGGGTCTATGAGGTTAACCTTTGGGGACATGACTAGAGAAGTCAATGTCTTCAATCTAGGAAAACAACCCCGCGATATCGAGGACTAAACATTTGAAGTCAACCTAATTGAGAACTTGACAAGTGAACATTGGGAAGAATCGAATTAGAAACAGAGTGTGACTTCGGGTTAGAGTCTGACGACTTTAATCTTGATCAGGTTGTAGATTCTGCTGTGAATTTGGCCTCAAACCCTATTTCACCAACAATGGAGCCAACAGATTTGACTAGTCCTTCCAGTGAGCCTTCCTCCTCCTTAGAATTGAAAGCCTTACCTACGCATCTCAAGTACGCCTATCTAGGCGAACAAGAGACCTTTCTGTCATCATTGCCTCCCATTTAATTGACGGGGAAGAAGAAGATTTGAAAGCTGTTCTAAGAAAACATAGGGAAGCCATTGGGTGGACTATGACCGATATCAAAGGATTAAGTCCGACCATCGTTCAACATCGCATTCATCTCAATGAAGACGCCACACCTAAAAGAGACCCACAGCGTAGGTTAACCCTATAATGCAAGAGGCTATTCATGCTGAAATCATAAAACTCTTAGATAATGGGATAATTTATCCCATTTCTGATAGCCAATGGGTTAGTCCTGTCCACATGGTCCCAAGAAATCCAGTTTCACCGTAGTGGAAAACGAGAACAAAGAGTGTTCAAACTCGACTTCCCACAAAGATCCGAGTTTGCATCAACTATAGGAAACTGACTGCTGCAACTCGTAAGGACCATTTTTCACTTCCCTTCATTGATCAAATGCTTGAACGTTTGGCGGGTCACGAGTATTACTGTTTCTTCGATGGTTACTCAGGCTATAACCAGATCCCTATCGCTCCTGAGGACCAAGAAAAGACTACGTTTACATGTCCATTCGGGACATTTGCTTATCGTCGAATGCCCTTCGGCTTATGAATGCCCCAGCAACGTTTCAACATTGCATGTTGAGTCTTTTCTCTGATATGGTAGAACGATTCTTAGAGATCTTTATGGATGATTTCTCCATCTACGGAGATTCATTCACTCAATGTCTCCACCATTTAGAACTCATCCTCCAATGTTGTACTGAGAAAAATCTGACACTGAACTGGGAGAAATGCCACTTCATGGTAAAACATGGAATTGTCTTGGGTCATGAAATCTCCAAGAAAGGAATTGAAATGAATAGAGCCAAAATCGAGGTTATTGCTAAGCTTCCCATGCCCAAATGCATTAAGGACATTACATCCTTCTTAGGACACGCTGGTTTCTACCGAAGATTTATCAAGGATTTTAGCAAAATTGCTAGGCCCTTGACTAATCTGTTAGCTAAGGATGTGTCCTTCACTTTCGATGCTAAATGCATAAACTCTTAGGAGAAGCTTAAGAGAGAGCTTATTTCTGCACCAATCATATCCGCACTGGATTGGTCTAAGCCGTTCGAAATCATGTGCGATGCTTCAGCTTTTGCCATAGGCGCTATCTTAGGACAGCGCATTGATAACAAGCAGTATATGATTTACTAGTTTAGTAGGACTCTCAATGATGCTCAATTGAACTACACTACGACTGAGAAGGAATTCTTGGTAGTAGTGTTTGCCTTAGAGAAATTTTGTCCCTACCTGTTAGGGTCCAAAACCACCATTTTCACCGATCATTCTGCGCTTAGGTACCTCATGATGAAGAAGGATGCAAGGCCTGACTCATTCGTTGGATCCTCCTTCTTCAAGAATTCGATCTTGAGATTCGAGATAAGAAAGGCATAGAAAATGTCGTTACTGACCACCTCTCACGGATCCCTAATTATCCATGCAACGAATTACCTATAAATGAGGATTTTCCTGATGAACATCTCTTAGCTATCCCTAGGGAACCTTGATTTGCTGATATAGTGAATTACTTAGTCACAAACCAAACTCCGTCTCATTGGTCCAAAAATGATGTTTACCGGTTCTTATCTCAAGTCCAGTATTTCTTTGGGAGGAATCATATCTTTTCAAGTACTGTCCTGACCAAATTATTCGGAGATGCATTCCCGATGAGGAGATTAAGAGTGTTCTATCCTTTTATCACGAACTTGCATGCGGTGGACACTTTGATCCCCGCAAGACTGCTAAAAAGTGCTACAAAGTGGGTTTTATTGGCCCACTTTGTTCAAGGATGCTTATGAATTTTGCAAGACGTGCCCTAGATGCCAAATGGTAGGAAGGATTTCAAACCGAAATATGATGCCCCTCAACCTAATTCTAGAAATAGAACTCTTTGATGCTTAGGGCATCGACTTTATGGGTCTATTTTCTAATTCATTTGGAAACCAATACATATTGGTTGCTGTGGATTATGTGTCCAAGTGGTAGAAGCCATTCCTTGTAAAACTAATGATAACAAAGTTGTCATAAAGTTTTTGAAAGAGAACATTTTTTCACGCTTCGGAACCCCTTGTGCTATCATCAGTGATAATGGCACTCACTTTTGCAATAGATCTTTTGAAGCTCTTATGCGAAAGTATGCCATAACTCACAAGTTTTCACACCTTATCATCCTCAAACCAGTGGGCAAGTTGAGGTTTTCAATAGACAATCAAGCTTATCTTGGAGAAAACTGTGAACCAAAATCAGAAAGATTGGTCCATCAAACTTGTAGATGCTCTATGGGCCTACAGGACCGCTTTCAAGATGATTCTAGGAATGTCTCCTTATAGGTTAGTCTATGGCAAACCTTGTCACTTGCCCGTTGAGTTAGAGCACCGAGCCTTATGGGCAATCAAGCAGTTGAATTTCGACTTGACTAAGGCCGGTGACCTTCAGAAATTACAAATTTCGAGTTGGAGGAATTAAGAAATGAGGCCTATGAAAATGCGAGGATCACTAAAGATAGAGTCAAGATTTTCCATGACAAGCACATCATAAGAAAAACATTTATCCCTGGACAAAAAGTCTTACTCTATAATTCTAGGCTTCATCTTTTACTAGGAAAATTGAAATCGAGATGGACTGGGCCATTCGTTGTAAAAATCGTGTTTCCACACAGTGCAGTTGAGATCAGTGACACCAAAATGGAAATAACTTTAAGGTAAATGGTCAACGCCTTAAACCTTTCTTGGAATCGGTGCCAGTAAATGAAACGACAATGGGTCTTTTTGACCCAGTGTATCGGTAACTTTCCTCCTTTCCATTTTATTTCATGCATTTATACATTTCTTTCATACATTGGGGACAATGCATGAGATAAGTGTGGGGGAGGGTTCTAACATTACTGATATAAAAAATATATATATGTAAATATAAATTTTTTTTGAAAGGGTAGAACAATATTTTGATATATTTTTTGTAAGAAACTAAGTCAATTTTAAGGAATAGGAGAATCATAATTAGGATTTCTTACACTTGGTCAAAATAAGATAACTTGTTTGATTTTTAAGGTCAGGAAGAAAATTTGTGAAAGTAATTTAGTCTTGATATTTACCTTGATGACATATGCACACTAAATACACTTACACACTTAGGGTTTAAAAACAGAGACTTTTATGCCTTATAAAAAAATATATTATGAAAAAAATAAGTTTAATTATTGATTAGCTAGGTGCTTTGGCCTAAGCAAGCCTTAGTATTTATGCAAAAGATAATTAGATAAGCTTGAAAAAAATGTGTATATAAATCCTCTGATTAAGCTGGGTATTTATGCTTCATGAAGCATAAGTATTCACGCCTAAAAGGAGTACATCGTATAAATAAAAACCTTAGTTTTGTAGCCTTATCTGCTTGAGTGTTTAAATCCTTAGGGGTGTTTTCTCACCTGGTGCCCTAAAACTGTCCGGTTTGGGTGTCACCGACTGAATGCTCATTACATGGGCAGATTAGAAAGCCTAATGAAATTGAGGAATAAATTTCACCAAACATATAAGGCATAGGAGTTAATGTTAAAGAACCCTTAGTCAACTTCACAGTCACGATGGGGCATACGACTCAGGGTAAATTAATAGACTAGATGAGAAGTACACTTTAACTCCTTACTTTAATTGATGACATGTTTTTGAATAGAGACTAAGTTTAGGAATGAAAAATTTAATATTCCTATAACTTATAGATTACTTAAAGCCTTACAAATATACTTCAAATATTTTCTCTTTTCAGAATGCTTTTCGAAAACTAACTTTTTTCTCTTTCTTTTTGGATTATGTGGGTGCAATCAACTGAAAACCCTCACGAGACAAAACTCGTCCTCTAGGGGTAACCTAGAGGTTTAACGGCTTGTTGCACATGCTCAGTGCAATCGAGTGTCCTGCGAAAGTGATCTAATAAGCCTTGGTATAGTTTAAATGTTTTGCTCGAGGGCGAGCAAAAGATAAGTGTGGGGGTGTGATTAGTTACATATATTGCATTTACATTATCACCTTACCATACTTTTTTAGCTAATAAATCCTATTAATAAGTCTTCTTTTTCTTTATTAAATGTAAGCCCAAGTGCTAAAAGAAAGAGAAGTGAAACAAGCCACAAGCCCACCAAATTCTGATTTAATTCAGAATAAATTCGAAATAAAGAAATCAGGGCAAAATCTTAGCATATCAAGAGGTTGAGAAGAATCCTCCCTGAATCAAGCGGTTGAAGCAACATAATTAAAGGCTGTTTTGTCAACTTTTGGAGCAGAAACAAGAACCAGAAGAAGATACGGGAAATACAACAAACCAGAGTTCTCCCCCAATTGGGTGTGGTCACCTGGCCACACCAGGGCCGCGGAAACGCGGCCCAAGCCGCGTTTCCGCAGCCAAGTAGAGGTTGTTGGGGGAGCGTTTGCTCCCCCAATCTTCTCGGGATCCTCCCCTTGTGATTTTTTCTTATAAATACTGGTTTCAGCAAAGAAAAATGGAGCGAAGACTAGGATTAGAATTTGTGTTTATTTTCTAAGGATTTAGGTTCTTTGTTAGCTAGCGCAAAGTTGTAATCTTATTTTTTAATTTGTAGTCCAGTATCAAAACTTGTGAGAGAGAAGAATTGAGTGCTTGTACTTGAAGATTGAAGTGATACAATACAAGAGTCGAGCCGCGTTTTCTTCCACTTGTAGTACGGTATGGTTTGCATTATTTTTATGCTTTCTTCTTCATTTTCCATGGGCAATTAAGACGTTTTCTGGGCTCGCTATTGTAACTCTCTCTTGTTCTTCTTCTCTTCTGTTTTTAAAAGAAAAAGACCCAATGAATCATTTGTATGCCTTACTTAAAGCCTTTCTTCTTGAAAGTATTCTTGAAGGCACATGAGGATGGGTTTGGATTGTTAAACTTTCACTTCTTTCATGAACGTCTTTTCAATTATTTTTACTTCATTCTTGCTTCTTCGCGCTTGATGATTTAATATTCAATTCTAAACGATTTCTTAAAGAAAAGACTAAACTCTTTCAACCATCTTATGTGCTTTACTTCAAACTTTCTAAAAATCACTTTAAGTTTTGCCTATGATCACTTTGAGGCACTTAAGATTTTAATAGAAGAATGAACAATTGAGTAGTGAGATAGTGAGCCCAGATTTGCTTCATTATTATAATCAACAAACAATCTTCAAACTTTTTAAATTACCTTCTCCAAAACCTTTTCTAAAGTTGTAATTTATTATTTAATCATCTCTTTCTTTCCATTCTCTTTTCCATAAAAAAACAAACACAATTCTTTGTTTTTAAACAATTCACCGAAAAGCTTCCATCGTATTCCTCCTTGTGGACACGACCCGTTAGCCACAAGCTACACGGTAAATTCTTAAACTCTTTGATTGTTCTTTCTTTTAGCAATCACTTATCATAACAAAATTTTACTAGGTGGCCTTTGCGGCCACAATGTGTACATTTGTACACTCTAGGATGCATATGAGTGTGAGTGTGGCCATGGCGTGCAAAATGTGCATATGCATGATGAGGGTGATGTGCATGAACATGTGGAGCTTGTTTCTTTGAAAACAAGGACTCCGACTTCTTATGATTAAATGCACATGTGCTCAAAGTTGAGCTCAACTAATTAATTTTATTTTTCAAAAATTTAATCTCATTTTGATTAATAGTGGCATGTAAAGCATGGTGAGAATGTGAATCATTTTTCTTATTCTTTTTAGAAACATTAGCTTTTTCTTTTTCAACAATTTTTCTTTTAAAGAAGTGTTTTCATGCAAAGCAACTTCTTTTTGTTATTCCACAAAGACAATTTTATTTTTTAAAGAAGTGTTTCCGTCACAAAGATCATTCAATTTAGAAAGCAAGGTAACATTTTCATTTTTCAAAGATTCATTTTCTTTTGAGATATTTTCAAATTTATCTTGTAAAGAATCTTTTTCTTTTAACATGCAATCAAATTTATTTTTCATTTTCTTATTATCTTTCTTAAGCATGTCATATTTTTCAATTAGTTGTTGACAAAATGAAGTAAGCTCATCATAAGACATATCAACATCTTCATCTACCTCGGATTCGGTAGTTACCTCAAGGGGGTTATCCCCTTGGGCCATGTAGCACGCGTTGGAGGTGTCACTTCCAACATCCGAATCGCTCCCCTCATAGTATTGTTCTTGTTCGCCAAGGGAGATCAGGAGTTTCATACTACAAAAGCCGAATCAATGTTAGAGATCTTAGATAAATAATCATCATTTAGGGTTGACTTTAAAGCATGTAGAGCTTTTGCATTAGCCTCAATATTTTTGCCATTTAAACAATATAAATCTTTAATAGTGGCAAAATAAATATGAATACCTAGGCCTTTGAGGTACAAAGACATCTTAACCTTTCAAGTTTGGATGTTAAGGATGTCAAAGGTGGGAGGTGACATGAAATCCATGGTGTGTGTACAAATATTGTGATAGCTATAAAATGAGGATCTTTAACTCTAGGTTGTAAGACCCAAATCAAGAGCACTTGGCTCTGATACCAATTGTAAATCACCTAAAGGGGGATGAATAGGTGATTAGCTAATCTAATGGTCAATAATGCGAAATTAAAACTTATTAAACTAAACACTACGTATAACACAATAGTGTAGCCGGATTTCTCGTGAAGGGCTCTGGACTAACTCCTCAAGATTCCTCTAAATAAGAGTTGAGGTGTCGCGTTGGCTCTCTTGATTGAATACAAGTGTTAGCAAACAATCCCCACGCATATAACAATTAAGCACAAATATATATGTCAAGCATATGAAGATAAAGACAATATAAGCATGCAAGATATAAACAAGAGTCAGAGATAGAGAGTGAGCAATCGCAAACACAGGAGATCTGTTTCGAGGTTCGAGCACACTTGCTCTACGTCCCCGCCTTCAACACTATGAAGTATTTCCACTAAAATCGATCCCACCGGATCACTCGGTGCCGCAACACCTACAAGGTGAGTTCACACTTGAACTCCTTAGACTCTCTAGTCCCGTACACACCGCAAGCCCACAAGCTCGTCGAGGCCGCACCTCAAACAACGAGTTCACACTAGAACCCGAAACAACGCAAACACACACGTCCGCCTCCTCAAAATACAAGAAAGAACTCTTGGTGATCTAAACACTTTGATCACCAATAAACACTCTCACAATAACACTCCTATAGGATGAATATATCAATTGATAGCTCAAGTGTTGTGTGAGAAAACAAGGATGGAAATGGTGGTGAAAAACTCAAAGAAATCACTTTGAAAACTCTTGATAAACTCTCCTTTTAATTGGAAATATTTGCTCTCAAACAAGTAGAGAAAAATACCTAATAGGTTTTGGAAAAACTGGCTCAAAATCTCTCCAAAATCTTGTTGAAAACAGCCCCCACAAGTACCAATTTATAGGGCTAGAAAAACTAGCCGTTGGGAGCCAGGTTGGCCTGTCGGTCGACCGCCGGTCGACCGCCAACGGTCAAATTTCTGACCGTTGGGGCATCGGTCGACCGGCCCGATCGACCGGGGCTTTCCAGAGAGCAGAAGCTCTCTGCGGTCGACCGGGGTCGTCGACCGGCCCTCCAGCCAGAATTGGCGTGCACGTCTGTGCACGTCGGTCGACCGACTTCAAGCTCGGTCGACCAGTCCGGTTGACCGACAGAAGCCAGGTCAGTTCAATTAAGGGATTTAAAATGTTGACTTTTTAGCTTAAATAAAATCCCATAAATTCACGAAAATTCTACAAAAATAGTTTCAATGTAATACTTTGATAATCAAACATGTTTAAGCAAAATCAAGGCATGTTATAAACAATTTGAACTATTTTTATAACTTAGAAATTTTGGCTAAAAACAAAAACTGTATTTTTCCAAATTGGTTTTTCAAAACTTATTTTTCCAAAACTTTCTCCAAATACAAAAACAAGATATTTTAAACACTTTGAAAGCATAGAGTGTATGGATATGATCCACTACACATACATGATGAAATATCTATATTTTTGACAATAAGCACTAAACATGATTTTGGTTAAGACATATATACTTTGAATTCCAAAAACCAAACCGTATTTTTCCAAAATGAAAACTCTTTTGTATTTTTCCAAAATAGAAATTCTTTTATAAAAACTCAACTAAATCAAGAGTGTGTGTGTATATGGTATACTTAAGCAATCCACCAACTATTCTATCCTTTACATTTTAACTAAAATAAAATCTTATAAAAACAAACCTAGACTCAAGTCTTGATCTTGAAGGGCTTCACTTGAAGTCTTCTCATCTTCTTGACTTGGTCAAAACTTGGTCCATAGAGCAAGCTACTCTTGAGTACTTGATGTGGTCTTGATGCACAAGCTCTTGAATCAAACCGTGCTAGCTCCAAAACTTGACTTTAAATCTTTTGATGAAACTACACACCTACTAAGATCTTGATCACAAATCTGTGACTAAATAAACAGAAGATCATTAGTACCATAAAAACATGAGTTGATTATCATCACTTGACTTTAAATCCTTTGTGAAGCTACACACCTACTAAGATCTTGATCACAAATCTGAGACTAAATAACACAAGATCATTAGTATCATAAATACATGAGTTGATCATCATCAAAACTAGAGTGATAGGCCTTTGGGCCAACAGAAGAATCTTTTTTTTTTTACCGCTAGAGGTGTAATATTAATTTAACAGGTTGAGTCAGGTCTCATCAGAGGTGTGGTATTAACTTTATAAAATATGAGCTAGAGGTGTGAAATTAACTTGGCTCAATAAGAATTTTAGCTTCATTTGGGAAAACTGAAAACATCACTGTTATAGGTGTAAAGAACAATATTTTGATATATTTTTGTAAGAAATTAAGTCAATTTAATGGGATAGGAAAATCATAAGTAGGATTTCTTATAATTGGTCAATATAAGATAACTTGTTTGATTTTCAGGGTTAGGAATAAAATTCATGAAAATAATCTAGTCTTGACCTTTACCTTGAAGAAATATGCACACTTTATATACTTACACACTTAGGGTTCAAAGACAAAAAAATTCTTATGCTTATATATAAATACACACACACACACACACACACACACACATATGCAAATCTAATTATTGATTAGCTAGGTGTTTTGGCCTAAGCAAGCCTTGGTATTTACGCAAAAGATAATTAGATAAGTATGAAAAATATATATATATATAAATCCTCTGATTAAGCTGAGTATTTATGCCTCATGAAGCATAAGTATTCACCCCTAAAAGGGTACATTTTATAATAAAAACCTTGCTTTCGTGAACTTGTCCGCTCGAGTTTTTAAGTCCTTAGGGGTATTTTCTCACCTAGTGCCCTAAAACTATCCGGTTTGGGTGTCATTGACTAAAGGCTCGTTACATGGGCAAATTAGAAAGCCTAATGGAATTGAGAATAAATACCACTAAAAATAAATATAAATATAAATAAGCATAGGAGTTAATGTTAAAGAACCCTTAGTCAAACTTCACAGTCATGATGGTGCATATGACTCAGGGTAAAGTAATAGACTAGATGAGAAATATAATTTAACTTCTTACTTTGACTGATGACATGTTTTTGAATGGAGACTAAGTTTAGGAATGAAAAGTTTGATAATTCTATAACTTATAGATTACTTGAACTCTTACAAATATAATTCAAATATTCTCTCTTTTCAAAATGCTTTTCAAAAATACTAATATTTTTTCTCTTTCTTTATGGATTTTGTGGTACAATCCACTAAAAACCCTCACGAGACAAAACTCGTCCTCCAGGGGTAACATAGAGGTTTAACGGCTTGTTGCACATGCTCAGTGCAATCGAGTGACCTGCGAAAGTGTCTAATAATTGATTTGGATTAGTTTGATGTTTTGCTCGAGGGCGAGCAAAAGATAAGTGTGGGGGTGAGATCGGTCACATATATTGCATATATATTGTCACATTACTATGTTTTTATCTAATAAATCATATTAATAAGTCTTATTCTTCTTTGTTAAATGTAGGTCCATTGCAAAAGAAAGGGAAGAGAAACGAGCCCAAAATCCCATCAAAATTCTGATTTAATTCGGAATTAATTCGAAATTAGAAGATCAGGGCAGATCAAGGCAGATCAGAGAGGATAACACCGGTTGAACATCGATTAAAATGGATCTTTACAAATCACTCAGTTAAAGCCAATAATCAAAGGCCGCTTTGATTAACCCAGGAGCTGAAATGAGAAAACTAGCAGAAGATATGGGGGTATCATCAAACCGGGGACTTCCACCATTTGGGTGTGGCCACCTGGCCTTACCAGGGCCGCGAAAACACGGCCCTAGCCTCGTTTTCGATGCAAAGTTGGGGTTGTTGGGGGAGCGTTTGCTCCCCTAATCTTCCTACGCCCTCTTTCGTCTAATTTTTCCCTATAAATACCATTTTCGACAGAGAAGAAGGTAGCGAAGACTAGGATTAAATTTCTTGTTCATTTTTAGGATTTTAGGAACATTGTTAGATAGCTTGGAGAAGTTGTATCTCCTCTTTATTTTTTTTAGTTTAGACTAGCAAAGAGAGAAGAGTGGAATTGAATGTGTAATTCGTCTTTAAGTGACAATCAAAGGAGCTTCTACTTGCTATTTCAAACTCAAATTCAGTATGTTTATGTTTGATTGTCAATCTCTTGTTTGTTTTCATTTCATAATGAGTAGCTAAATCATTTTCTGGGCTCAATAATTTTTTACTTAACTACTTATCTCAAGAACATTTTTAGTGCATCACTTTTATCATAGGCAAAAAGCTTAATTTCTTTTAGTGTTCAAGTAAAACAATGAGATGATTTTGGATCAAATCTTGAGATCGTTCTTAAACAACATTAAAAAAATAGAATATTAAACCATCAAGCGCGAAGAAGCAAGTATGGAATAAAAATGATTTAATAATATTTGTGCTTTGAAAGTCCAAGTTTTAAAAGAAGAGCATCATCATGAGCTTTCAAGAATAAAGTTTAACTTTAGGCATTATGATTCAAGAGAGTTCTTTCATAAAATTCAATCGAGAGAGAGGAGGAAGAAAAGATTAATTAGTGAGCCCAAAAATGATTTAGTTACTCATTATGAAATGAAAAAAAACAAGAGATTGACAATTAAACGTAAACATACCGAATTTGAGTTGAGTTGAAATAGTAAGTAGAAGCTCCTTTGAATGTCACTTCAAAGACGAATTATACACTTAATTCCACTCCTCTTTTTGCTGGTCTAAACTGAAAAAAATAAAGAGGAGATACAACTTCTCCAAGCTATCTAACAATGTTCCTAAAACTCAAAAAATGAATAAGAAATTTAATCCTAGTCTTCGCTACCTTCCTCTCTGTCGAAAATTGTAATTATAGGGAAAAACCAGACGGGAGAGAGCGTAGGAAGATTGGGGGAGCAAACGCTCCCCCAACACCCCAACTTTGCTACGGAAACACGGCTAGGGCCGCGTTTCCGCGGCCCTGGTGTGGCCAGGTGGCCACACCCAAATGGTGGACTTTCCTAGTTTGATGATTCCCCCATATCTTCTGTTGGTTTTCTCATTTCAGCTCTTGGGTTAATCAAAACGGCCTTTATTTGTTGGCTTTAACTGAGCGATTTGTAAAGATCCATTTTAACCAATGTTCAACTGGTTTTATCCTCTCTGATCTGCCTTGATCTGCCCTCATCTTCTAATTTCGAATTAATTCAGAATTAAATCAGAATTTTGATGGGCTTTTGGGCTCGTTTTTTTTCACTTTCTTTTAGCAATGGCCCTACATTTAACAAAGAAGAATAAGACTTATTAATAGGATTTATTAATAAAAACATGATAATGTGATAATATATATGTAATATATGTGACTGATCAATAGGTGTAATGTTAAACTTGGCAGTGAAGGTAATGCTAGCGGTGTAATTTTTAACTTGGCATTAGTCATTTTGACTTCGATAGGGAAGTTCGAGGGAAAGTCATTATCATAGGTGTATTGTTGAACTTAACAATAAACTAGATGCTAGAGGTGTGGTATTGAACTTATCGCTCATCTCGGATTTGACATAGAAGTCTAAGGATAAGTAACTTTGCAGCAACTTAATCACTGTTAGAGGTGTAGTGTAAACTTAACAGTAACTTATCAGAGGTGTATGTTAACATGACAGTAGTTGATTTGCGATATGAGCAATTTTGAGGACTTGTCATTCTATTGATGAGAATTGATAAGTGAAGTTTAGAATGTCAGAGGTATAGTGTTAACTTGACAAAAATTAGTTTACGATATGAGCAATTTTGAGGACTTATTATTCTATCGATGTGAATTGACAAGTGGAGTTTGAAATGTCAGAAGCGTAACGTTAACTTGACAATTTTAAAGACTTGTGACTCCATGTAGAGGAGAGACAAGTGAAGTTTGTACTCGCTAGGGAGCATTGAAAATTTTCATTGTTAGAGATGTGGTATTAAACTTAACAATGACTACGTTTGTGGACCTACCTCTTTATGGAAGAAAATTGGTAGGGGACTTTTGGTGGAAAAAATAAAATGAATTGTTAGAGGTGTAATATTAACATGACAATCATTAATTTCCTAGGGCCATGGGAGGTTCGCTATTAGAGGTGTAATATTAACATAACAGCTGAGATTTTTTTTTTATAAGTTTCGTTGTCAGATGTTTAATATTAACTTGACTGAATCCAATGGGGATCGGGAATCTGGTTTGTCAGAGGTTTACTGCTAACGTGACAAGTCTCAGCTCAGTTTGTTGGAGAAATAAATTCAGGTATTTTTGTGGCCCTACCATTCTATGAAAGAGAATTGGCAGAAGATTCTGGAGAGAGGATGGGAAAAAGTCCCTTAGAATTTTTAAAAAACCGTCAGCTATCAATGGATTTGGTGTGCCTTTACCAACTACCATTTGAGTTTGGCTAGCCATGTTGTTTCCCTCAGAATGATGAATTGTCGAAGATTTATGTTAGACTTAAAAACCAATATTTTTCTCTATCCTTAGCCGTCAGAGGCGTCAGATGTCCATAGGTACACTAAAGAAGAGTAACAAAGTTAAAACTGAAGTCTTGCATTTTATTTCTTCTTCAATGTTTCCATCATGCATCATGATGTAACCAGTGCTTGATCGGCTTGACAATGATCGACCGTGATATGATCCAGTGAAGGAAGAAAGAAACTTTTCTTTAGCATTCTCCCAAATATCTTGGATCTGTAGTTTTGATCAGAGGTGTCATATTAACTTGATCAGGAGAATAATGCCATCAAGGATAGTATTTCTTCAAGAATTTGTCGTTAATTGGCATCATGAGCGTATCACCATCTGGGTTATAAGGCGATATGCTCCATTTGAGTAGACCGATTCCACTACAAATGGTCTTTCCCATTTGGGCTGAAATTTTTCTTTAGTCTTATGTGTCATTACCATGGGTCTTCTGACGGCTAACTGTTTAGACGGGAAAGGTGTTGTATTGTGGAGTATAATTTGCACAGATATTATGTAAAGAGATAAGGTTTAGAATCAACCTCAAGTGCTTTGATCACTCCACAAATGTATTCAAAATGATTAATATACCCTTTCCTATCTTCGTTATAGCATGGGCTATACCGGGTCGATCCTCAGGGAGAGCTTGCGATGGAAGCGTTACGGCTTGTAGTGAAGATAGAAAACGAAGATTCTTCTTTGTCTTAAAAGAATAAAAACAAATTGGAAAAAGAAATGAAAGAATAGGTGGATATGATCATGATGGAAAATGAAAAGAAATCAAAACAAGATTGGCTTTTGCATTAACACTAAAGAAAGAAAACTTTGAAAAGACTCTTAGAATGAGAAGATCATGACTAGCTAACCTTACTACCTTGCTAAAACTTACTAAACTCCGTGATGGTGAATGCATGCCTCATGTTGATTCATCGGCAAAGATTTGTCTTGCGTGTTGGTCTAATTACTTTCCCACTTGGATGACGGGTGATCATTCTTGGACTTGTCTTGTAGCCTCATAGATGTCATTGGCCTACAATTAGACTTTCAATAATGGAATCAAAAGAGCTACACTCAAGGGATGCTAAGGAAGAAGATACAACATTCATTAATGGAAAAGAAGTTGTACAACAAATAGCATATTGGTGATCCATCTCCATGTTCCATCAAGGCACTTGTTCTAAAGACAAGCTCTAAATGAGGCACACATGAATCATATGGAGAATTACAACAAGATATAGCCAAGCATGAAAGTAACCCATCGGAGAAGAGAAGGCCATACAACTTGCAAGATTAAAGATAGCAATCACCCATGGGTTAGTAGTTAGCAAGGTTAGTGGTTAGCTAGATATGAGAAGAATTAGCTACTAGCCATTACAATAAAAGAAAAGCAAAGCATGAATAAAAGTGCAAGTAAAGTAAAGATAGAATTAAAGAAAGCAAGTAATACTAGAAAATGCTCAAGTAGAGAGAAGAGAATGGATGAATTCTTGCTTCACAAGTTGTCACTCCTTGGTGTACACAAACTTTCTCTCTCTTATAACTCTCTTTTGCAGAATTTCTAGGAGGAAGAAGAGGGAGACTAAAACCTAGAGAATACTAAAACAAAATACAAGACTTTCCCCTAATTTCTCCTCTCTCTTCTCTGTACCCCGTTCTCGCAAGCCCTGGTCCTGTATTTATAGCCCTCAGTGAGAAGTATCTAGAGCCCTGGCCGTTGGCGCAAAATCTTGGATCTAACAGCTTCATAACCGCCACAAATTGGCGGGAAAATCTGGGTTTTGGCGGCAAAATCTGGGCCGTTGAGCCCAGATTTTCTGGTACAGGTTTGTTGCGAGTTGTTATCTGTTGAAGCCTAACAAGTTCAAGATGTTAAAGCCTATCAAGTTGCTAGATTTTGATGATGGACAAGTATTTCTACCTCATGATGATTGCTCTACCTCAGATGAAGACTATTGAAGATTATGGGTGATTTTGGAAGTTGTTGTGTAACTTTAGAATATATGTGAATAGCCTTGATCACTTACACAAATAAACCTTCCCAAGTCGACTTGCCCTATTGATATAGTCGACTAACCCATACTTAGTCGACTTGCCAAAAAACCCTAGTCGACTAGTTTCTTCCAAACCAAAATTCTAACTCTCTATTTGGACTCTGAATGCAAATTAGTCGACTTGACTTTCCTACCTAGTCGACTAACAGATACCCTAGTCGACTAACCCATTTTCCAAGTCGACTAATATCAGATACAAAATTTATCCAACTCTCTGTTTCTGTCTGAAACAAAAATTAGTCGACTACACCATTTTACCAAGTCGACTAATACAGTTTATAGTCGACCAACCACTATTTTTAGTCGACTAAATTCAGTTATCCAGAAACCTATTTTTCCAACAGACATATCCCTAGTCGACTAATTGATAAACCTAGTCGACTAATAGTTGAAGTTTTGCCTAGACTAGTCGACTAACTCAGTATCCTAGTCGACTATAGGCAGTTTCTGACTGTTGGACAGTTTCTCTTATCTGATCCATTTGACAACGTTTTCCAACGTTTAAAATATCTGAATTGGTTCCATAACTACCCTAACTGACCCTAGTCTACAGCTATAAATAGGAAAGTTATTCCTAAGGCCAATTACTAATTCTTTTCATCAGTTTTCAAAAGAAAAATTTCCAGAAACCTGAAAAACTGAATCCCTAACTTATGTTCTTCACCAAAAGCCATTCCCTAAGTGAAGTTCTCTGAAGTTAAACTTTCCTATACTGAACCTTGTCCACTACACATTCAGTATCAAGGCTATAGGAAATCATTGTATTCATTCAAAGAAGATTTTGTACAAGGCGTCTTCTTGGAAGTAGAAGAAAGTTGTACAAGGCGTGTTCTCTTTGGTGTAAAGAGGAGTTGTGCACATTTGGCAAAGGGTGTTTGTCAAGTGGTGTACAAGGCATTTGTTGTGGGTGTACACAAGTAAAGAAAGGAAAAATCTCAAGCATTTTGCTTGGGGACTGGATGTAGGTCACAAGGACCGAACCAGGATAAATCTCCGGTGTTTGCGTTTGTATTTTCTGTTTATCTCTTGATTACTTTATTTCCTGCAAGTAGTTTGTTTAATTTTTTTATAAACACTATTCACCCCCCAATTCTAGTGTTGTGTTGCTTTGATTATAGATCCTACATTTGGTATCAGAGCAGGTTCAAGGCAACAACCATACAAAGATGGCAACGGAGTTCCCATCATCCCAATTCAAAGAAGGGCATTCTACACAACGTCCACCGCTATTTGACGGAACCACTACAACTATTGGAAGTGTAGAATGAAGATCTACTTGCAGTCGCTCAACTACGACCTTTGGAACATTGTAGAAGCATCATACACCAAGCCAACAACCAACTACAACGCTTGGAGTGAAGATCAAAAGAAGAATGCAAATCTTGATGCCAAGGCGATGAACGCTCTATTTTGTGCTTTAACCAAAGAAGAGTTCAACCGTGTGTCTACATCCACTTCTGCACATCAAATATGGCATACTCTTCAGGTAACTCACGAAGGCACAAATAAAGTTAAGGAATCTAAAATATTTGTTCTTGTCCACAGATTTGAGTTATTCAAAATGAAGGAGAATGAAACCATATCCGAAATGGTTACAAGATTCACCGACATTACCAATTCATTAGCATCTCTTGGAAAGGACTACACCCAGTTGAAAGAGTCCGTAAGATTCTTCGAGCACTCACACTGGAATGGGAGAAGAAGACAACCGCAATTGAAGAGGCGAACGATCTCTCCACTATGACATTAGAAAACCTAATCGGTAATCTAATGGCATATGAAGTGCAAATAGAAGAAAGAAAGAAGGACGAACAACAACATCAATCCAAGAAGAAAGTTCTTGCCTTCGATGCAACTTCAGATACGGACAATTCGGATGAAGATGAAGAAGAAATGGCCATGCTTTCAAGAAAGTTCAAAAGATTCCTAAAACAAGGTAAGTTTAAAAAGAATAAAGATTCTAACGATATTCCTACTTGTTTTAAGTGTAACAAACCAGGCCACATAAAGAAGGATTGCCCATTGATGAAATCAAAAGGACACTTCAAGAACTTCAATAAGTTCAACAAGAAGAAGAAAGCCTTCCAAGCAACATGGGATGATAGCGACTCATCTTCCTCTGACGAAGAAGAAGCAACGGAAACCGCCAATATCTGCTTCATGGCCCAAGAAGATGAGGTACAAGATTATGATGAGTTATTAGAATCTTTTAATGAATTGTTTAATAATTTTAAAAATGAAAAGATTAAAAATAAAGTCTTAATAAAGGAAAATGAAAGACTCATTCATGAAAATGCATGTTTTGTTTCTCAAACATCTTCTCTAAGTTCTCAAAATGAA
The DNA here is from genome assembly GCA_038442645.1 of Agave tequilana. NCBI lineage: Eukaryota > Viridiplantae > Streptophyta > Magnoliopsida > Asparagales > Asparagaceae > Agave > Agave tequilana. Next base: position 29,200 of record JAVJIF010005683.1, read on the forward strand.
GATTTTGAAAAAGTTATTGCATCTTTAAAAAAGGATAATGAAATTTTCTTAAAAGAAAATTCTTTACTTAAAAGGAAACTATTTCTTTAAATTCTAGAATTTCTATTTTAGATAAAGACATGATTGTTTTCAAAATTAAGTATGAAGATCTTTTGAAAAATGTAACAAAGTTTAATAAAGGAAAAGAGAATTTAAATGTTTTATTATCTTCTCAAAAGATGTTTAACAATCATTTTGGTCTTGGTTTTTCAAAAGATAAGATGTATAAACCTACTCATGTTGGTATTGGATTTTCAAAAACTAATTTTGTAAAATCTACACATCTTCATAATAATAATTCTTTTGTGAAAAGAAATACTATTTCAAAAAGAATTAGATGCAAATATATATGGGTTCCTAAGAATCTTAATAATGTTGATAAAAATGTTTATATTGCATCTTATATACATGATGTGTGTAATTCTAAGAATTATGTTTATACTAACAAGTGGAAACCAAATTCCAATTGGATTTGGGTTCCTAAAGGCTAATCTTTTTCGGACCCTATCATGATGGGTACCATACATATTGTTTTTATCTTATAGGTACCTTATAAAGAAAAGTGGATACTTGATAGTGGGTGTTTCAAACACATGACCGGACATATGCAACTACTATCTTCCGTTCAAATCAAAAAGGGAGGTCCAGTGATATTTGGAGACAATAACAAAGGAAAAGTTATTGGTACCGGTATAGTTGGTAACATTTCAAAACCCCTTATTGAAAATGTTCTTTTGGTAAGAGGTTTAAAACACAATCTATTAAGTATTAGTCAATTATGTGATAAGGGTTATAAAATTATTTTTGAAAAAGATGCTTGTCTTATTTATGATACTAATATGAAAGATATTTTATTTAAAGGTTTTCGAAATAATAACATTTATGAGTTATCAATAACATGCATGTCATCTAATGATAATTTATGTCTACTTGCTTCTAATAATGATTATTTTTTATGGCATAAAAGATTTGGTCATTTGAATATGAAAACTATTTCTAAGATTTCTAAATTTGATTTAGTTAAAGGTCTTCCAAAAATTGCTTTTAAAAAGGATTATTTTTTGTGATTCTTGTCAATTAGGAAAACAAGTTAAATCATCTTTTAAATCAAAGGATTTAGTTTCTACAAATAGACCTTTAGAATTATTGCATTTGGATTTATTTGGCCCTACTCGTGTTTCTTCATTAAACAAGAGTAGATATGTTTTTGTCATTGTTGATGATTACTCACGTTTTTCATGGGTAATTTTTCTTAAAAATAAAATGATACTTTTGATGAATTTGTAAGTTTTTGTAAAAGAATTCAAAATCAAAGTCTCTAAACATAGTCACTATTCGAAGTGATCATGGAGGAGAATTTGAGAATGAATCTTTTTCAAATTTCTGTAATAAGTATGGTATTACACATAATTTTGCATTTCCTAGAGCATCTCCTCAAAATGGTGTTGTAGAGAGAAAGAATAAGACTTTGCAAGAATGTGCTAGAACTATGCTTATGGATAGTAACTTACCAAATATTTTTGGGCTGAAGCTATTGCTACTGCTTGTTATGTTTTAAATCGTGTGCTTATTCGACCTTTTTTAAATAAAACATCTTATGAATTGTTTCATAATAGAATTCCAAAAGTTTCTTACTTTAAGATTTTTGGATGTAAATGCTTTATCTTAAATACAAAAGATACTTTAGATAAATTTGATGCTAGATCCAATGAAGGTATTTTTGTTGGATAATCTACTCATAGTAAAGCATATAGAATATTTAATAAGAAAATATTTACTATTGAAGAATCATTACATGTTAAATTTGATGAATCCTTGACTAAACCTGTTTTTAATACTTCTCCACATGATGATGATCATATCATAGATACTCCTAATGATAATATTGTTATATCTTCTGTTGATACTAACATGTCTAAGGATGAAGAGATTCCTACCGAGTTACCAAAAGCCTATGTTGAAGTAAGGAATCATCCACGAGATTTGGTGATTGGAGATATAAATCAAGGTGTTCAGACGAGATCCAAGTTGAACTACATGACACAAATTGCCTTCATTTCACTCATTGAACCGAAGAATATCAACGAAGCATGTGCGGATGATTTTTGGACAATTGCCATGCAGGAAGAGTTGAACCAATTTGTAAGAAATGATGTTTGGGATCTTGTACCACGTCCTAATGATCATCCTGTCATCGGTACCAGATGGGTCTTTAAGAACAAACTCGATGAATCCGGTGAAGTCATTAAGAACAAAGCAAGGTTAGTAGCACAAGGTTACAATCAAGAAGAAGGTATTGATTTTGATGAAACTTATGCACCAGTAGCAAGATTTGAATCTATTCGTATATTACTTGCTTTCTCATGTTTTTTGAATTTCAAACTTTATCAAATGGATGTTAAAAGTGCCTTTTTAAACGGATTTATTAAAGAAACTGTTTATGTTGAACAACCTCCAGGTTTTGAACATGAAAAATTTTCAAACCATGTTTTTAAACTTAAAAAAGCTTTATATGGTTTAAAGCAAGCACCTCGTGCTTGGTATGATAGATTAAAAAGTTTTCTTTTAAATTCTGATTTTAAAATGGGAAGAGCAGATACAACTCTTTTTATTAAACATGTTAATAAAGATATCTTAATCATTCAGATTTATGTTGATGACATTTTATTTGGATCTACTAACGATAATCTTTGTCAAGAATTTTCTAAGACCATGCAGAGTGAATTTGAGATGAGCCATATGGGCGAACTTACTTACTTCCTCGGTCTACAAATAAAGCAAATGAAGGATGGAATCTTCATCTCCCAATGCAAATACGCTAAAGAACTTCTAAAGCGATTTGGCATGGAAAATTCTGGTCATAAGAATACTCCCATGAGTACGACTACTTTTTTGGACAAAGATGAAAATGGTAAGAATGTCGATCAGAAACTCTATCGAGGTATGATTGGCTCTTTACTTTATATTACTTCAAGTAGACCTGATATTATGTTTAGCGTATGCTTATGTGCTAGATATCAGTCAAATCCTAAGGAATCACATATTAAAGCAGTGAAAAGGATCTTTAGATATTTAAATAACACAATCAACTATGGTTTATTTTATCCAAAATCATGCACATTTGATTTTATTATCATATAGTGATGCTGATTTTGCTGGTTGTAAATCTGATCGGAAGAGTACTAGTGGTACTTGTCACTTTTTGGGACATTCACTAGTATCATGGTTCAGTAAAAAGTAAAATTCTGTGTCATTATCAACAACCGAGGCAGAATATATTGCTGCTAGTATTGCATGTGCACAAATTATATGGATGAAACAAACCTTACTTGATTATGGCATGACTATCACAAACTCACCTATTATGTGTGATAATACCAGTGCTATTAATTTATCTAAAAATCCTGTTCATCATTCACGTACCAAACATATTGATATTAGACATCATTTTTTACGTGATCATGCTTTAAAAGGTGACATTTCTTTATCTTTTATCTCAACTGATAATCAAATTGCTGATATATTCACAAAACCTCTGAAAGAAGATACTTTTATTAAATTTAGAAGAGATTTGGGTATTTGCAATTTTTCCGATTTTTAAATTTTTTTTCAGATTTTTTCAAAGGCAAATCTTTTTACCTAAGTTAGTCGACTTACCATGTTTATTAGTCGACTTATAAAAGACTTAGTCGACTTGCCTTTTTACCTAGTCGACTCCTGTAACAAACAGAAACTTCAATTTCTGATTTATCAAACGTTAGTCGACTATAGTAAATTACTAGTCGACTAGTCCACTTATTAGTCGACTAATCTTGTCCTGTAAGTCGACTAAAACTGTGAAATTTTGTTTTCTGTTTTCAGATTTTCACTTCAAAACCCTACCCGATCTTTAAGTCAAGGATCCAATAAGGTCTATCTTTTAATCCTACCCATTGATATATTTCCAGGATTAATCCTTACCCTTGTTTCATTTCATTACCTTACTAAAACCCTAGTTTTTCCCTCATTCTATCTTCCAGCCGAGAAGCCCTAGTCGACCAGCAGCTTTGGAGAAGAAAATCTGCAGGAGTCTTCTACAGTTGATTTCCTTCAAATTCCTCCTAGTTTCTTCTCAATCTTGGTATAAACTTTCAATTTTCAGTTCTTTACTTGCTTATCTACTGCTATCTTGCATCAAATTTAGTTTTCACCATGTCAAAATCAAAGAAAACTAAATTTACCCCTTCATCATCATCTTCCACTGTTGACTTTAAGAAATTCCTTAAGAATCCAGGTCTAGAAGAGGATTACCATAGATTATCATCTTTAGACATCATTCCAGGGAGATTTGTCAAGTATGATGATTTTTACCAATATGATATCATGTCCTTTTTGAGAAATTGTGGACTGTATAATATGTTTTCTACTGAATTTAAGCAAGCATATTATCCATTCCTCATTTATCTGTTTTATACAAACTTAGCCTATGAAGATAATGAGGACACTGTCCATCTTTACTCTTATGTTAAGGGTGTCCACTTGAAACTTTCTCCAAAAACTATTGGCCGTATCCTGTCCATACCATTTACTGGCCTCTCACTTGATGAAATCGTTATGGATGATGAGGATGTCTTACGCCAAATCTTTCTACCTGGCCACAGATTGCCTATGACCAACAATAAACTAAAACCTATTCCACGTCTTATTGGTAGAATCCTCTCATATAATATCTGTCCCAAAACTGGTAGTTACAATTACTACTCCAGGGAATTATCCTCTTGTGTCTATGCTATTATGGCTGGACTCGAGGTTAATTGGGCTAAGATCATCTTTGATACTATGGTCAAGTATCATTCTTCATTCCTTCCTTTTGGCGCCTTTTTGACACCTATTTTTTGGAAATATCATGTTGATCTAGCTTCCGAAACTAGTGTTGTTAAAATCTTTGAATTGTTTGATAGTGCCGCCATACACCGCATGAAACTGACTGATCCTCCTCCACAACATCCCTCTTCACCTCCACCTAGTCCCACTCAAGGTCCATCTTCCTCTTCACAACCTCCTTTCCATGACCCACCTCTAACTCAACCACCTCCATATGCTGATGCTTTCTACAATTCCATGTCTGCTCAGATTGCATCTATTCAAACCCAACAACAAGCTCTGCAAGATTCTCAGTCTCAAATTCTTGAGAATCAATCTTTGTTGTTGACTCGGATGGATTCCTTTGAATCTACTCAAACAGCGATTCTGAGTCTTCTCAAGATCCATTTCCCGCCACCTCCTTCTCCCGGATCCGAGCATTGAAGACTTTGGCGTTTCTTTATGTTTTTTGCTTTTGAAACTCTTATGTATTTTCTGTTTTTTGTTTAAAGACTATGTCAGTTTTTGTTTAAAGACTATGTATTTTCTCTTTTTGTTAATGACAAAGGGGGAGAATTATGTGTTATGTGATATGTGTATCTGGTTATTTGTCTGTGTTATGTGATATGTGTATCTGTGTGTTCTTTGTGTTCATGTTACATATATTCTGAAAAATCTGCATGTATTGCAAATTTGTGACAAAATCAAGGACTTTTGACATATATATGTTATGGATACTAACATATGACCATGCAGGTGCAACTTAACATTTTCTGCAGGAGCAATATATTTTTATAACCTAGTTACTGCAGGGGAGTTTTGTTGCAGGGGGAGCCATCATAAACATAAGTTGTCATCATCAAAAAGGGGGAGAATGTTGAAGCCTAACAAGTTCAAGATGTTAAAGCCTATCAAGTTGCTAGATTTTGATGATGGACAAGTATTTCTACCTCATGATGATTGCTCTACCTCAGATGAAGACTATTGAAGATTATGGGTGATTTTGGAAGTTGTTGTGTAACTTTAGAATATATGTGAATAGCCTTGATCACTTACACAAATAAACCTTCCCAAGTCGACTTGCCCTATTGATATAGTCGACTAACCCATACTTAGTCGACTTGCCAAAAAACCCTAGTCGACTAGTTTCTTCCAAACCAAAATTCTAACTCTCTGTTTGGACTCTGAATGCAAATTAGTCGACTTGACTTTCCTACCTAGTCGACTAACAGATACCCTAGTCGACTAACCCATTTTCCAAGTCGACTAATATCAGATACAAAATTTATCCAACTCTCTGTTTCTGTCTGAAACAAAAATTAGTCGACTACACCATTTTACCAAGTCGACTAATACAGTTTATAGTCGACCAACCACTATTTTTAGTCGACTAAATTCAGTTATCCAGAAACCTATTTTTCCAACAGATATATCCCTAGTCGACTAATTGATAAACCTAGTCGACTAATAGTTGAAGTTTTGCCTAGACTAGTCGACTAACTCAGTATCCTAGTCGACTACAGGCAGTTTCTGACTGTTGGACAGTTTCTCTTATCTGATCCATTTGACAACATTTTTCAACGTTTAAAATGTCTGAATTGGTTCCATAACTACCCTAACTGACCCTAGTCTACAGCTATAAATAGGGAAGTTATTCCTAAGGCCAATTACTAATTCTTTTCATCAGTTTTCAAAAGAAAAATTTCCAGAAACCTGAAAAACTGAATCCCTAACTTATATTCTTCACCAAAAGCCATTCCCTAAGTGAAGTTCTCTAAAGTTAAACTTTCCTATACTGAACCTTGTCCACTACACATTCAGTATCAAGGCTATAGGAAATCATTGTATTCATTCAAAGAAGATTTTGTACAAGGCGTCTTCTTGGAAGTAGAAGAAAGTTGTACAAGGCGTGTTCTCTTTGGTGTAAAGAGGAGTTGTGCACATTTGGCAAAGGGTGTTTGTCAAGTGGTGTACAAGGCATTTGTTGTGGGTGTACACAAGTAAAGAAAGGGAAAATCTCAAGCATTTTGCTTGGGGACTGGATGTAGGTCACAAGGACCGAACCAGGATAAATCTCCGGTGTTTGCGTTTGTATTTTCTGTTTATCTCTTGATTACTTTATTTCCTGCAAGTAGTTTGTTTAATTTTTTTATAAACACTATTCACCCCCCTCTAGTGTTGTGTTGCTTTGATTATAGATCCTACATTATCCACGTGGCCTTCTGGAAGATTTAGTTGGCGCGCGGATCTCTCCTGAATCCAGATTCAAATCTTGGGCTCTTTTTGGCTTTTGAATTAATCTCTTTAATTTAAAGAGATTTATTGGCTTTCTCTCTTTTAAGTTGTGGACCTGCAAAAATAGAGAGAAAAGGATTAAAAATCATATTTTTATATACAATATGAATGGTATGGAAGTGGTAAAATATGCAAATATGTATAACAATCACACCCCCATACCTAGCTTTTGCTCGTCCTCGAGCAAAAAAGAAAGAAAAAGAAATCCTAACTAGTTTATTACACCACTTTCGTAGGTGACACGATTGCACTGAGCACGTGCACAAGCCGTTAAACCTCTAGGTTACCCTAGAGGAGGAGTGTTGTCTCCTGAGGGTTTTCAGCGGATTGCACTCACAAAATCTATAAAGAAAGAAGACAAATGTTAGTGTTTTGAAAACGCATTTTGAAAGAGAGACATGTTTTCGAACTATTTTTGCAAAAATATAAGTGATCTAAAGTCATAAGTCCACCTATAATCATTCTTCCTTAAACTTAGTCTCTATGCAAGATCTTGTCTTCAATTAAGGTAAGAATTCAAATTGGATTGAATATTTTATCTTTCATAAAACCTAGATAATATGCACATTGTGATAGTGAAGATTTCTGGGATTTCAACTCTAACCATCAGCCATTTATTTATATATTCTTTTTCCTTTTCTTTTTTTTTTCTTCCTTAGTTTTCTTAGGCTTTCTAGTTCACCCATGTAGCGAGCCTATAACCGATGACTCCCAGACTAGATGGTCTTAGGGCACCAGATGAGAAAACATCCCTCGGGTTTAAGGACTCAGTAAACAAGGCCACAAAACTAAGGGGGATTATTTATTTCCTTTACCACCGTTAGGCGTGAATAGTCATGCTTCTTGAGGCATAGTTATCCAGCTTAATAAGTGATGTTTTATTCACATATGTTTTTTTTCTTCTTATTTATATATATATATTTTTTTTTATATGGCAATTTAGGTCTTTGTTTCCATCCCAAAAATGAGTAAGTGTGAAGTGCATATTTATCTAAGGCAAAAAATTCAAGATAAAAATATCTCCCCAATTTTACTTACTTAGCCTATAATTTCAAACAAGATCTATTATTTCAACTAGGTTTAAGATGTCATAATTAAGGCTTTCTTAATTTCTAAGATACATCTTAATTTTCTTAAAAATAGATCAAAACATTTGTCTCTTATTTCAAAAAATATATATTTTTTATATGGCATTTTAGGTCTTTGTTTCCATCCCAAAAATGTGTAAGTGTGAAGTGCATATTTATCTAAGGTAAAAAATTCAAGATAAAAATATCTCCCCAATTTTACTTACTTAGCCTATAATTTCAAACAAGATCTATTATTTCAACTAGGTTTAAGATGTCATAATTAAGGCTTTCTTAATTTCTAAGATACATCTTAATTTCTTAAAAATAGATCAAAACATTTGTCTCTTATTTCAAAAAGTTTTTTTTTTAAATTTCTAAAAGAAGTGTAAAAAAAAAAAATCTAAAAACTCTAAAAGAAGTGTAAAAGAAAGAAAATCTAAAAAATCTAAAAGAAGTGTAAAAGAAAGAAAATCTAAAAACTCTAAAAGAAGTGTAAAAGAAAGAAAATCTAAAAACTCTAAAAGAAGTGTAAAAGAAAGAAAATCTAAAAACTCTATGTTAGTAAACCCTCCCCCACACTTATTTCATGCATTGTCCTCAATGCATCGTGATATATGTATGCATGAAACAAAATAGAGAGGGAAGGGAAAAAAATTACCTCAAGGTGGTGGTTCCGGTGGTGGTCTGATTGGTCCACGAAATATGGCCCAATCAACTTTACTTTGGGTTTGGAGGAACCCACCAGAAATATCATGAATATAACCCACTAAAAAGATAAGTCCATGAAGGATTTTTATTAAGTATTTAACCCCATCTAATTTCCATTTTCCATAACTAATTTCGGAGTCAAATTTATCAACCACCTTATCCCAGAATGGTGTATGAAATGATAGAACAGTTGACTTGGACTTAGGAAGAACAGGAACTAATACCGACTCAGGAAGGTGACTCAAGTCAAGTAAAGGGTCAATAGTCGAAATGAGTTCAGGAATTGGGTCCAAGTTAAGAAGTTGAAACTCCAGTCCACATGTATTGTCCAACAATGGAATGTGACCTAATATGGGTGATATCTCTTTACTTCCAATATTAAGAAATTCTAGCTCATCGTCGTACAATTCTTCAAAACTAAGGTCAACATCTGGAAGTGTACAATCAGTTAACTGACCCTGAGTTGACTCATCCAGACACATGATCTTGTCGGCGAATACGTCTTCAGAAGTAAAGAGATTGTGAGAATCTAGGTCACATATCTCAGTGAGTTCAATATCAAAAATGGAGAACTTGCCAATTTGTCAATGAGACTTTCAAAATTGTATAATTGGTCAAGTTCAATATGATCCTCAAGGATGGGTGATTCAACTTCATTATGAATTGGTATAGGATCCAATGTTGACTCTGGGAAAAGATTGAAGTCAGGTGAAGATACCGGAGTCATTATTGAATCAGGAAGAAGAATTGAATCACTAAGTTGGGGTACAAGATCATATTCATTTTCAAGTTCTATTTCAGGAAAAGGAAAACTTGCCAAAATGTCAATGGGATTTGAAGTTTGGACAAGTTCAGGTGGATGTGCGGAAATAGAATCTTGATTTCCAAAACTACATGACTCATTGGCTTTAACAGAGTGGCTAGTGACACCAGATCTGGTCAACGGTGAGAATGTAGAGATTCGACCATCATATCTATGTCTCGATTTCTAGAATTTTGAGCATGAGTCATGGCTTCAAGCATCTTTCCATAATTGATAACTTCATTGTTTTGATGGAAAGATGAAGTGTTGTCTTGAAAGTGATAGTGAAATTGTGAGTCCATCAGATTTTGGGATTTGTGTTTGGACTCACGCATACTCATTTCCAAAATTGATGGTGCTTTATTTTGGACTGGAGGAATTGAGATATATCTTGAAAATATTGTGGCCTGGGTGGAGAAGGAGGACAAGGTGGTTGGAAATTATGCTCGGGGTAAGTGAATCCCTACTGACTCGGTGAAGAGTTGAAATCATTATGGAAATTATAATTATTAGATGGGGGGTATGGGTCATATTGATTCGATAAGACCAATCCGGCACACTTGGTTGGTAAAAGTTATAATATGCAGGGTTGGTAATATCCGAATATGAAGTAGGTGTGTAATATGGATTATTATTAAAGTTGAAAAAATTGTTATTATAAGCCATATCACACAATGAAATACAAACAAAAAGAAACAAACAAATAAACAAACAAAAAGAAAAATTCTAACCTAAGTTAGGGTAGACTTAGGACCTAGACGACTCCTAACTGATTAGACCGTCCACGGGAGGTTTAGTGTAGACTTTGACCACAAGCTAATCAGCCAGGAAAGGTCAAGGTTGGTGGGAGGTTTTCCGTCAGAGACGTTCCTTAATTAAATAACCACCAACCTTCGGACTTTCGGCCCTCAATCCCTTTCCTAGACACTGATTTTGCAAGAGTCAATTTCCAACACTTTTCCCCCTTAGGATAATCTCCTAAATGAGTCCGAGATGTCCCTAGGGCCAACGTCTATTTTTTTTCTATTAAATTAGGCTTGGGTTAGTGAGTGCTGGGATAGTGGTTTTTGGGCTAAGGAAAAGGTAATGAAATCCCCCACCTTATCTTTTTTATTGGTGGTGCCCTTAAAATCGATTTTGTGCAAGTGTACGATATCAACAAACAAGGTTCACTCAAAGCGTAATTAAATCAAACAAAGAGTGAGTCCTAGTCTATATGCTATGCTTACGTACCTTGTCTCCAGCACTCTTCAACAGTAAATGTAAAGGAATTGAAAGACACGTGCCTAGTATGCAAATGTCTAAACAATTTTTTTTAACTTTGCAACAAATTTTTTACTATTGATTAGCAGATATCAGGTGAAGCAAACAAGATTTAAAGTATTGCAGCAGCTGTATTTTGCAGAGAAGCAAGCCCTGCAGAAAAGTGGTCAGTAGTCAACTCCTCCTTGCCGCAATTCTGCGGCAAAAACCCAGAATTTGCGGCAATTCAGAGGGATCCTGGTCTCTGCTTTCGAGAGCAGAGGCCCAGGTCCACTTATATGTTTCTGCAATGCAAAATTTCCTGTTTCTTCAACCTGTAACCTGCAACAGAGAAGAAGATTCGTTTAGTTCTTCACTTTAAAGAAAATCCGTTGCTCTCCCCGGCAACGGTGCCAATTTGTTTAGACGGGAAAGGTGTTGTATTGTGGAGTATAATTTGTACAAATATTATGTAAAAGAGATAAGGTTTAGAATCAACCTCAAGTGCTTTGATCACTCCACAAATGTATTCAAAATGATTAATATACCCTTTCCTATCTCCGTTATAGCATGGGCTATACCGGGTCGATCCTCAGGGAGAGCTTGCGATGGAAGCGTTACGGCTTGTAGTGAAGATAGAAAACGAAGATTCTTCTTTGTCTTAAAAGAATAAAAACAAATTGGAAAAAGAAATGAAAGAATAGGTGGATATGATCATGATGGAAAATGAAAAGAAATCAAAACAAGATTGGCTTTTGCATTAACACTAAAAGAAAGAAAACTTTGAAAAGACTCTTAGAATAAGAAGATCATGACTAGCTAACCTTACTACCTTGCTAAAACTTACTAAACTCCGTGATGGTGAATGCATGCCTCATGTTGATTCATCGGCAAAGATTTGTCTTGCGTGTTGGTCTAATTACTTTCCCACTTGGATGACGGGTGATCATTCTTGGACTTGTCTTGTAGCCTCATAGATGTCATTGGCCTAGAATTAGACTTTCAATATGGAATCAAAAGAGCTACACTCAAGGGATGCTAAGGAAGAAGATACAACATTCATTAATGGAAAAGAAGTTGTACAACAAATAGCATATTGGTGATCCATCTCCATGTTCCATCAAGGCACTTGTTCTAAAGACAAGGCTCTAAATGAGGCACACATGAATCATATGGAGAATTACAACAAGATATAGCCAAGCATGGAAGTAACCCATCGGAGAAGAGAAGGCCATACAACTTGCAAGATTAAAGATGGCAATCACCCATGAGTTAGTAGTTAGCAAGGTTAGTGGTTAGCTAGATATGAGAAGAATTAGCTACTAGCCATTACAATAAAAGAAAAGCAAAGCATGAATAAAAGTGCAAGTAAAGTAAAGCTAGAATTAAGAAAGCAAGTAATACTAGAAAATGCTCAAGTAGAGAGAAGAGAATGGATGAATCCTTGCTTCACAAGTTGTCACTCCTTGGTGTACACAAGCTTTCTCTCTCTTACAACTCTCTTTTGCAGAATTTCTAGGAGGAAGAAGAGGGAGACTAAAACCTAGAGAATACTAAAACAAAATACAAGACTTTCCCTAATTTCTCCTCTCTCTTCTCTGTACCCCGTTCTCGCAAGCCCTGGTACTGTATTTATAGCCCTCAGTGAGAAGTATCTAGAGCCCTGGCCGTTGGCGCAAAATCTGGGATCTAACAGCTTCATAACCGCCGAAAATTGGCGGGAAAATCTGGGTTTTGGTGGCAAAATCTGGGCCGTTGAGCCCAGATTTTCTGGTACAGGTTTGTTGCGAAGTTGTTATCCACGTGGCCTTCTGGAAGATTTAGTTGGCACGCGGATCTCTCCTGAATCCAGATTCAAATCTTGGGCTCTTTTTGGGCTTTTGAATTAATCTCTTTAATTTAAAGAGATTTATAGGCTTTCTCTCTTTTAAATTGTGGACCTGCAAAAATAGAGAGAAAAGGATTAAAAATCATATTTTTATATACAATATGCATGGTATGGAAGTGGTAAAATATGCAAATATGTATAACAATCACTAACACAAGGTCACCTTTCTTGAAAGTCTGCCCTTGACTTTCTTGTTGATGGCTGTGGTAATTCGAGCTTGATAGAGTTCGATTTGCTGTTGATCTTGTAGGCATTTATCATCCAAACCTCCAGCTCTTGGAGTCACAATCGATGCTTATCCTCATTTGTCATCTCTGCTGTCAAGGCGACGCATAGAGATGGGATCTGAATTTCTAGTGGGAGTACAACTTCAAACCCGTATACTAAAGAGAACGGTGTAGCTTTCGTCGGGGTTCAAACCGTCGTGCGGTAGGCCCATAAGCATTCACCTAATTTGTCGTCCTAGTCACGTTGGCTTTTCGAGATGATTTCTTCAGAAGTTTTCCAATAGTCTTGTTGAAAGCTTCTGCAAGGCCGTTAACGATTGGATAGTATACCATTAAAGATACACTCTGAATTCTGAACTTGTTGCAGATCTTTGAAAGGCTTGGCTGACGAACTGAGGCCCATTATTGTGGACAATCGTCGTGGCACACCAAAGCGATAAATGACGTGATGTTTAACGAATTTGATCACGTCAGATGTCTTTACCTCCCTCAAGGGAATAGCTTTAGCCCATTTAGAGAAGTAATTGGTTATAGTTAAGATGAACTGATGTCCTTTGGATGAAGGTGGGCTGATAGGGCCAACCACGTCCATTCCCCACATCACAACTGGCCAAGTAGAAGTTGTAGAGCGAAGATGTCCAGGTGCTTGATGGATGAAGTCACCACGGGCCTGACAGGCATGACATCGTTTGGTATAAGTGATGGCGCCAGGGATTATCTTTATCTAATAATACCCCAGTCTTCGGAGTCGATCCCTAAGCTTTGGACCAGGCTGATGAGCTCCACACATACCATCATGCGTTTCTTTGAGTACATCCTATGCCTCCTTCTGGGACAGGTAGCGGAGGAGGATCCTATCATGCGATCGACAGTACAGTGTTCGCGTGATCGCATTATAGTAGAATGTAGGGGCGCAGCTGCCTCTTTGGGATCATCAGGAAAGATGCCATAAACTGCATAGTCGATGTACGAGAATTGCTAATCCCTGAGCTCTAGACCTGTTGAAGGCTCTAGGACTTCTTTGACTTGACGATCTCCTGTCAGCTTTTGGTGGTCTTCAAAAGCGAATCTTGGGCAACACAGGTCATGACTATAGATGAGTATTTTCTCTACTACTCCGGCTGGAAGAGCCATTGCGAGGGACGCCAGGGCATCTGCATGCAGATGCGCATTTTGCTGGCGAGACACATGGTCGATGTAAAAGTTTCTGAACCTTTTGGCCATGTAGATAGTTACGTTGTAATAGAGTAATAAGTCTTCACTTCATACTCCCCACGAACTTGGTTAACGATGAGCTTAGAGTCACCGCATGCTTCGAGATTTTTAACGCCAATCTCATCGGCGATTTGCATTCTGATTAAGAGAGCATTGTATTCCGCTACATTATTAAAACATGGCTCGGTTAATGAGAATGCACGAGGGATTACATAGTTCTGTGGAAAGACAAGTACTACCCTTACTCCTGCTACGATATTTCCTCGCGGGCCCGTTTTTGACACGCCGTCAAAGAAAAGTTGCCAGATTTGTTCTTCAAAATATGCCTGAGTCATGCAAACTTCAGCGACCTCATCTGGGAGATCTTCATATAGTTTAGTCGCCCTTGGATCTAGATGCTCATCCAGATAATCTGCCACTGCTTACCCCTTCACAGCCTTTTGCGGCAAGAATTGCATCTCATATTGAGAGAGCAATATGGCCCATTTCGCCAACTGACCATTTAGTGATGATGGCTTTGTCATAAGCAACCTTAAAGGATTGACTTTTGATATGACACTTATAGTTTGGCCCACCAAGTAGTGTCGCATTTTCTGAACGGCGAACACCAACACCAAGCATTCCTTTTCGATCGGGTTGTACCGATGTTCGGCTCCGATCATGGTTCTACTCAGATAGTAGATTGCCTGCTCGTGTCCCTGATCATTATTTCTGGGCTAGAAAAGCTCCTAAAGAATGATCTATCATTCGAACATATATCAGGAAAGGTTTTCCTGACACTGGAGTAGTAAAGACAGGTGGTTACGTGAGGTACCGCTTGATTTCCTCAAACGCTTGTTGGCAAGTATTGTCCCAAATGAATCAGATACCTTTCTTCATTAATCTGGTAAAGGGTTGGCATCTTCCTGAGAAATTTGAGATAAACCTCCGGATGTATGCTAGTCGCCCTCGCAACCCTCTAAGCTCTCTGAGATTCCTTAGAGGTTGCATCTCTTGGACAACGCGGACCTTCTCTAGATCGAGGTGGATTCTTTTGAATGTCACAATAAATCTCAGGAATCTACCACTGGCTAACCCCGGAAGGATTTGATGGTGTTCATCTTCAACTGATGCCTGAATGATATCGAACACTACTTCAGATCTGCTATGTGATTGCCCTTAGCACAGCTTTTTACTGCAATATCGTTCACATAGCACTCTACAGTTTTGCGTATATGCTCGTGGAAAATTGCATTCATAACTTTCTGGTATGTTGCCCCCGCGTTCTTTAATCCGAAGGTCATGACAGTATGGCAACACACCCCCAATGGCGTCCTGAAAGATGTATGCTTTTCATCATCATGGTACATTTTGATCTGATTGTATCCTAAGAATCCATCCAAGAAGGATATTCATTCAAAACCACACGTGTTGTCAATCATGACATCTGTGATTGGAAGGGGCAAATCATCTTCAGGACAGGCCTTATTTAGATCGCAGAAATCAATGCAAACTCGGATCTTCCCATTTTTCTTGGTAACGAGGACGATATTGGCTATCCAATTGAGGTGTTTTTCCTCCCTGATGAAGCTAGAGTCTATGAGATTTCAGACTTTCGACTAGATTGCTTCCATTATCTCTAGACAGAACCATCGCTGCTGCTGTTTGACTAGTTTCGCATCCAGATTTATGTTGTGGCAATGCATAGCCACCTGAGGGTCAGGCCCAGGCATATCCTCATAATTCCAAGTGTAAACATCTAATACTCTCACACAAGAGATATTAGATCTTCCTTCTCACAGGGTGATAAGCTTTTGCTTATAAAAATGGGCTTAGGGTTAGCCTCATCTCCCAGATTAATCTGAGTGACCTTATCCTCTGTGGTTGGTTCACGTTGTTTGAAGCAAATATCTCAGAGAGTGTTTAGGTGTTTGATCCAATGATCTGTATCCGACTGGATCATTTCTTCATCTCCATCTTCTTGGTGGCCTGTTGAAACCATGTTTACCGAGATTTCTTTGAAGATATTGCCGACACTGACATCTGACCCTACGATGAAGTGTCTGACGAGTGATTATGGTATAATGACTCTTCAAACTCAGAGGCTGACAGGATGGGAGTTAACACATAGCCCAACCCCCTGCGAGTTCGATGATAATAATCAGGGGTCTTTCCTTTTGGAACGAAGGATCGAAGCAGTGTACTCTTTCCTTTGCCGAAGTTCAAGCCAGGACCCTTTGTTACATCATATCACATGTTCTCCATCATTTTGAGTACATTTGGCTCATAATGGACGAATTGAGGGGATTCGTTCTCGCTTTCTGAGTCTTCACGAGGCATCAATTCGGCTTAATTCTTTCGAAAAGAATTAATTTTAGGCCTTTGCGTTTTGCTGGGATCATGAACAACGATCCCTGCGCTTCATTGACATCTTGATACACCGTGAGGGATGACCTCACTGATACATGCAATAATGTCAAAGTATCTATTGCCGACCGGGGCCATCATCCACATTAGTACTAGTGTCCGACGGCACGGAATTAGAAGCCAACACAAAAAAGTAAGCCAAATCTAAATCTTTATTAATATACCACTCGCCTACATCATTGGCAAGGTTATTAACATCGAGCTTATTTATATTCGTTACAAGTGGGTTCAGCTCCCAAAGATATTCTTCGTCTGCCTCTGGTTGAGCATCAACTTCATTACAAGAGTCTGGTTCCTCTGGCATGGGATTCTTGCTTGTCTCCAGAGAATCTTGGTATAGGAGAAAGGCTGTAAAATAGTTCTCTACCCCCTTGAACGGATGCCTTTCGGCAATCAACGTTTGAATTTTCCCATCTCCATCAATATACTTCATGACTTGATAGAGAGTGGAGGGGACGATGGAATTACGATGAATTCATGGTCGTCCGAGTAGCAAATTGTATGAAGTGTCGGTGTTAATTACATAGCACGTCACTTCAGATCTCAGAACCCCAATCTGACATTTGAGTTTTATCTTCCCAATTGGGCGCGTACTATTGGCGTTGAAACCATAGATGGTAGTTTGGGTGACGCTCAGTCGGGGGGTGGGGATCCCTAAGTGCTGCATGACCTGGCGATGCATAATGCTCAATGCGAATCCTGAATCTACCTGAATGCGGCTCACTTCAGACGATCTAATGTACCCTGTGAAGTACAGGGGCCTATCATGTTTCCCCTTGACCTGCATGTCGTCTGGTGTGAAGGTTACAAAGGGGCATTTTGAGAGGTGTGGAGGCAGTCTTCCTTATTTTCCTCCTGTGGCTCAGCGGGGATCTGGGTTATGAAGACCTCAGCGTCGGCTAGAGCTTCTCTCAGAGCTTTTCTTGTTGACTTTGACAGTCTTAGGAGCTCGTAAAGGGTGTCCTGGCCGAGATGTTGGCCAGTTGAGCCAACACATCAAAGCGATAAGGTACTGAAGTTACTTCTGCTTTATCCTTCGGGAGAGCTTTGGAATATCGAAGCTCTTTCTGCTTCTCCATAGGTTGCTTCACGGGGGGCTTGGTTGGCTCTGCAGTAGGTCCAGGCAGATTTGCCACTAACTCGTCATGCTTCTTTAAGTACAATTTGAAGGAACACCTAGAAGGGGGGTGAATAGGTGTTATTGCTAATCTAAAACTAAATACAAAACTAAGTGCACTAAATGCGGAAGGTAATGCAAATCTTGCACAAACTTAATACAACACAACAAGTATAGCCGAATTCCCCGTGAAGGGCTCTGGACTAACTCCTCTTGATTCCCCTTGAATGGGTTGAGGTGCTATGTGAAGCTCTTGTTGGTTAAGTATAAGTTAGGCACACACACAAGCAAGCCAAGCAAATAAGATGATATATCAATATAAAAGATGCAAGGCAACACAAAATATGGCAATATGAATTAAGCTCAACACAAGCAAAATGATATGAATGAACAATGATGCTTTGCACAAATAAATGAGAGAGAGAGTTGAGAGATATTGGACCAAACGCAAACACAATGATATGTTTCGAGGTTCGAGCCCCTAGCTCTACATCCCCGCCTACACTACCGTGTAGGATTTTCAATCCACTATAGGAGTACCGAACTCCTCTCTCAATGCCACCGACGCAATACAACCACAATCCACCTCTACCGAAGAGGGATAAGGCCCGTAGCCAATACAAACACAATCACCTCTACCAAAGAGGGATCCAAACCAATACCACTCCGATCAACCTCTACCAAAGAGGGATACAACAAAAAAAAGGAGGGTTTACAACTTAGAGGCTTAATCTCAAACACTTCTCTTTTTCTCTCTTCTCTTTTCTTTTTCCACAAAAACAAGATCCTAATAGATTAGGATAGAAGATATAGCTCAAGTGTGAAAATCTAGGTGTTTTTGGAAACAAGCAACAAAGAAAATACTTGGGAAAATTCTTGTAAAAGATGGAGAATGAAAACCAATACAAATATCCCAATTCCTATTTTCTTTGATTTTTCAAAAACTCAAAACAATAAAGATTGAAAGATTAAAGCCCAAAAACTCTTTTGAAAACTTGTTCTAAACTTAAGAAAACTGGGAATTTTTCTCTTGTAAAAACCTTGGCCAAAAACCCAAGAGAATGGGGTTTATATAGGCCAAACTAGAAACTAGCCGTTAGAGCTGAGCTGGCAGCTCTGACAGGCAGCGGTCGACCGGCCCGGTCGACCGCCAACGGTCTAAAATGTGACCGTTGGGCAACCACGGTCGATCGGCCCGGTCGACCCAAACAAACAGAGAGCACTGCTCTCAGTCCGGTCGACCCGGACGGTCGACCGTCCCAGGGTTTCCAAACGTGTACAGATTTGTGCACGTCGGTCGACCGGCCCGGTCGACCGGCTTCAGCCAAGTCGACTAGATCAGTTGACTTAGTCGACTGATTGAAGCCTGGACTGAAAACTGGGTTAGAAAACTTTGTAAAATATTTTTCTAAAAATCTTTTAACACTTATAAAAATCACCAAAAATATTTTTATCATTTTATTTTAAAACACAAACTAGTGATAAAAATTTCAAGACATATATCAATTAAATCAATTCATTTTTGAGTCTTGTAAATTTTATCAAAAACAAACACTTGTATTTTTTCAAACTTGATTTTTTCAAAACATGAATAGGATAGTCAAAATAAGTTTGTCTAGCAAGTTTAAAGCATGCATGTATATTTAGAACATATCTAATATACATAGGAATAAAGTAAACTTGTTTTGATCTATTATCCATGAAAACCAAAATCCAAATCATGAAACGTGTGTGTTGTGTGCACTTGAGCATATCAACTATACTAAGCTTTACAAATGGATCTAAAACACACTATCTAAACTAGGATACCTAAGTCTTCTTGATGATCTTCATCTTCAAGTTGACTTGCTCCAAAACTCCATCCAAGGGCTAGGCAATGTGTGATCTTGAAGCTTTGGCCCTGGAATCATCATGAGAAGCTTCTAAACTCCTTGTTGAAGCTAATCACCAACTAATATCTTGGTTAATGATCTGAAACTTAAACAACACAAGATTATTAGTAAACATAACTACATGAGTTAATCATCATCAAAACTAGGGTGGAAGGCCTTTGGGCCAACAATCTCCCCTTTTTGATGATGACAAAACTCATGGAGTTATATATGCATGGATTAAAGTTAAGCTTGAAAGAAGCTCCCCCTTAACTCATGCATAAAAGGATAAACAAAAGATATGCAATGAATGTATATAAACATGTATGCATCAACATGCATAAAACAAATAAACATGTTCTAGAAGCTATAGTTTTACCAATTAAATTAATGAAGCATTAACAATAACACTAGATGCTCTAGATACCAATAAAACATCAATAAAACATAATATATGCAAAAACATAAGTATGCATATATAAAACAAACATGTACCAATCATGCATAGAAGAATAATTTATGTTTTATATATGTATGTTAAACTTCTCAAATAATTCTCTCCCTTTTAGTCAATCATCAACAAAGGGGTAAACAATCAAAACAATAAATGAGGGGTAAAAAAATCTTTCTCCCCCTTTTTGTCAATCAAAACAATAAAACAATGTTCTTCCCCTTTTTGTCTAAAAATCAAAAACAAGGTCAATAAGGGGTGACTATAAAAACATGATATCAATTAAGAATATGTCAGTGAAGCATCTTGATACCAATTAAAAGTAAACAAAAATCAATAAAAGGAAACAAAAATCTTAGATACCAATTTAAAACATAAGCCATCTTCATACCAATTAAATGGAAATAAACAAGAAAAATGTTGATATCAATTTTAAGCAAAACACATGAAAATCTTGATACCAATTTAAAATTAAACATAATGAATTTTGAATGTCTAAACCAAAATTTTGATACCAATTGTAAATAATTTTCATTTTGAACATATGATACCAATTTGAAAATTTTCAATCATAAAGTAAGGAGTGGGAATACAAATACCAATTGAAATATGAAAATCGAATTTTCTCCCCCTTTATAAAATACCAACAAAAACTATGCTTAGGCTTGAAATAAGATACCAATTGAAAACTAAATCAATTGAAGTAAAGTTGAAGTTCAAGCACTAGCATAAAAGCATATATGTGTATGAAAAATGGAATGAGTACCAATCACTAATAGATGATACCAATTGAAAATATACATACACAATAAACATATGAGTATACAAAAAGGATCAAAATGATACCAATTGAAAGAGTTCAATGATACCAATTGACATAGCAATAAAAGCATGGTATAACTCATATAAGTAATCCACCCATCTCATGCACAAGTTTAAAAGGATTTTTCAATATAAACATATAAGGCATGGACTCCCATCCAACCTCCCATATAGGGTAGGGGTTTTCAAAAATAGATTTGAAAATAAGCTTAGTTTGAAATACTCTACCAAAATGAAGAATACCGTAACTAGCCAAAATGAAAATCTTATAAACTAGTACGAAATCCTTCAAGTAAGGAATAAAACAAAATTATTTTCATAAAACACATGTAAATCACATAGCACTTGAAAACACTCAATATTCAATAAAGTCCATACATGCTCATGAAAACATACTCATGAGAAATATTTTTTAAAATGGTGAGTGTACAAGTGATGTGTGACATGGCATTATGAAATATCCAATTAGGCTCAAAATTCCTTGAAACAAGAAAACATGAAAATCATTATAACTTATTTAATCTTCAAGGTATATGTTGTTTTATACAAATTAAAGTATACATACATATCCAAACACAACGAGTCCACAAAGATATATGCATGAAGGCACGTGGCTCAAAAGGATATTCATGTATATCTAATAATTTGGATAAAATAGACATATACATGAAGTTAAACATAAACACAAAATCAAGAAAAGCTAAATCTTCACAAAAACAAATTTTATTTCAAGGTATATGTATGAATTGTCAACACAATAAGTATACATACATATCCCTAAACACAATTGAGTCCATATATAGATTTGCATGAAAGGCAAATGACTCAAAGGGTATACATGTATATCTTAAAGTTTGGCAATAATACACATATACATGAAGTGAAACAACACAATCATAAAACAAATTCAAAATGGAATGCAAGTTTGAAATGTATGAATCATCAAAACTAGATTATACTAGTACATCTAATGGGTTCAAATAAGCATTGAGCACAAACATATATAAAGATTTATTTGTGGCCCACTATATGTACAAATATAAGTCCTAATCTTAATGAAAACTAACACTTAAACATGTAATCAAAACATGAAGCATCAAAACAATATAAAATCATCATGATAAAACTAAAACATGATTATTATGTAAATACATATGTTATTAAACCTAAGATAAACATGATAGCTAATCAAATATGAGAACACAAAATAATAATCCATATTAAACATGGGTGTCTCAAAAATATCTAAACATGTATATCATAAGTCTAATAAGCATGGCATTTTCATACTAATCACTAAACAATGAAACATGCTATGAAAGATAAACATAGAAAGCATGTAAACATAAATAGGAGTAAAGAATTGTTACCAAAACCGAAGAAGCAACTCTCCTTGTCTCCAAAACGTGGTGGTCTTCTCCACCAAACCTTCCCTTGAAAGTGATGCATCCAATTGATTTCCATGAAGCTCGGAACGCATCCACTCCAAGGTGCCGCTACTCTCACGACATGTGAGAGCCCACACCTACATTAAACAAAGGAGGGGTGGTCTTTGGTACCCATACTCTTTTGGGTCCATGGGGGTTAGTACCTTCTCTAACCCAAACAAAATTCTTTGCTAAATTTGAAGTATGTAATCTATCAAAGCAAAATTTAGCAAGGTGGCCCTTACGTCCACAATGTGTACATGTGTACACATGAGCATACGTGTGATGGTGTCCGTGATGAGCATGTGTATGCCGTGGAGGGTGTGCATGCATAAAAAATGGAACTTGTTTCTTTCGAACCAAGGTTTCCAAGCGTGTATGGTTCATGGCACATTGGCTCATAGTGGAGCCCAAACAATCTACTCTCTTCTTTAACATACAAATATCATCATTAATTTTAGAAGAAGAGGTACATGCATTAGGTAGACTAGATGAAGAAACTACACTAGCATGACAAACATGTGCATCCATCTTATTTTGCAAAACTTCATTTTTCTTTAAACAAACATTTAAATCATTTGAAATAGAAATAATCTTATTTTTCAAAGCAACATTCTCTTTTAAAACAAAATCAATTTTTGAAGACAAATTTTCATTCTTCTTCAAAATAGCATGGCAATCATTTTTAGATTTTAAAAATTTATTTTTTTTTAAGGCAAGATCAAGTTGAGATCTAAGTGAGTCACATTCACTAGAAACCTCTTCCTTCTCTTGCAAAACATTGTTAAGTCTAGAATACAAACTCTTGTTATCTTTTTCAATTTCTAGACTTTTCTTTTTCAAAATCTTATATTTTTCAATCAATTTTTCACACACAATAGAAAGTTCTTCACTCAAAGCATGGGGATCAATATAATCATTTGAAGAACTAGCATCATCACTATCATCTAAGTGGGTTTCCGAGTGTACCTCAAGGGAGTCATTCCCTTGGATCATTAAGCATTGAGATTCAGATTCGCCACTAGACTCCTCTTCTTGGATTTGTACTTGAAGCTCGGAGGTGGTGGTTGTTGTCAACAAATTCCACACTGCAAAGGCGGAATCAATGTTAGAAACACGTAAAAGATAATCTTTAGATAATGTGCTTCTAATGGCCTCTAGGGCTTGTGCATTGGCCCCTATATGATTGCTATTACCAGGATAGCATTTCCTTATAGCGGCAAGATAAACATGCAAGCCTAGGGTTTGGAGGTATATGGACATCCTAGTCTTCCAAACAAGAATGTTGGAAGCATCATACATAGGTGGGGTCATGAAGTCCATGACAAACTATATGAGTGTGCAAACAAACAAATGCAAATAATAGATTAGCAAGCAAAGGGATCTCACTCCTAGGATGTTAAGCCTAAATATCAGGAGCACCAGCTCTGATACCAATTGAAGGAACACCTAGAGGGGGGGTGAATAGGCGTTATTGCTAATCTAGAACTAAATACAAAACTAAGTGCACTAAATGTGGAAGCTAATGCAAATCTTGCACAAACTTAATACAACACAACAAGTGTAGCCGAATTCCCCGTGAAGGGTCTGGACTAACTCCTCTTGATTCCCCTTGAATGGGTTGAGGTGCTATGTGAAGCTCTTGTTGGTTAAGTATAAGTTAGGCACACACACAAGCAAGCCAAGCAAATAAGATGATATATCAATATAAAAGATGCAAGGCAACACAAAATATGGCAATATGAATTATGCTCAACACAAGCAAAATGATATGAATGAACAATGATGCTTTGCACAAATAAATGAGAGAAAGAGTTGAGAGATATTGGATCAAACGCAAACACAATGATATGCTTCGAGGTTCGAGCCCCTAGCTCTACATCCCCGCCTACACCACCGTGTAGGATTTCCAATCCACTATAGGAGTACCAAACTCCTCTCTCAATGCCACCGAGGCAATACAACCACAATCCACCTCTACCGAAGAGGGATAAGGCCCGTAGCCAATACAAACAAAATCACCTCTACCAAAGAGGGATCCAAACCAATACCACTCCGATCAACCTCTACCAAAGAGGGATACAACAAAAACAAGGAGGGTTTACAACTTAGAGGCTTAACCTCAAACACTTCTCTTTTTCTCTCTTCTCTTTTCTTTTTCCACAAAAACAAGATCCTAATAGATTAGGATAGAAGATATAGATCAAGTGTGCAAATCTAGGTGTTTTTGGAAACAAGCAACAAAGAAAATACTTGGAAAACTTCTTGTAAAAGATGGAGAATGAAAACCAATACAAATATCCCAAATTCCTATTTTTTGATTTTCCAAAAATCCAAAACAATAAAGATTGAAAGATTAAAGCCCAAAAACTCTTTTGAAAACTTGTTTTAAACTTAAGAAAACTGGGAATTTTTCTCTTACAAAAACCTTGGCCAAAACCCAAGAGAATGAGGTTTATATAGGCCAAACCAGAAACTAGCCGTTAGAGCTGAGCTGGCAGCTCTGACAGGCAGCGGTCGACCGGCCCGGTCGACCGCCAAGGGTCTAAAATGTGACCGTTGGGCAACCACGGTCGACCGGCCCGGTCGACCCAAACAAACAGAGAGCACTGCTCTCAGTCCGGTCGACCCGGACGGTCGACCGTCCCAGGGTTTCCAAACGTGCACAGATTTGTGCACGTCGGTCGACCGGCCCGGTCGACCAGCTTCAGCCAAGTCGACTAGATCAGTTGACTTAGTCGACTGATTGAAGCCTGGACTGAAAACTGGGTTTAGAAAACTTTGTAAAATATTTTTCTAAAAATCTTTTAACACTTATAAAAATCACCAAAAATATTTTTATCATTTTATTTTAAAACACAAACTAGTGATAAAAATTTCAAGACATATATCAATCAAATCAATTCATTTTTGAGTCTTGTAAATTTTATCAAAAACAAACACTTGTATTTTTCCAAACTTGATTTTTCCAAAACATGAATAGGATAGTCAAAATAAGTTTGTCTAGCAAGTTTAAAACATGCATGTATATTTAGAACATATCTAATATACATAAGAATAAAGTAAACTTGTTTTGATCTATTATCCATTAAAACCAAAATCCAAATCATGAAACGTGTGTGTTGTGTGCACTTGAGCATATCAACTATACTAAGCTTTACAAATGGATCTAAAACACACTATCTAAACTAGGATACCTAAGTCTTCTTGATAATCTTCATCTTCAAGTTGACTTGCTCCAAAACTCCATCCAAGGGCTAGGCAATGTGTGATCTTGAAGTTTTGGCCCTGGAATCATCATGAGAAGCTTCTAAACTCCTTGTTGAAGCTAATCACCAACTAATATCTTTGTTAATGATCTGAAACTTAAACAACACAAGATTATTAGTAAACATAACTACATGAGTTAATCATCAAAAAAACTAGGGTGGAAGGCCTTTGGGCCAACACAATTGTCCCGAACGAGTTTCAGCCACGAGTGTTGCATTCAGCTCTGTGGCAAGGATGATTGTCTCCTCCTCTGAGTCAGTTAGTGAGGGGACATCGGTCTCTACTTCCCGAGAAGAGGCACACACCACATTACAGAGCGAAGCTCTTACTTTGCCTTTGGACTTCTTATTGGTAATAGTAGTCCACTGTTGGCCTTCTACAAGGTCGGGATGAACCCACATAATTTCTCCCTGAGGTGTAGGGATAGGTACAAAACCCTTCTCTTGCTGGTGATGCGGGTCTGTATTGATCATCCTTAGTTTCCATTTGGGATGGGAACTACTTCGGCTGGTGTTGGCGGCTTGTTTCCAAAATGAAGAAATGACGTCATGTTAGCCATCACTTTCTTCTATTCTGGATGGAGCTTTAGCACTTCTGCATCGATCAGGGCTTGAAGAATATCTTTGAAGATATAACAGCTCTTGGTGGGGTGCCCCAGCATCCTATGATACAGGCAATAGTTGGGATTGTCAGTCTAACCGACTTCCTCAGGATGCAGCTTCAGGAAGTTTTAATCTGTTGCTCTTATTGAGTAGCTTGAACAATGAATCGATGTGCTCATCTTTGAAGGAGTACTTCCTGTTGGCACGTTGCTGACTTGTAGAACCACCCCCTCTTGTTGCTGAGGTTTAATGGGAGATTTTGACTCTGTTGCTAATATATCCTTCCTTTTTTATTGGAAAGACACTTCTGGCGCGTGCCTTGTCGACTTTTCAGGTCTGGGCTTGTTTTCTTCTGCCCTAGCCCTGAAAATAATTTCTTCAACTTGTTTACCTTACTTGATCAATTACTTTCAGGTACGGCTTTCGGCAACTCCTAATTTGGTCTAGGAGTGAAGTTTGCAAGTTGTGGCAGCATGTTTCCACCAGGGTGGCCAAGGTTATACCGCTAAGACATCAGAGCACCATATTCTGAAATCTTTTCACAAATACTTTGACTGACTCACTTTTTTGTTGCTTTGTTACCAAGAGAGTTGGCATGGTAACTTCCGAATCGTCTTCAAAGAAGCGTGTAAGGAAGATCTTCTCCAAATCACCCCAGTTTTTGATAAAATCTTCAGGGAGTTTCATGACCCATTCGAAGGTGAGTTCCTTCAGAGTATTGACGAACAAATGTGCCAGTATGGCATTGTTATCTACTATATTCCCTATTTGAGACTTGAAGTAGTAGATATGTTGGTTCGGTGACCCTTTGCCATCAAAAGCTTGTGAGTCGAAGCTTTGAACTTAGGAGGATATGAGACAAGATCCCATTCTGCCGGGTATGGCCGGATCACTCCTGTTTTTTGGAGGCCTTTTCAATTGGTAAGGCTTCTAGATGCTGCTCTAATTAATTCATTCTTTTAGAATGAGTACCCCCATTCTCTGGTTTGCCTCTGTTTTTAGATGAGGATTTAGACGAATCAAAATTGGATTGTTTCTCCTCTTCTATGTGTACAGAAGATAAGCTTTCCCCTTTCTTTCACTTGCCTCTAGAATTCTTAGAAGAAGTTTTGCCATTCAACTTCTTCTTGTCTTCAAGCAATTATGCAAGCATCTGCTTGAGGGTATTGATAGATTCTTATTGGGCGCGAATCATATCGAATTGTTCCCTCTGAACCTAGGCTTGCTATTCTAGACACCTAGTTGTTTCCTCAGGAGTGTTTGCCATATACACAAAGGCTTCCTTTTCTACAAAAGAGATCGAGGCCTGTGATTCTGCAATGGCAGAGTGTGATTCACTTACTTCAATGCCTCGGGCTAGGACACTGTAGTCAACTAGGGCTATTGCACCAGTCCGAGTGCGAGTATGCCAGTACACTCCTTCTGGCTCTGTATCAGACTCGTCAGAGCAGACTGCCAGTTATTTTTCCCTACTTTTACTTGGCATAGTGCTTGGACCTGCCATATTTGCAGTAACTTCAGGGAATTCCATGTCAGATAAGGTTCCCCTTCTGTGGAAACGATGACTTTTGGCTGATTGCGAGGTTGAGGTTAATCGTCTGAATACCGGCTGCTTCCTCTCATGTGAGCTACAGTGACATTCAAAGAGCATTGCTGTGATGAGCCGTTTACAGCAACAGGATGGAGCGATCTAATTAGCACTCCTTTTCTTTGTTAAGTAATCTCTTAAATCTGTCGGAGGGGGATCAAAGATATTAGCCTCGAGCTTTCGAGGGCTTTTCAGCTTTTGAGAGCCATTCTTGTGTCGCGAATCTGAGACACAGGGTTCTGGGACGCGGAGCTCACGTTCTGTAAAACAGACGCGACTCTCGCGTTTTGGCTTTAAAACATAGGTCTTGCACCTCTACTGAGAAGAGACGCGACCTTGTGCTACTGATATCGCATTTGGCTAGCAACACTTGAGAAACGCGAACCTTATGAGTCTCGCGTTTGGTTGCAGAGACGCGAGTTTCATGTCTCTGGGGAGAGGCATGGACCTCGTGCTGCTGAACGTCGCATTTGGGAAGTGAAGCCTTAGAAATGCAAGCCTTTTGAGCTTCGCGTTTAGGTCTCTAAACGCGGACTTCGCGCATCTGATGTAACTCGGAAGAGATGCGGGCCTGAGCCTCGCGTTCTGTTTCTATCGGACAGATAGTTGTTCCAACTTCTTGCGTCTGTAGTTGACGCGCGCGTCTCCTCTGTCGGTATTCAGTGTTCGGTTACGCCGTACGGGTTGTTGGGAACCCCAGGTAACCTAGGGCTGAGGAAGAGGACGGGCATGAGCGGGCTGAACGTCAACCACGTTGACCTGCGGGTCTCATGGGAGACGTTGACGCGGGCCTTACGTGTGATACATCCGGTCACGAAGTTCTCTGCACAAACCGTATTCGGGGAAGCCTCTGAAGGGACCTGAGAGCAGATATTTGAGGAGACTTTGCAGTACTGCCGCGCCCTCAGGCTCTTAGAGCCGAAAGAGAGAAACTCTTCATACTTTGCCTGGTCGAATTTCACGACAAGCGATTCGACCACCTTTCCTGTGCAGGTGACGTCACCTTGCGTCACGACTTGCTCATCAGTAGAGAAAGTAATCCCCAGCGGAGTTACCATCTCTTGTTTGTTCAGAGAAATTTGAGGGCGTGTAAATTCTTTATTTGATTGTAAAGAAAGTTACAACAACAATAAAAAAACCGTCCGATTACAAGAGAGAGAATATGTTCAAGTTCAAATCTTCTCTTTGTTTAATGCTGGATTCTTGATGTGGCAGTGAAAAGTGGATCTTATTTTTCATTAACCGGGTGAACATCACAGTACTCTAGGAATCTTCTCTTCGGACTATGGACGGAGTAGCACAGCTCCTATCCCATAAAATCTCAAAGAGATTTGAGAAAAAAATAAACTTGTATTCAGCAAGTTGTTAGAAGTGTTGAACTCTTAAGTATTTCTCAGCTAGAAGCTCTGATCAATATCCTACAAAATTGACCAACCACTTCTGATCCCCCTTCAATAGCAAACTAAGCTATTTATAGGGGTTTCAGGGGGTAAAACTGTCCCCTAAGAATCCTCCATAATGGGGGTTAACTCCCTCATTATGTGGGCAATAATTGACCCGGTAATGAGGCTAGTTATAACCGAGATGTGGGCTTTGAGCCTCGCGTTTTGCCGTTGAGGTAACGCTTGAGAAACGCGAACTTCAAGTTCTGCATTAAGCTTCATGTGAGACGCGAGCTTCGGGCTCTGCGTCTAGGTATTACATGGATGACTGAGACGCAAGTTTCAAGCTCTGCGTCTTGGCCATTGCAGTGAAGCAAAAACACGAGTTTCAACTCTTGCATCCTGGTACTACAGTGATGCTGAGACGTGACTTTCAAGCTCCGCGTCTTGGTTATTGTAGTAATGTTAAGACGCGTGTTTCAACCTTCGCGTCTTGGTGCAGCGCATGTGGCTATGGTTAGCCTTGCGTCTTTGCTTTCTGATGACTTGTCCTCAGTAATTTTTGGACAGTCTATAGCTGGTAGGGAGGGTCATCCCTACTTTCTTCAGTTCATCCCTCTGAGTTAGAGATGCAATCTGAGCTTCGATACCTTTGATTACCTCAACATCAATTGAGGAGCTTTTCTTCGACTTTTTAGTCTTAGGATGTTCATCTTTATTGTACTACTCTTCATCGTGATTGCTACTGGTGTCGTTGGTGTTTCGGCTGACCAAGAGATAAGCTAGCATATACTAGATGTTGTCTGAAGCTTCCTGCTGAACCCTGAAAGTCTGGTTTTGCGCCTCTATTTGCCGATGGAGATCATTATCATTGTTGTCAGCCATGTTAGCAGACACAAGCCCCGTTCGTACTGAGCTAATGGTAGCTAAAGAAGCGTATCCACTGACCTTCTCCTCATCATCAGACCATTGGATAAGGTTCCTCAATGGTGCTGGTGATACAGCTTCGGTTGATGAAGAAGGTTGTCGTAGTTGTAGGGTATCGCTACCAAGGAGCGAGTACCTTGGAAGGCACCTTCTTGTTCCACCAGAACTTGGACTTAAGTTGGGGCTATAATCAAAGTCTGGGGAGCTAGCTAGAGGAGTAAAGGTTCCTGGTCTCCTTCGCCGAGATCGGAATAGATCCCTCCCTCTGCTTATCATGTTAACAGAGGCTGCTGCAGGATAAACCACCTTTGTTACCCTTTTCTTCCGAGACTTAGGTTTCTCAGAAGTTTGAACTGATAACCGGTTGAATACTGATTGCTGGCTTGGAGGAGGAGTAATGGGAATTGTCCCCAAACAATAATGGAGGAGTAAACCATCACAAGTTAACACCCTGCTTGTTCGCACTGGGACGGCGAGATGTGAATAGGTTCCTCAAAGTGGAGTTTTCGCTTATTACTCAGATAGTCTATTAAGTCTGTGTTAACTGGGCCCAACTGATCCAGCATAGAGAATTCAAAGAGACTGAAAGCTAGCCCCCTTGGGCTGAGAAAGCCTTGGCTTAGCCTTAAAGGCCTTCTTTTTGGCTATAGGCGAAACTAGGATAGCTTCGCCTGAAATAGTAGCTTCGCAAGCCGAAGCTACTGTCTTAGCTCTGCCTTTGAAGACGAGCTTAGCTTTGCTGTGTAGAGCTCCTCTTTTGAGCGACGATAAAATAGCCTCGCTGTCACTCAGTGGTGCTTTATCTCTAACCTCACGGTTAATATCATTAGCACTTAGTGCTCTGTCTCTAGCCTTGCAGCAAAGATCCTTAGCACTAGGTGCTGGTGTGAGAGCCCTGCTGAATCAACAACACTATTAGTACACAAAGGTGTTCTGGCCTTAGCCTTGCACGATAGGTGAGGCTAAGCTCTACAAAGAGTTGAATTAGCTTCACTTGATGAAGCTGTTTGAGCACTTAGTGCTTTGGTTCTGTCGCTAGTGGCGAGCTTAGCACTACCCAATAGTGCTGATGATGTAAGAGGGGCTGTAGTAGCCTCGCTGTTAGCACAAATTGATTTAGCCTTAGCCTAGCGGGACAGGCGAGGCTTAGCTCTGTGATGAGCTGAAATAGTCTCGCGGTCAAAGACTATTTTAGCTTCGTTTGAAGCTGAATCAAGAGATTTATCTCTAGCCTCACATGAGATAATGGATTTTGCAACTCATATAGTCTTAGCAGAGGCTATTTAGGCTCACAAGAAACCTTAGTAGCCTTGCACGCAACGTTAACACGCTCACGCGAGGCTAGATTAGTCTCTGTTGAGACTGTAGTAGGCTCGCATAGAGCCTGTTTTAGCCTCGCGTTAGGTTATGATAGGTTTACAGAGAACCTTTGTAGTCTCAACAGAGGCTTGCTTCCAAGAGGCAGTCAGAGGGGCTCTGGCTACGCTGACCTTTCGGTGCTTGCGCATGTAGGAGACTTATGCTACCCCTAGAGAGAAGTTGTTCAAACCTCTCTTGGTCAATATAAATGATCAGGGTCTCTGCAGTAGACCCAACGTCGCGTTGTGGCACTTTATTCTAAAGAGTGGAGAAACAGTTCCCCAGCGGAGTCGCCATCTTGTTTTTCATTGAAAATCAAAGGGGAAAGCTTACAAAATTTGAGGAGAAGATTACAAGTAACTGAACCAAAAATGAAAAAAATATAAGTAGAACTCTCCTTGAGATTTCTGAGAAAGTGTGTCGGTGGAAGTCTGGTCAGTGCGCGATCACTTTGTTCCATTGACGATGCGATCAATTGAGTCTTAAGGAATTCCTTCTCGCCAGGTTTTGGGGAATCCTTGAGAGATGAAGATCTTAGGGTATTAGCACCCTTAATTTAGAAAATTGATTCTCTAAATTTCTCAGAAGCGAGAGAGTTGGATCTGCTGATGCGTGCTCTTTTTATCTCTGATGCAAACTATCCCTTGTGATTTTTTCTCTCTCTGATCCCTGCATCTAGCTCATCCAAAAGAGAGCTATTTATAGGCTCTTAGGGGCGTAACTGCCCCTAGAATTCAGCAAGACTGGTAACAGTCAATTAGTCTCGCCCCAGAGGCTATTTTGAACTTCGCACGAGGCTATAAAGCCACATGCGAATCTACATATAGGCCTTGCGTGAAGCTAATTAGGCTCGCGCGAGCCTAAAAAATGGCCGTTTTGACCTGGTTGTCTCCAATTCATGTGTGAAGAAGTGGGCAGGTGTAATTGCCCACTTAAAGTGACATTAACCCCACTAAAGTAGTGGGGTTAGTCCACTAATGACTTGGTCAAATATTGACCTGAAAAACTCTCCAGTAGGGGGTGCATAAAGTTTCAAGAGAAACTAAAATTAGCTTCACGTGAAACTAGCACAACTTTTCAGGCGAAACTACAAGAAAGCTTCAGGCGAAGCTAGCATTAGCTTCAGGCAAAGATGGAATTAGCTTCAGGTGAAGCTGAAAGTTAAGTCTTTGTAAAGCTATGAAGGGCTTCATGTGAAGCTTATCAGAAAGCTTTCGACGAAGCTAGTTTTAGCTTCAAGCGAAGCTGGAATTAGCTTCAGGCAAAGCTAAAAGTTAGATCTTTGTAGAGCCATGAAAAGCTTCATGTGAAGCTTATAAGAAAGTCTTCAGGCGAAGCTAATATTTAGCCCTTCAACAAGGCTATAGAGCTTCAAGCAAAGCTATTCCCTTGGGTTCATGCGAGGCTAATTGTTGAATTGACTTAACCTCATGGGCCTACTTAGGCTTCTTCACAGGTGATACTTAGCTTACTGTCTGTTTCACTGGATTAGTAAGATTTAAGTCATCACTTTGTCCTTTGAGGATGGGCAAAACCTGATTGTCATCTTGTCCGCATCTCGTATTTTATAAACGCCAACAAGTTTAGATATCGTTCGGACCGGTTGAAGTGCTATCTGGGGAATCTGTTTTTTGGAGTGTCAACATACATAAAAACGTGAAATTTATGAGGGGTGAGCTCGAAGGCTCAATAGTGAAGTTAAACAATTCTTAATGAGAATATGATAGTAATGTGTGGTGTACATGATACATGAATTACAGTGTATGCATTACATGAAATAAATTACAGGGTACATGAAAATTCATGATTCATGACTATCTCAATTTGATTATCTATTCGTTTTCAATTATTCTTCACTTAATATTGATTTTTGTAGAACAACCAATGTTAGTATTTTCATTTAAAGTTAATGGATCCAAATACTGATGTGCACATTACCATACACAGCTAACACATCCAATATCCATATAATGTACATACACACCTTATCACATATACACATATATCATATATTCACATGTAATATTATATATCACCGTTCCCCCTCTTTCATATATATAAATAGCCATAATAATAATAACATTGTCTTCTAACCCCACCGGCTCTCGTTGGGCCCTTCCTTCAAGTATCACCGTCTTCTAACCCCACCGGCTCTGGCCGAGCCCTTCCTTCAGGTAACACTGTCTTCTAACCCCACCGGCTCTCACTGGGCCCTTCCTTCTGATAAGATATGAATACACACCATATATAGACACAGTCGCCATAATATTAAGTTACTATCACCACTCATTTATGAACACAAATAATGCTGTGTGATAGTACAATTATTATATCCAGTTCTTTTCATGATATACTCGTGGATATATGTACACACTACATATGAATTTTATTTTCAAACAACTGATTTATATCTACCATATACTTATGGATACGTGTGCACGCCACACATAAATAATGTTTCAACATTCGAATTAATATTATCATCGTATATTCGTAGATATGTGTCCATGCTGTGTATAACACCATTATCACATATAATAATAATACCTATACAGACCAAAAATTAGTGATTTAAGTTTATTATTTAATTTCTGTCAATACCTTCGTATACCATATTCCAAAATTCTACATTTAATGAGTTATTTATTTGTCAGAAAATCACATTTATGATTATTATATAATTAAATCCAACTTATTAGTAACCTCACTCACCTCTATCCGGTTTCATGCATCATGTACGCATAGCTCTCATTTTCATGGTCGCGAGGCTCGAGAATCGTCTAAATCCGACTCCAGATGCCAGGATATCGACCGTAAACAAAATTGATAATTCTAGGCTAGTTTTTGTAATTATAAGATCCAAAACGTAAATATTTATTCACTAGGTGGTTTAAATATAATTTACCTTACTTTAAGTCAATTGGGTCAGTTTCGAGTTATCGAGTCGGGTCGGGTTCGAAATTGAAACCCAACCTCAAAAACCAACAACCTATATTCTCTTCTTCTTCCAAAAAAACACAACACCTCCCTTTCCTCCTCCCTTACCTGCTCGCGCCCGACACCTCCATCATCGCTCTATTAGCCAATGCCGCCGTCCCTGGCCGCCTCCTCCCTAGCTCCAGCACAAGCCGCCGGTCTAGCTCCAGCCACAAGCCGCCGGCCTAGCTCCGGCTGTAACATCCTGTATAGCATACTTTCGTATTATTACTCCTAACCACCAATTGGAGAAAATTTTATTATAATTATTTAATTAGTCTTGGGACTTAATAAGTGTGTATTCCCATATATTAAATTTGTACATATACACCTACATAAATATACACTATATATATATATGGGGTTACTGTACCTTAGCCGACAACTGGGAGAGTTTCTCAGTCGGCGGGACGTGGCAACATAATAGCCAAGAATTTGACATTAATTTTGGTGGACAAAAATCAAAAAATTCTCGCCCAAGTTAGTATCAGTCACTTCAATAATTGCTTTGATGAAAATGCCCTCTCTCACAACTTTTTATTGTATGTAAAACTTTCTTTTCAAAAAAATTTACAGATCTGAAATTATCAATTGATCACTCCGAAAATTTAGTGCTATTGTTTTCCAAATTTTTGATCATTTTCGTTCAAAAATTAGTTTTTCAAAAAAAAATATCTACTAAAGATGGCGCCAAAGAAATCATCCGCGGAAAAAGGTAATGGGGAAACCCAGAATTTGTTTTTAGGGTTTGTAAATTTTAATAGTTATATTTTTCAGTTTTCATTCACTTTTCACTTTTTTTTAGAAATATTCCTATTTTAACATAACTTAAATTAAAAGTGTCTGATGAATTGTATTTTTACGAAATTTTTTTGATTTTTTTAAAATTTTCAAGATTCTTGGTTTTAAAAAAAATAGTTAAATATTTTTTTTTAAAACTTTCTACCATGGTTGCAAATAAGAGAGAAAGATTCACTTTTTATGATTTAAAGAGGTAAGCATAAAAAAAAGTATATTTATGCTGTTTAAAACTATTTTTTTTTTACACTGAAACTTTAAATCAAGTTTATAATTTAAGATAACAAGAGTTTTATTTTAGAGATTTTTTAATTTTTTAATTTTTTTAACACAGCGACCAAGGTTAAAGTTTTTTTTTCATTCGCTTTTATGTCGACTTGGATTGCAGTTATCTGAATTAGTGTCTTAGATTTATGCGACCTTGGTCGCAGACTTTTAAAAATTATTTATTTTAAAAATTATTTACGTCCATATTTTTAAGATTTTTTTTTTACTAAAACCCTGCGACTGATGTCGTAGTATTGCCGTTCGTTTTCTCTTTTTTGGGGGGTATGGTCGCAGTCTGTTAAAATAAGCTAGCCTGATTGAATATTGCGACCCTGCCTGCAGTATGATGATACAAAGGCCCCTCATGATAAATTATTTGGGTTAATTGAAAAATTACAGTGCGATCATGGTCGCAGTGCGTTATATTCTACTAAATTCGCTTAATTGTACACTGCGACCCTGGTCGCTGTATGAAGAAACAAAGGATATCATTGGTTAATTATTTGCCGCAATCACAGTGTCATATATCAGTGTGACATTGGTCGTAGTGTATTATAGTTTATTAAAGACCGTTGCGACCAAGGTCGTAGTCTTTTTTTCTTTTCAAATTATATTTTAATGTACTGCGACTTGATATTATATACTAATATTTTTAATGTTTCTGCATCTATAGGTAAGCAAGAACTGAAGGTTCGTCCTATGAGATCGAGCCTAAAGCCTAGTGCGAATTCATAAAAAAATTCAAAAAGCACATTCAGGCCAATTTTGTAGATGCGATGAAGGAGACACCGCTTAGCCCAATTTTCATGGCCTTCTACAATCAGGAATTTGGTGCTGAAAAAGGCCTAAAATCAAACAATAGTGTGCTGAAAATTGTAGACCAGTATGATAGGATATAAGGACCTTTCTAATTGGGGGCAAACAAATTGAGTTTACAGTAGAGTATGTTGCCATTACTTTTGGTCTACCTATCAATAAGGCCGATTTTATTATGAATAAGACCTGCATAATGAAGGACAGGGGGTTATAAAATATTATTTCTTTATTATAAAGAAGATCACGAAAGTATCCATTGAAGAAGTTTTGGATGATCATCTGGTCATGAAAAGATAGAGGACTGAATTAGATGTGACCAAGGATGAATAGCTTGAGTAGCAAGTGACTTTAAATGAAATTATAAGAGACAGACAAAGACTTGCAGCTTAAGACTTTACAACAATAATCATCCTATATATGTCGGCCACTCTATTCTTTTCTGCAGTAAATGTATGGTGTCGTGGTATATTGTGGAACAAATTACCAATATGTAGCTGATGAAGGCCATATGCTGGGCTAAAGCTGTTTGACAATTCTTGATTGAGTCAATGGACATTTTCAGGCACACCACATTGAAATATTTCATTCAAAACTTGAGAATTAAACAATCCAACTTTTTCATAAATTTAAACTGCGACTCTAGTCGCAGTTATCAAAATACACTGCTCATTCTATAACTGTTATAGACTGCGACAAATTTGATGTCAAATATAGTCAAATATGAACTGCGGTCCTGGTCGCTGTCTATGTTCAGTGAACTAAAACACAACATATATGTCAAAATTATCGCAGTGGATTTTAAAGTAATATTTCAACTGTATTGAAAAGTTATTATAATAACAAGAGTGGAAAAACACTTGAGAAGCAACAATAATTTTCCTGTGAAAGAGAAACTGCGACTCTGGTCGCAGTTATGAAAATACACTTCTCATTGTAAATCTTATAATTGCGCCCAAAGTCGCTGTCAAATGTAGTCAAATATGATCTGCGATACTGATCGCAGTCTATGTTCAATGAACTAAAAGTAAAACATATAGGCCAATATTGTCGCAGTGAAATTTTCAAGTACAACAGCTTACAAAAGAACAGTAGATGGGAAACACTTGAAAAGGAACAAAAAAATGATTATACTGCGACCCAGGTCGCAGTATATGAAATGACACTTTCTTTAACAATGTGATCATGGTCACAGTGGATGACTGAAGACATAAAAATGAAAACTTTATTCGTTCCAGGTAGCCGCAATATGAAACTACTTCCTCTGTACTTAAAAAGGAAAGATAAGAATTTGAAACATCAAATTTTAAATAAATTATATAACAGGTTTAATTTTATACCAATAACGGACAAGCAGTCCTGTAATGACCCAGCTGTTGACAGTTTTCACACTTTCGATGCTTCACTTTCTTCTGTGATAAAGAATCTTCAAAATCAGACTTAAACCTGGATGCAGCTCTAGGCCTCCCCTTGGTTAGTACAGGATCAATTGGATCGCGTATAGTTAATTCTTCACCATCCCGCAGAACAACGATGGATCCACTGGAACTAATATTTATTTTAGACTGTGGTGATTGATAAGTTACTGACTTGGCTTTGTATTCATTACTGGTTTCTTTAGCAAATCTTTCCAAAACAGCATCCAACTTTGAAAGATGAATATCAGAATCGGCCATCATTTCAAGAATGCACTAAATTTGGAACGAAGTGTCCACAGTCTAGCCGTCCCTCGAGTGCCTTGAATGGGAAAAGGCCTAATGCCATTTTTAATTGCAATATTTTTGTAACGTGTATCGAACCTCCATCTCTGTAGTATATAGGATTCTGGTATATATGTAACGTGATTGCGCCACGAAATACACAGAATATGTCTACAAAGGATACCCTCTGTTTCGAATGATGAGCAACGACAAGACACATCAAGTTCATCAGAATTCTCATAACTGACCTTTTCCCAGGTGTATTTTGATTCTGAAAATTCACCAACCAAATATTTTGCTCCGGGTCCATCTTGTTCCAACTCTTCTGAAAAGAGTGTCATTACAACTGCCCATTCCTTTTGAACAACTGAAAAAATCGTCGGGGTATACAACTTTAAAACTTGATCTCATATGAATTCGATGTACAATTGGGCACAGAATTCAAACCCTGAAATTCTTGTTGAGATTCAAAACTACGACGGGCAGCGACAACTTTATCATATTGGTAGACAAATTTAACTAGTTTCGTGTTTGCATTCACAAAACCATCAAAGAAGGAATTAATACTCTCAGAACTCTGACTTGCTGTCATTCCAGCACAGAAAATATCCTTAAGATATGCATTAACTCAGTGTTCACACAATCTGTATATCTTCAACAACCAACTGTCTTCTTCTTCTTCTAAATGATATTTTTCATTCATCAATCTCCATCGTTCCTCGCATGTGCTTATATCATGGGAGGTGTACCAAAGATGAAAATCAGAGACAAAATCTTTCCCATACTTGTTCGTCTGTGGGATTTGTTGCTCGGCAATATGTTTTCTTACATGCCAAAAATAGTATCGGTGCCGAGTAGTTAGAAAAACCATCTTGATGGCATCAGCAATCTGCACATCCTGATCAGTAATAATCACCTTTGGTGCAACTCCGTACATGCATTTAAGCCATTTATTGAATAGCCACACAAATATATCCCTCTGCTCATCCGCAAGTAATGCGCAGCCAAACAAAATTGACTGCCGATGATGATTCACTCTAGTGATAGCACAAATGGCAGGTTCAAGTGATTAGTCCTGTATGTTGTGTCAAAAATAATCACATCATAAAAGCTCCGATATGAGGAAATTGCTCTTCCATAGCCCAAAAAATACTTCTAAGTGTGCCTGCATTATCAACTTCACTTGCAAAGAAAAATCTTGATCGGACTCAGCTTTTCTTGAAAATATTTGATGATCGAAATAAACTCATGGCCAATGTTATTTCTACGGTGACAAATAAAATAAATAACTTGTTGCAGGCTTACTTCTTCACAACCTTCTCCGTGGTTCATTACATTAACGACACGAGAAATATTTGAAGGGCGAATTCCTACATCAATCAAATTGCTTATAATGCTTCTGCTAATCTTTGATTGATGTGTCTGGTAAGAGTAATAGTGATGGACCTTATTCGGGCTTGATATTTCATGTGAATGAGAATCAACAAACTTGGTGATAACCCAAAATCTTTGGTCTAAAAATAAATGAAGACGCACATGCATCTCAGCAAGACACGCTACTCTGGTGTCGATTTGACGGTTGATTGTTAGCCCATCTTGTCTTTTGTCACACAACTTCTTCACAATCTCCTTATTGCAATAAAATTTTCTGCAAATAACTTCATGAGGAGGCCTCTGTGACTTATCTATTCCTTTCTTCTCACACCAAAATCTCTGTTCCTTTCATAAGAATTGTAGAAGTTGTATGCTTCATCGTCCGTAGAAAACTGTTTCCCTAAAAAAATAAATGAGCTTCCAGACATTTCTCCATGTGAAATCAGATCTTTTAAAACAAATTGTTGAACTAAATAAAAACAAATAATTGAAAATCACACGTCTGAACTATAATAACTAAAATGCGACCAAGGTCGCAGATGTAAAGAAATCTGTAACTTCTAAATTAAAGACTGCGATCATAGTCGCAGTTCTCCGTATGGCCAGGTTTTAAAAAATGTGAATAATAACTGTGAAACTCTCTCATTATATATATTACGACCTTAAGTCGTAGTTTTTAAAATTTAGTGTATAAGATAGATATAAATGACCAGGACACGCGTCAGAACTATAAAAAATAAGACTGCGACTAAGTTTGCAGTTATAAAGCTAGCTTTGACAACTAGAAAATTGTTTTAATACAAACTACGACCGTGGTCGCAGTTCTTAAAATTTAGTGTATTAAATTAGTGGTCGCAGTTCTTAAAATTTAGTGTATTAAATTAAATAGTGTGACTGAGATCGCATTTAACAAAACGGTGAAATTATTTCTGAAAAAAAGATTTCAGTATAAGTGATTATAATCTTCTGTAAAATGAAATCTAGGTCGCAGTTCTATATACGCTACACAAAATCTTTTACATATAAGAAATTGCGGGAAAAAATGATAAAATAAAAACCTTTTGATCAGCATGCAAAAATCTCAACCCTTCAATATTTTCAATATTCTGAGAGGAAGTTAAACCAGATTATATATGGTCCATATTTAGATCAGGAGATAGAGATTGCTTACGACAGTGAACAAAATTGGCAGGGGAAGTGTTCTGCTCTGACGTCGATATTAAAATAAAAAAAGAGAAAAACCTGATCCAGAAGTCGCTGTTTTCAGAAACAACTTTATGGCAGGAAAAGGAAAACCTAAATCTAATAATGAACAGTAAAAGAAATAGGGAAAAAATAATAATAAACAATAGCGGGACAAGTACCTTTAGCCGAGGGGCATTTAGTAATTTAACTTATTCCAATAAGCGGGTCGTAACTTATTGGTGTGGCAAATAATGTGCCACGTCACCGCAGGCTGAGAGAGATTCTCAGCTGTCGGCTGATATGCATATTTCTACACATACACACACATTACATCATCCTTAGTATGAATACATAGTATTATATTACATTAGTGGTATTGGGTAGAAATCAAGGCAACCCCCACCAAGAGAATCTTTTTATTTTTTAGACTTAGTGGAGGAGAGTAGGTGAATAAATAAGGGTTAAGATCCTCTTGAATTTGGAGGAAGGCAATTGGACGGATGGATGGTGTTGTAACAAACTTGTAATTTAGTATGGGAATGGATCTCAAAAGGGGCCAACAGAAAGTTCTTCTTCATCGTCTCCCTAGAAGAGATCTCTCAATGTCTAAGCCATAGAAACCCCAACATCAAATCCCCTCTCAATCTCTCTCTCTCACACACACACTCACTCACTCTCTCTCCCCCTACTACTCTCTCACCTTTCCCTCTCTGGTGGTACGGCAGCAGCACGCTGCCGCACCAGTGGCGGTGGTCGGCAGGGCGGCCAGGCAGCGGGAAGTGGAGGTGATGGAGTACCTTTGTTTTTTTAGATTTAGAATCAAATTTCAAAATTCAGATTTTGTTTCATTTTTAGATTTTGATTCATCATGATAGATCTTGTTTCATTGTGGTATTTGCTCTTGGTTATGTGAGGGAGATCCCTTCTTAATTTATATTCTTTCATAATCCTTGCAATTTTGTGAACTAAATAATGATTGTAAATAGATTTGTAGGTCTTTTGTTTGGTTGTGAAATTTAAAAGATTGTGGTAAATTAATATGATGATTGATTAAGTATATAATTAGAATAAAAAACGTTCAAGATCATAGTTTGATTATGTATCTGAATTAGGTGGAGAGATTAAAGAATAAGTTGTGAATTTCATAAATTTTAACACTCTTGAAATGGGACGTAAATGTGTCTAACACTGAAATCTATAAAGTTTGGTTCCGTTCATCAGTCTATTAAGAATTATAGGTATCATATAGTATACCATTGGAAAGATGCTCGAGTCTACTTTCTAAAGGCTCGTCCAATTAACGGTCTTTTTTAGGAATTATCGTCGAAATATGACAAGCTAATCAAAATTTCCGAGTTGTAGAATTTTTTTTCTTGGTTGAGGAGTTTCTATTTTTTTTTTTAACTAGTTAACGAAATTACTAGTGTCATTTAGTATACTATTTTATAGATAATTAAGTCTCTAAATATATGAGCTTTACCTCGTGTTTGTTCAATATCAGGAATTTTATTGAGAAACAAATAAAGTATGAACCATGAAAGAAATTAGTTCTCCCCATGAATTACTGTTTAGGAGAGTTTCTGTGAAATTTATAGGAATTAATATAGAGGCATGTTGAGCTAAGCTTAGAACTGAACACATTCCTTCTATTGATGCATGTTATGATCATGGGTATATTGTAATTACTATTACATATTGGTCTCTTATAATAATGTCTGATAATCGACGCTCTTCTTATATATGCTCAGTATGTTAATAAATTATCCTCAAAACTAAAATGAGCATTTATCTTTAGTGACAAAT
Organism: Agave tequilana; assembly: GCA_038442645.1. Lineage (NCBI taxonomy): Eukaryota > Viridiplantae > Streptophyta > Magnoliopsida > Asparagales > Asparagaceae > Agave > Agave tequilana. The sequence goes on from JAVJIF010005683.1 coordinate 71,666, forward strand.
AGAGAATTATTGTGTAATTGACTTCAAAAGATATATTCATCCTAATACGTAAATTCTTCCTTGGCTTAGTATATTAGACTCTAGATAGGATATCATTTGGCAAATATTTAGTGGGAAAATCATGAAATGTCAGAAGTGACTTGAGAAAACTAATAGTTCTATCGATTTTAATTAATTACTAATTGGACAAATTAACAGTTAACACTAATTATACTGATAGTAGACTAATAGGTGATAGAATTTATGATCAATTGTGAATATTATTTAATTGATAAAATATAATTGGACATTAATTAAAAAGAAAGATTTTTTTGGTGCGATATTAATTGTTAGGAAATCAGAATGGTAGGATTGGTAGCATTAAGATCAGTATTAGCGAAAATCCAAACAGTTTTAGAATTTAACTCAATTCATAAATAGTTGAAAATAATTATTATATATATGAATTTTATGTTGCGACCACATTGGTTCTTCCAGGGAGAAAGATGTCTAAGGAATGGTTTGTTGGCCCAAAGGCCTTCCACTCTAGTTTTGATGATGATTAACTCATGTAGTTATGTTTACTAATAATCTTGTGTTGTTTAAGTTTCAGATCATTAACCAAGATATTAGTGGTGATTAGCTTCAACAAGGAGTTTAGAAGCTTTTCATGATGATTCCAGGGCTAAAACTTCAAGATCACACATTGCCTAGCCCATGGATGGAGTTTTGGAGCAAGTCTACTGAAGATGAAGATCATCAAGAAGACTTAGGTATCCATAGTTTAGATAGTGTGTTTTAGATCCATACTGTAAAGCTTAGTATAGTTGATATGCTCAAGTGCACAACACACATGTTTTATATTTGGATATTGGTTTTTCGGTTTTTAGTTCAACCAATATGAGTTTTCATGGATAATAGATCAAAACAAGTTTACTTTATTCTTATGTATATTAGATATGTTCTAGATATACATAAATGCTTAAACTTGCTAGACAAACTTATTTTGACTATCCTATTCATGTTTTGAAAAATCAAGTTTGGAAAAATACAAGTGTTTGTTTTTGATAAAATTTGCAAGACTCAAAATGAATTGATATGATTGATATATGTCTTGAAATTTTTATCACTTGTTTGTGTTTTAATATAAAATGATGAAACAAGTTTTGTGGATTTTTAGAAGTGTTAAAAGATTTTTTAGAAAAATATTTTACAAAGTTTTCTAACCCAGTTTTCAGTCCAAGCTTCAATCAATCGACTAAGTCAACTGACCTAGTCGACTTGGCTGAAGTCGGTCGACCGGGCCGGTCGACTGACGTGCACAAATCTGTGCACGTTTGGAAACCCTGGGCCGGTCGACCGGTCCGTCGACCGGGCTGAGAGCACTGCTCTCTGTTTGTTTGGGTCGACCGGGCCGGTCGACCGTGGCTGCAACAGTCACATTTCTGACCGTTGGCGGTCGACCGGGACGGTCGACCGCCGCCTGTCAGAGCTGCCAGCTCAGCTCTAACGGCTATTTTTGTATTGGGCCTGTATAAACGCCATTCTCTTGGGTTTTTGGCCAAGGTTTTTGCAAGAGAAAAATTCACAGTTTTCTTAAGTTTAAAACAAGTTTTCAAAAGAGTTTTTGGGCTTTAATCTTTCAATCTTTATTGTTTTGGGTTTTTGAAAAATCAAAGAAAATAGGAATTTGGGATATTTGTATTGGTTTTCATTCTCCATCTTTACAAGAATTTTCCCAAGTATTTTCTTTGTTGCTTGTTTCCAAAAACACCTAGTTTCCACACTTGAGCTATCTTCTATCCTAATCTATTAGGATCTTGTTTTTGTGGAAAAAGAAAAGAGAAAAAGAAAGAGAGATTGTTTGTGGTCTTGGAACCACTTGTTGTAAACACCCTTATTCATTGTGTATCCCTCTTCGGTAGAGGTGATCAGGTGATTGGTTTGCTCCCTCTAGTGAGAGGTGGAGTTGGTTTGTATATCCCTCTTCGGTAGAGGTGATTGGTTGTTGTTGTTGTTTGGCTACGGGCCTACCCCTCGGTTGTGAGGTGGTTGTTTGAGAGAGGAGTTCGATACTCCCTTATTGTAAAAATCCTTCTCGGTGAAGGTTCCCTTGGTGGGAGTCCTCGGTGGACGTTGATAGTGGATTGGAAATCCTACACGGTGGTGTAGGCGGGGATGTAGAGCTGGGTGCTCGAACCTCGAAACAAATCTTATTGTTAGCGTTTGATCCACTTGTCTCTCTAACTCTCTCTCATTTATTTGTGCAAAGCATCATTGTTCATTCATATCATATTTGCTTGTGTTGAGCATAATTCATATTGCCATCTATTTGCTTGTGTTGCCTTGCATCTTTATATTGATATATCATCTTATTTACTTGTCTTCCTTGTGTGTGTGCCTAACTTATACTTAACCAACAAGAGCTTCACATAGCACCTCAACCCATTCAAGGGGAATCAAGAGGAGTTAGTCCAGAGCCCTTCACGGGGAATTCGGCTACACTTGTTATGTTGTATTTAGTTTGTGCAAGATTTGCATTAGCTTTCGCATTTAGCGCACTTAGTTTTGCATTTAGTTCTAGATTAGCAATAACACCTATTCACCCCCCCTCTAGGTGTCCCTTCAATTGGTATCAGAGCGGGTGCTCCTGATACTTAGGCTTAACATCCTAGGAGTGAGATCCATTTGCTTGCTAGTCTATTGTTTGCATTTGTTTGTTTGCACACTCATATAGTTTGCCATGGACTTCATGACCCCACCTATGTATGATGCTTCCAACATTCTTGTTTGGAAGACTAGGATGTCAATATACCTCCAAACCCTAGGCTTGCATGTTTATCTTGCCGCTACTAAGAAATGCTATCTTGGTAATAGCAATCATATAGGGGCTAATGCACAAGCCCTAGAGGCCATTAGAAGCACATTACCTAAAGAATATCTTTTGCGTGTTTCTAACTTTGATTCCGCTTTTGTAGTGTGGAACAAATTAACAACAACCACCACCTCCGAGCTTCAAGTCCAAATCCAATAAGAAGAGGAGTCTAGTGGAGAATCTGACTCACAATGCTACATGGTCCAAGGGAATGACTCCCTTGAGGTACACTCGGAACTCCATTAGATAGTGATGATGATGCTAGTTCTTCAAATGATCTTATTGATGCCCATGCTTTGAATGAAGAACTTTCTATTGTGTGTGAAAAATTAATAGAAAAATATAAAGTTTTGAAAAAGAAAAGTCTAGAAATTGAAAAAGAAAATAAATGTTTGCATTCTAGACTTGATTGTGTTTTGCAAGAGAAGGAAGAGATTTCTAATGAGAGGGATTCATTAAAATCTCAACTTGACCTTGCACTAAAAGAAAATGAATTTTAAAAATCTAAAAATAATTGCCATGCTATTTTGAAGAAGAATGAAAATTTGTCTTCAAAAATTGATTTTGTTTTAAAAGAGAATGTTGCTTTGAAAAATAAAATAATTTCCATTTCAAATGATTTAGATGTTTGTTTAAAGAAAAATGAAGTTTTGAAAAATAAGATTAATGAACATGTTTGCCATGCTAGGGTAGTTTCACCTAGATCACCCCTTGCATGCTCCACTTCTTCTATGATTAAAAATGATATAAATATGTTGAAGAAGAAAATGGATTGTTTGGGCTCCACTGAGCCAATGTGTCATGAACCACTCACGTTTGGAATCCTTGATTCGAAAGAAACAAGTTCCAACTTTTATGCATGCACACCCTCCACGGCATACACATGCTTCTCACGGACACACCCATCACCATACGTATGCTCATGTGTACACTTGTACACATTGTGGATGTAAGGTCTACCTTGCTAAATTTTGTTATGATAGATTACATGTTTCAAATTTAGCAAAGAAGTTTGTTTGGGTTAGAGAAGAGACTAACCCCCATGGACCCAAGAAGATATGGGTACCAAAGATCACCCCTCCTTTGTTTAATGTAGGTGTGGGCTCTCACATGACGTGAGAGTAGCGGCACCTTGGAGTGGATGCGTTCCGTGCTTAAAGGAAATCAATTGGATGCATCACTTTCAAGGGAAGATTTGGTGGAGAGGACCACCATGTTTTGGAGACAAGGGAAGTTGCCTCATAAGTTTTGGTAACGATTCCTAACTCCTATTTATTATTCACATGCTTTTAATATTCATCGTTTATAGCATGTTTCATTGTTTTGATGTTTGTTGATCACTATGAAAAATGCCATGCTTATTAGACTTGTGATATACATGTTTAGATATTTTTGAGACACCCATGTTTAATATGGAAAAATTCATTTGTGTTCTCTCTATTGGTTGCTATTGCGTATATCATAGTTCTAATAACATGTGGATATTCATAGTAATCATGTTTTAGTTTTATCATAATGATTTTATATTTGTTTTTGATGCTTCATATTTTGAATATATGTTTAGATGTTAGTTTTCATTAAGACTAGGACTTATATTTGTACATATAGTGGGCCACAAATAAATCTTTATATATGTTTGTGCTTAATGCTTATTTGAACCCATTAGATGTGCCAGTATAGTCTAGTTTTGATGATTCATACATTTCAACTTGTATTCCATTTTTGAATTTGTTTTATGAGTTTTCACTTCATGTATATGTTTTGTATTGCCAAACATTAAGATATACATGTATAACCCTTGAGTCATTTGCCTTTCATGTAAATCTATATATGGACTCAATTGTGTTTAGGGATATGTATGTGTACTTATTGTGTTGACAATTCATACATATACCTTGAAATGAAATTGGTTTTGGTGAAGATTTAGTTTTTCTTGATTTTGTGTATTTGTTTAACTTCATGTATATGTCTATTTTATTTAATTTATTAGATATACATGAATAACCTTTTGAGCCACGTGCCTTAATGCATATATTTTGTGGACTCGTTGTGTTTTGGATTTGTATGTATGCTTTAGTTTGTATAAGACATACATACACCTTGAAGATTAAATAAGCTTTATGATTTTCATGATTTCTTGAAGATTAAATATGTTTTATTGATTTTCATGTTTTCTTGTTTCAAGGAATTTTGAGCTTAATTGAAAATTTCATAATGCCATGTCACACATCACTTGTACACTCACCATTTTTTTTAAAATATTTCTCATAAGTATGTTTTCATGAGCATGTATGGACTTTATTGAATATTGAGTGTTTTCAAGTGCTATGTGATTTACATGTGTTTTATGAAAATAATTTGTTTTATTCCTTACTTGAAGGATTTCGTACTAGTTTATAAGATTTTCCATTTAGCTAGTTACGGTATTCTTCATTTTGGTAGAGTTTTTCAAACTAAGCTTATTTTTACATCTATTTTTGAAAACCCCTACCCTTTATGGGAGGTTGGATGGGAGTCCATGCCTTGTATGTTTATATTGAAAATCCTTGTTAAACTTGTGCATGAGATGGGTGGATTAGGTTATGAGTTATACACTTGAACTTATTGTTATGTCAATTGGTATCATTGAACTCCTTCAATTGGTATCATTTTGATTCTTCTTGTATACTCATATGTTTATTGTGTATGTATATTTTCAATTGGTATCATCTATTAGTGATTGGTACTCATTCTATTTCATACACATATACTTGTTTTATTTGTGCTTATTATATCCCTATATCTTTAAAGCACAAATCTTGTTTTTATGCTAGTGCTTGAACTTCAACTTTACTTCAATTGATTTAGTTTTCAATTGATATCCTTTTACAAGCCTATGCATGTGTTTTGTTGGTATTTCATAAAGGGGAGAAAATTCGATTTTCATATTTCAATTGGTATTTGTATTCCCACTCCCTTACTTTATGATTGAAAAATTCCAAATTGGTATCATATGTTCAAAATGAAAATTATTTACAATTGGTATCAAAATTTTTGGTTTATCCATTATGTTTAATTTCAAATTGGTATCAAGATTTTTCATGTGTTTTGCTTAAAATTGATATCAACATTTTTCTTGTTTATTTCCTTTCAATTGGTATCAAGATGTTTTATGTTTTAAATTGGTATCTAAGATTTTTGTTTACTTTTATTGATTTTTGTTTACTTTCAATTGGTATCAAGATGCTTCATTGACATACCTTCAATTGATATCATGTTTTTATAGTCACCCCTTATTGATCTTGTTTTTGTTTTTAGACAAAAAGGGGGAGAACATTGTTTTATTGTTTTGATTGACGAAAGGGGGGGAGAAAGATTTTTACCCCTCATTTATTGTTTTGATTGTTTACCCCTTTGTTGATGATTGACAAAAAGGGGGAGAATTTTTATATATGCATACTTATGTTTTTGCATATATTAAGTTTTATTGGTGTTTTATTGGTATCAAGAGCATCTAGTGTCTTTGTTAATGTTTTATTAATTGGTAACTAGAGCTTCTAGAACATTTTTATTTGTTTTATGCATGTTGATGCATACATGTTTATATACATTCATTGCATATATTTTGTTTAATTGTCTATGCATGAGTTAAGGGGGAGCTTCTTTGAAGCTTACTTTAATCCATGCATATATAACTCCATGAGTTTTGTCATCATCAAAAGGGGGAGATTGTTGTGTTGGCCTAAAGGCCTATCACCCTTGTTTTGATGATGATCAACTCATAAAGTTATGTTTACTAATGATCTTGTGTTTAATTAGTGACAGATTCATTATCAAGATCTTAGTAGGTGCATAGCTCAACAAAGGATAAAAAGTAAAGATTTGGAGCTAGCACGGTGTGATCCAAGGAGCTTTTGGATCAAGCTTGGACCAAGTCAAGAAGATGAGAAGCCTTCAAGTGAAGACTTCAAGAAGATGAAGACTTGTGTCTAGGTATAAGATTTTGTTTTAGTTAAAAATGTAAAGGATAGATAGTTGGTGGATTGCTCAAGTATACCATGCACACACACTCTTGATAGAATTGTTTTCATAAAAGATTTTTTGGTTTAGTTAAGATTTTTCATTTTGAAAAATACATAGTTTTGGTTTTTGGTTTTCAAAGTTATATGTTTCAACCAAAACCTTGTTTAGAGCTTAATGTCAAAAACATAGATATTTCATCTTGATTGTGTAGTGGATCATATCCATACACACTATGCTTTAAAAGTATATCTTGTTTTTGTATTTGATGAAGATTTGGAAAAACATGTTTAGAAATATATTGTTTAGGAAAAACAGATTTTATCATGAGCCAAATATTTCCAAGTTACAAAAATAGTCCAATTTTTTATAACATGCCTTGATTTTGTGCAAGCATGTTTGTATATCAAAGTATATTGGTTAAACTATTTTTGTAGATTTTCTAAGTATTATGGGATTTTATTTTAATCAAAAAGACCAAGTTTTAATCCCAGTTTTCAGTTCCAGACTCAACCAGTCGACTAAGTCAGGTTATTAGTCGACTTGGCTGAAGTCCGGTCGACCGGGCCGGTCGACCGACGTGCACAAAACTGTGCACGTTTGGAAACCCTGAAACGGTCGACCGGGCCGGTCGACCGGACAGAGAGCAGTGCTCTCTGTTTGTTCATGTCGACCGGGCCGTCGACCGTAGCTGCAACAGTCAGAAATCCGACCGTTAGCGGTCGATCGGCAGCACTGACAGACCCCAACGGCTATATTTTTCTGGCCTATAAATTTGGGGGTTTGGTCATTGTTTTGAGCTAAGATTTTGGAGACCCTTAGAGCCAGTTTTTCCCACTCCATTAAAAGAGTTTTCTCCACATATTTGAGTGCTAATACTTCCAATCAAAAGGGAAGATTTTATCAAGAGTGTTAAAGTGAATTTCTTGAGTTTTTCGCCATAGTTCTTTCCTTACTTTTCTCACACCACACTTGAGCTATCCATTGATTATTCATCCTATAGGTGTGTTGTAGTGAGATTGTTTTTAGGTGATCAAAGTGTTGTGATCACCAAAGACTTCATTTGTTCTTTGAGGAGACGGGCAAGTGTGCTCGTGGTTGTTTAGGGTTCGGGTGCGAACTCTTGTTGATTGAGGTGCGGCCTCGGCGAGCCGGTGGGCTTGCGGTGTGTACGGAACTAGGGAGTCCGAGGGCTTGTAGGTGTTGCGGCACCGAGGAGAGATCCATTGGGATCTTGCATAGTGGAAATCCTTCGTGTGTCGAAGGCGGGGATGTAGAGCAAGTGTTCTCGAACCTCGAAACATACCCTTGTGTTTGCGATTGCCTTCTCTCTCTCTCTCTCCCCATTACTTGTTTATATCTTGCATTCAATTATTGTCTATCTTTATATGCTTGATATATTCATTTGTGCTCATATTGATATACTTGCTTGGGATTGTTGCTAACACTTGTATTCAACCAAGAGAGCCAACGCGGCACCTCAACCCATTCAAGGGGAATCTAGAGGAGTTTGTCCAGAGCCCTTTGTGGGGAATTCGGCAACACTCTTGTGTTATACATAGTGTTTAGTGTAAAAGTTTAATTTGGTCATAATTGCTTTTAGCTTCCGCATTATTTGCATCATTTGGCATTAAGTGACCATTAGATTAGCCTTCACCTATTCACCCCCCTCTAGGTGAACCTACAATTGGTATCAGAGCTTGGTACTCTGATTTGGGTCTAACAACCTAGAGTTAAAGATTCTCATTTTAGGCTAATCACAAGATTTTGTACACACACCATGGACTTCATGTCACCACCCACCTTTGACATTCTTAACATCCAAATTTGGAAGGTTAAGATGTCTTTGTACCTTAAGGCTTTAGGTTTTCATGTTTATCTTGCCATCACTAATAATGATTATTGTTTATATGTAAGAATTTTGAGGCTAACTCAAAAGCCCTTAATGCTTTAAAGTCTACCCTAGATGATGTTTATTTATCTAGAGTTGCTAATATTGATTCGGCTTTTGTAGTATTGAACACCCTCACCTCCCTTGGCGAAAAGGATCTATACTATGCGGGGAGCGATTCGGACGTTGGAAGCGACATCTCCAACGTATGCTATATGGTCCAAGGGGATAACCCCTTGAGGTAAACTTTGAATCCGATGATGAAGACATGTCATATGATGAGCTTACTACCTTTTGTCATCTTGTGCTTAAAAATATGACATGCTTAAAAAGAAATAAAAATTTGAAAAAGGATATTGCTTGCATGCATAAAGAACATGATTCATTTAGAAATAACATTGCATGTTTAGAAAAAGATAATAAAATTTGAAAAAGGATTTTGATTGCATGCTTAAAGAAAATGATTCATTAGCAAATAAGATTGCATGTTTAGAAAAGGAAAGGAAGATTTGAAAAATGAGAATGTTTCCTTATTTTCTAAATTGAATGATTTATGTGAAGGGAACACTACTTTGAAAATAAAATTGATTTGGTGGAAAAACAAAAAGAAGTTGTTTTTCAAGAAAATATTACTTTGAAAAGAAAATTTGTTGAAAAAGAAAAGGTTTTGTTTCTCAAAAGAAAAAGAAAAATGATCATATATCTCACCATGCTTTACATGCCACCACTAGTGAGATTAATGTTTTGAAAAATAAAATGAATAATTTGAGTTCAACTTTGAACTCTTGTGCTTTCAATCATTCTAGGTTGGAGTCATTGTTTTCAAAGAAACAAACTCCATCCATTCATGCACATCATCATGCTTATGTTGCACAACATGATCACACTCCTACACATAAGCATACTAAGGTGTACGTATGTACACATTGTGGCCGCAAAGGCCATTTAGCAAAATATTGTTATGATAGATTAGATCATTTTAATTTTGCTAAGATAAGAATTTTTGGGTGCCTTATAACAAGACTAACCCCAAAGGACCCAACAAGCAAAAATGGGTACCAAAACCCCCACCCCATGTTTTTGATGTAGGTGAGGGATCTCTCAAGACATGAGAGATTTGGTGCCTTGGTAGTGGATGCAATGGACTTGATGGATATACATTTGGATGCATCGCTATCAAGGAGTTTTGGTGGAAAGGCCACCATTTTTGGAGCTTTGGAGTTGGTAATAATCTCTAAACTCCTACTTTTTATCATGCTTGTTCATTCATAATATTTATAGCATGTTCATGTTTTATGATTTATTGTCCTTCATGTGGTATGAACTAGTTTAAATGTAGATTTTATCAAACTTGCATGTATACATGTACAAATAGTGAATTACAATTGATTCATATATGATTGAACTTCATGCTCATTTGTATCCACTATATGCATATGTATAGACTAGTTTTTGTTGGCCCAAAGGCCATTAGCCCAATATCCCGTAGAATATTTTGATGATAACAAACCATATCTAGTTATGTATTTAACAACTTTGTTTAAAAGTATTTCAGGTTAAACAGGTTGATTTGACGGCTCCACTATTAAGACTCACAAGTTTGGACGCCGCGAAAAGATTTGCATTCCCAAGCCAAGCACAATAGGAAGCTTCGGAATCAAGATCTTGAAGAAAAGACCAAGTCAAGATCAAGACTATGATGAAATTCCAAGATTTGTATTTTGATCTTTATTTTAGATATTTTGTCAAAACCTAGATGTTAGAAGTAGAGTTATGGGATTACCACTTACACACACACCTTACTTTGGTTCATGACTTCAAAAAGAGTTTCAAATTCTATTTCCAATCTAGATTCAAAGTTAACATGTTTTTGGAAATAAGTTTTTAGAAACTTTAAGTTTTGAAAAACAATATTTTTGGAAAACATTTTTTGGACAAAATAAGTTTTTATCAAAAGGGTATTTATCAAAATGTTTTAACATGACAGAGTTATGACATATGCTCATACTCTATGTTTTACAAGGTCCAAAACATTCAAACCCAAGACCAAAATCCAAAACCCAGATTTCAGGTTTCTGGAAGTTCTGATTTTTTAGAACTGACAGGAACCGGTCGACCGCCCGGGTCGACGGACGTACACACTGTGCATGTGTGTCCGTCGGCCGACCGCTCGGGTCGACCGGAGCACTTACAGTGCTCTCTGTTTGTTCGGGTCGACCGGGACGGTCAACCGTAGTCCCCTAACGGTCAAAATAGGACCGTTGGCGGTCGACCGGCCCAGTCGACTGGCTTCTGTCAGAAATTCTGACAGACTCCAACAGCTCTATTTTTCTGACAGATTTTGGGTCTGTTTGGTTGTCGTAACTGGCCGTAATTCGTAGTTGTAATTGGTAAAGTCTTTTACAATTGTAAATGAGTTACATATATGTAAATTTTACGGTGTTTGGTTGGTAATATAAAATTGTAAAGTGGGAAAGTGTATTGTACTTTACGGTGTTTGGTTGTCGTATTGTATAAGTCGTAAGTGAAAAAGTTGACCACAAAATTAACTATTTGGTGATTTTAAAAATTTTAATACTGCAAATAAATATTAAAAAAGTTAAATATTAAAATTTTTTATATTAATATAAAAAAATATTACAAATTTGTATGACCACAAAATTAACTGTAAGTGGGCTGTAAGTGAGTGGTAACTGGGTTGCAAGTGAGTGTTAGTTGAGTTACGTAAGTGTTTTACGAATTACGGTCCAAACAAACGCCGTAGTTGTAACTGGGTAGTAAGTCATTTACGAATTATGGAGTTTTACGCGAAACAAACGGCCCCTTTGTTGGGATCTCACCCCAACGAATCTCTCTTGCTGTTTTACCCAGTTTTTCAACCCTATATATAGTGGGTCACTTCAATATGACTAAACAACAATTTACAAACTATAGAGAACATTTTTACAAGAGATTTTCAAAAGATTTAAAAGTTTTCAAAAGGTTTTCATTTAGAAAAGATTTTCTCTCCAAAAGCCCTAAATTCCTAGACACCCATTTGAACTCTTTACCTCTACTTCTCTCTAGCTTTTGCACTACACAATCCCATAATTCCTCATCTACATATTGGTTCTAGGATTGTGCAAGTGAGCGAATTTTTGATCAAGTGTGATCATTTTCTTCTTGAGTGAAGTTGTAGAGGCATCGGCCTCAAGGCGAGCTAGTGTGCTCCGGGTGGTGTTGCGGCATCACGAGAGATAGGACAAGTGTGTCCTTGTATTGGTGATCCAGTGGGACTTCAATAGTGGAAATCCTTCAAGTGTGAAGGCGGGGACGTAGAGCGTGGCTCGAACCTCGGAAACATATCTGCGTGTTTGCGTTTGCTCAAATCTCTCTAAACTCTAAACTCTTTAATTCTTGCACTATTGATTACTTCATTTATTGCAAGTCTTTTATTTGAGTCAATTTGTCAAGTAGAATTTTTAAATTCCGCATTTGTGCCATTTACATATAGCCATCACCTATTCACCCCCTCTAGGTGATTTCAATTGGTATCAGAGCCTAACCCTAGTATTTAGTTTAACCACCTTAGGGAGATCCTTGTTATTTGGCTATATTAGTTGCATTTTTATTATTGTGCTTTATATTATTCATCCATGGCATCACTTGACTTTTCTAGCATCAAGTCCCCACCAAGTTTGATGGCTTGAACTTTCCCATATGGAAGGTCAAGATGAACCTCTTCCTTAAGTCCCTAGGAGTTAGGGTTGCTAGGTCCATTACAAAAGAATTTATTGAACCCCTCACTGATGAGAGCTCATGGTCTGAGGATACCTCCAAGGATTATGAAGCTAATGCTAGAGCCCAATATGCATTAACTCAAGCTTTAAATGAAGATGACCTTTCACGCATCATCAATTGCAAATCGGCATTTGAAGTTTGGAATGTTCTTATTGTCACTCATGAGGGAACTTCTCAAGTCAAGAGATCAAAAATTGACTTGTTACGTTTTCAATATGAGAATTTTTATATGCTTGAGAATGAGAGCATTGATGACATGCTCACCCGTTTCACCAAAATAACTAATGCATTATCTTCTTTAGGTGATACGATCGACAATGACCAAAAGATTCGCAGGTCATTAGAGCTCTTCCCAAAGCTTAGGAAGTCAAGGCAACGACCCTCAAAGAACTCAACGATCGGGAGGAGATGGACTTCTCCGGCTTCATTGGAAATCTCAAGACGCATGAGATGGAAATGAAGGTTCGAGAAGAAAGGGAGGCACCAAAGAAGAAAACCATTGCCTTCAAAGCCACTCCATCCAACCACGACGAGGAGGACTCATCGGAAGACTATGATGAGGATTTTGCCATGCTCATCCGGAAGGTGGGCAAAATGTTTTACAAGAAGGGGAGGCAAAGCAACTTCCGAAGAGGGAGACCTCAAGGAAGATTTGAGAAGAAAAAAGAAGAACCCGGTCCTTGCTTCTATTGCAAGAAGATCGGACATCTCATCGCCGATTGCCCCGCTCTCCAAGCCACAACCTCCAAGAATGGGCCAAAGAAGAAGAAAGCTATGGTTGCAACGTGGGATGACACGGAGTCGGAATCCGAAGAGGAGAACGATGCCGCACACATGTGCTTCATGGCACATGGAGACGATGCTTCGAAGGTAATAATTGATAACACTTTGGATGAGGATGAGTTGACTATGGATAAGTTAGCTCAATTTTTCGAAGAATTACAACATAGGTATGAGATTTCTCAATCTCATAATAAGAAACTAAAAAGGGAAAATGAGTCTTTAAAAGATAAAATTAACATTATTGAAAAAGAGAAAATGATTTATCTTGTGCTTTTAAGAAAATAAAAGTGATTTTGAAAATTACAAAATAGTTTGTAAAGGAAAAACTTCTATTCCTTCAAGTAATAAAAATGATTTTGTGAAAATGTAAAAACGAGTTGATGTTTTAGATTCAACTCTTAAAAAGTGTGCCTTTGATCTAAATAAATTTGCATCTAGGTTTCCTAAGGGAGTAACCCAGGGAAACACACTCACCATGCACATGCACGGAAACATGCACACACACATAAACATGCATACATGTATGGTAGTGGTAGAATTTACATTTGCACGCATTGTGGCCGCAAAGGCCATTTAAAAAAGTTTTGTTTGCTAAAAATAATGTGCATAATAAATATGTTTGGGTTCGTCCCGGTACTAATCCAAAAGGACCCAAAAAGATATGGGTACCAAAAGACCCACCAAATTTAGATGATGCAGGTGGTCCTCTTCCTCCAAGACTTAGGGGGAAACGGTGCCCGGGTGGTGGATGCAACTAAGCTCAAAGAACACATCGCATTTGCATCGCTATCATGGAGGCACCTATTTTGGAGATTGCCCATGCTTGGTAACTTCTCCATTTTAAAAGTTTTTTAATTGGTTATATATATATACATGTATAGGATCGTTAGTTTACTTTTATGATACATTGATATATGCTAGTGTAAACTTACATTCCTATCATGATTGTGTATGTACCATGTTTTAATATCTTGTCTTTTATACCATGTCCATTGTATGTCCACATGCCATGCCTAGACTAGCTTATTTATATATATACACATTGTATTTTCAAAACTAAGAAATAAATTTTGTAAAATTTCATATTAAAGCAAATACCTTAGAGATGGCAATTGCGCACCTCAACTCATTCATGAGGAATCAAGAGGATGAAGTTCAGAACCCGTCACCGGGTATTCGGCTTCAACATCTCTAAAACTTTGTTTTTGTATGAAAATTAAATAAATATTTTGTGTGAATATTTTTGGTTGATATGATAACCTAATGAAGATTTAAAAATACTGTTGTATTGTTGTATGTTATATATACCCTATTTAATTGTAAAATAGTTTTATTTAAAAAATTTTTTGGAGCTCTTTCTGTTCTCAGCTTTTGGGCAAAGCCGGCCGACCGGCAACAGCTCCGGTCGACCGCCAGTGCCTGAAAGAGAACAAATTTTTGCTCTCTGTCCCCGGTCGACCCGTACGGTCGACCGCTCCGAGTTCAGAGCTCTCTGGTTTTCTGGGTCGACCGGACGGGTCGACCGCTCTGGGTTACAGAGCTCTCGGGTTTTTCGGGTCGACCGGCCGGTCGACCGTGAGTCATATTCAGCCCCAAATCTGCTATTTATTTCACTCACTCTCTCACTTCTCTCATAACCCAATCGACGAGCTCCTTCTTCCCCTTTCTCCAAAAATTCTCCCAACTCAAAATCTCTCAAATTCCTTCTAAACCCACGTTAGAATCACTCCGTGTGGGTTAGATTTGCAGTCTCAGGGCTTCCTCACCAACAAATTTCAGGGATTTTCAAGATCTAGGGTTAGGGTTTTTCCCAACTCAGGTAAAAATCCTTCCTTTGTTCAAACTTGCTTTCTAGCCTTAATAATCTTATTCCTTGTCAAGATCTATAGGTTTATTTTCATCTAGATCAAGCCATAAACATCTATCCTAAAAATCTAACTAAAAATCACTCTTTTATCCCAAAATGTCAAAAAGATCTAGGTCTGAGAAGGGAAAAAGTGTTGTTCCTTCATCTTCCACCACTCCTAAACCTATAAGACCCTTTGTTAATGAGTCAGCTGAAAATCGGTACATTATAATTTCTAAGAAAGCAATCATTTCTGGGAGATGTGTGATTCTTAAAGACTTTGAACATCTCCACATCCCCCGCATCCTGAAAAGAAACTCTTTAGATAAATTCATGAGCATTAGGGAACCTGTGTACCCCTCTTTAGTACATTATTTCTATGCTAACTATGCTTTTGAGGGAGGTCGTGTGAGATCTCGTGTTCTTGGGAAGGATATTGACATTCCCCTATCCCAATTTGCTGACATTCTACATCTCTCCTCTGGAGGAGTTGATGTGTACACCTTTGATCTCCATGATTTCGAGTATCCGGACGGTGAGTCTGCGCTCACCGCTTCCACCCTAATTCACGGGACTGAAAATCCCGGTTTGGTTAGGAATGAGGAAGTGAACAAGTTCACGTTCACCGCCCAAGTCCTAGCCAAATTTGTTTTCTACAATATTTTGCCCAAATCAGGAGAGTACAGCCATGCTAGGGGGCCAGTTCCTTTGATAATCTATTGCCTTCTAAAAGACATTAAGATTAATTTTCCCCTCCTTATTGCTTCTCACATGGCATCCGATCAGATCAAAATGTACGGTAGGCATTTGCCTTATGGCATGCTCATTACCTATCTTCTTAAAAATTTAGGATTTGATCTTTCTTCGGAGACCCCCTCCGAACCCTCTGTGAACCTGGACTGCACCCTTTTAAAGAGGATGCAGGCTCAGAGTCGTTGAGCCCCTCCTGAGCAGCCTATTCCAGTTCCAGCCCCAGGGTCTTCTTCCGTCCCAAGGACTTCCTCTGTTTCAGGACCCTCTTTATCTCCGGAGCTTCAGTCTTTTATTTCTTCGGAGATTCGCTCTCAGTTCCAGGAGCAACAGACTTGGATTGAGCAGCGTTTTGTTCAGCATGATACAGCCCTTCGTGCTGACATGGATCAGCGTGATGCAGCCCTTCGCGCGGAGATGGACACGCACTTCCAGGGAATTCGCAATGACATGACCTACTTTGCGGACGCCATGAGATTCGTGGATTCGCAATTTGGGACACTATTTGTGAAGTTTGACATGCTTGGTCCAGATCCCACGACCATTTCTCGTCCTCTTCCTTCCTCCGGCCCTCCATTTCCGGTCAGAGACCCTGTAGCGGCTCCACCTCCACAGCCAGGCGTTGCTGGTATCGATCCAGAGGAGGAAGGTGATGATGATGATGATAATGATGATGATGAGACGATGGCAGAGGGTGACGCTGAGGAGAGTTCGTCTGAGGAAGGCGACGCTGAGGAGAGTTCTTCAGAGGATGATGCTGCTGCTGGTGGTGATGAGTGATCTGCCCCTTTTGATGATGTCAAAAAGGGGAGAGTTATTTCTTGAGAGAGACTTATTTTGTACTCATATTTTGTGTTTGGTATTTTGTTTGGTATTATGTGTGTTTGGACATCCTATTATTTAGTATGGTGGACATGTATCTTTGCATTGTGTATGGACATCTTTTTCTATTCATGTTGTGTGTTATCTTTATAAAAAATATGTTATCTTTTTATGACATGAGTACTTTTGGCATGGACATGAGTATTGTGGATGAGTATTACTATTTATCATTTGTGCTATGTATCTATGCCTTGAGCATATTTTTTATATGCATGTGTTGAGGGGGAGCTTCATTTGAAGTCTCTACCCAAAATATTTGTGATAACTATATATGTTTTGTCATCATCAAAAAGGGGGAGATTGTTGGCCTAAAGGCCATTAGCCCAATATCCCGTAGAATATTTTGATGATAACAAACCATATCTAGTTATGTATTTAACAACTTTGTTTAAAAGTATTTCAGGTTAAACAGGTTGATTTGACGGCTCCACTATTAAGACTCACAAGTTTGGACGCCACCAAAAGATTTGCATTCCCAAGCAAGCACAATAGGAAGCTTCGGAATCAAGATCTTAAAGAAAAGACCAAGTCAAGATCAAGACTATGAATAAATTCCAAGATTTGTATTTTGATCTTTATTTTAGATATTTTGTCAAAACCTAGATGTTAGAAGTAGAGTTATGGGATTACCACTTACACACACACCTTACTTTGGTTCATGACTTCAAAAAGAGTTTCAAATTCTATTTCCAATCTAGATTCAAATTTAACATGTTTTTGGAAATAAGTTTTTAGAAACTTTAAGTTTTGAAAAACAAAATTTTTGGAAAAACAATTTTTTGGACAAAACAAGTTTTTATCAAAAGGGTATTTATCAAAATGTTTTAACATGATAGAGTTATGACATATGTTCATACTCTATGTTTTACAAGGTCCAAAACATTCAAACCCAAGACCAAAATCCAAAACCCAGATTTCAGGTTTCTGGAAGTTCTGATTTTTCAGAACTGACAGGAACCGGTCGACCGCCCGGGTCGACGGACGTACACACTGTGCATGTGTGTCCGTCGGCCGACCGCTCGGGTCGACCGGAGCACTTACAGTGCTCTCTGTTTGTTCGGGTCGAACGGGACGGTCGACCGTAGTCCCCTAACGGTCAAAAATAGGACCGTTGGCGGTCGACCGGCCCGGTCGACCGGCCCGGCCCGGTCGACCGGCTTCTGTTAGAAATTCTGACAGACTCTAACAGCTCTATTTTTTCTGACAGATTTTGTTGGGATCTCACCCCAACGAATCTCTCTTGCTGTTTTACCCAGTTTTTCAACCCCTATATATAGTGGGTAACTTCAATATGACTAAACAACAATTTACAAACTATAGAGAACATTTTCACAAGAGATTTTCAAAAGATTTACAAGTTTTCAAAAGGTTTTCATTTAGAAAAGATTTTCTCTCCAAAAGCCCTAAATTCCTAGACACCCATTTGAACTCTTTACCTCTACTTCTCTCTAGCTTTTGCACTACACAATCCCATAATTCCTCATCTACATATTGGTTCTAGGATTGTGCAAGTGAGCGAATTTTTGATCAGTGTGATCATTTTCTTCTTGAGTGAAGTTGTAGAGGCATCGGCCTCAAGGCGAGCTAGTGTGCTCCGGGTGGTGTTGCGGCATCACGAGAGATAGGACAAGTGTGTCCTTGTATTGGTGATCCAGTGGAATCTTCAATAGTGGAAATCCTTCAAGTGTGAAGGCGGGGACGTAGAGCGTGGCTCGAACCTCGGAAACATATCTGCGTGTTTGCGTTTGCTTAAATCTCTCTAAACTCTAAACTCTTTAATTCTTGCACTATTGATTGCTTCATTTATTGCAAGTCTTTTATTTGAGCCAATTTGTCAAGTAGAATTTTTAAATTCCGCATTTGTGCCATTTACATATAGCCATCACCTATTCACCCCCCTAGGTGATTTCAGTTTTGATGATTCTTTCATTTATACATGTTTTTGCCAATTTTTATGCTTTACTTCATGTATATATATATTTTAATTCAAATCTAATAAATATACATGTATACCCGTGAGTCTCTTGCCTTCATGCAAATACATTTGATAGACTCTTTTATATTTGGGATATGTATGTGTATTGTTAGAATTGGATTATCATACATATACCATGAAGAATAGTGTTTTGATAAAAAAAAAAGATCTTTCGTGTTTTTGTTAAAAATGTGAATTATGATCTTTTTGAGCTTCATTGACTATTTTTATAAAAATGCTATTTACATGATCATTTAACACTCACACTTTTATTAAAAATATTTTGATCCTTATAGACCATGAGTGCTTAAATTTTTGTGTATCTAGTTATGTTTATGAAAAACATATGATTTGATATATTTGAAGATCTTTAAGTAGTTTTTCAAAAACAATTTATACTAGTTATTTATTCTTCAAATAATTTTTGAGATTGACACATGATTCTATTTTTCTCAAAATTTGATGCTTCATATTTGAATATTAGTTTATATGTTAGTTTTATCACACTAGGATTTATACTGAACATATTGTGGGTCACAAATAAATCTATTTATATTTGTGCTTGAACGCTTATTTGAACCCATGAATGTGCTTGTATTGCTTAGTTTTGATGATACATACATTTTTAAACTTTTATTCTCACTTTTTGGATTTGATTTATGATCATGTGTTTTCATTTCATGTATATGTGTATTTTGCCAAACCTTAAGATATACATGTATACCTCTTGAGTCATTTGCCTTTAATGCAAATCTATTTATATGGACTCAATTGTGTTTAAGGGATATATATGTATACTTCTTGTGTTGTCAAAACATACATATACGTTGAAATATTATTTTTAAATGAATGAAAAAATTTGTGATGATTTTCATGTTTTTAAATTTATGATTTAAAGGAATATTGAGCTTTATTGACATTTTCATGATACCATGTTCCACATAACACTAGTGCACTCACCTCTTTTGAAATTTTATGAACTTTATGGATATTAGAGTGTTTTAGTGCCATGTGATTTACTTGTGTTTCATGAGAAATATTTTTACCTTATTCCTTGCTTGAAAATTTATTTTAACTAGTTACTTGTTCTTCATTTGGTAGAGCTTTTCAAACAAAGCTTATTTTTCAAATCTATTTTTAAAAACCCCTACCATCTATGGGAGGATGGATGGGCGATTATGCCTTGTATGCCTCATTTAAAATTTTTTACTTTGTGCATATGAAGGGTGGTAGGTTATGAGTTATACACTTGATCTTATTGTTATGTCTATTGGTATCTTAGAATCATTTCAATTGGTATCAATATGAACTTATTTTGTATATACTCATATTTTGTTTTCTTATATATGTATGTATCAATTTCAATTGGTATACTCATTTCATACGTATATATATATATATATATATATATATATATATATATGATTTTCATGTGCTTAAATTTCAATTGATTCACATTTTTGTTAAAGCACAAAGTTTATGATGAAAATAAAATTTTTATGTTTTCCATTGATATCAAAATGCTTCAACCTCATATTTGTTAAATGTCAATTGGTATCAATATGATTTACAATAATGATTATTTTCAATTTGGTACCTTAAAATTTGTTTGTTTTTACAAAAGCTCTGATACCTTTAAAAATTTTA
Source organism: Agave tequilana (assembly GCA_038442645.1). Taxonomy (NCBI): domain Eukaryota; kingdom Viridiplantae; phylum Streptophyta; class Magnoliopsida; order Asparagales; family Asparagaceae; genus Agave; species Agave tequilana. The sequence goes on from JAVJIF010005683.1 coordinate 92,073, forward strand.
TTTAAGAAAAATTAAAAAAAACATTTTATTGATATGTTTGATTTGACCCCTCTTTATTGATCTCTTTGTTTATGACAAAAGGGGAGAAAGATTTGTTTGATTTGATTTTGTTTTACCCCTTTGTTGATGATTGACAAAAAGGGGGAGAAAGATTTTTTTGAGTTTATATGCATACACTTATGTTTAGTTTTCTCATGCATAACACATAATAATAGATATGGCTAATAAGATTTTATGTTTATGCGTATATGCCTTGTATTGCAAATAGGAGAAAAAGATTTTGATTTATGCTTGTTGCATGTTTTATCTCCATATTTGCATACATGTTCATGAGCTTCATTGCATACATCTATTATTTCTTGTGATGCATGAGTTAAGGGGGAGCTTCTTTAAAGCTTTACTTTAATCCATGCATATATAACTCCATGAGTTTTGACATCATCAAAAAAGGGGGAGATTGTTGGCCCAAAGGCCTATCACCCTAGTTTTGATGATGATCAACTCATGAAGTTATGTTTACTAATGATCTTGTGTTTAATTAGTGACAGATTCATTATCAAGATCTTAGTAGGTGCATAGCTCAACAAAAGAAAAAAAGTCAAGATTTGGAGCTAGCACGGTGTGATCCAAGGAGCTTTTGGATCAAGCTTGGACCAAGTCAAGAAGATGAGAAGCCTTCAAGTGAAGACTTCAAGAAGATGAAGACTTGTGTCTAGGTATAAGATTTTATTTTTGTTTTAGTTAAAAAAGTAAAGGATAGATAGTTGGTGAATTGCTCAAGTATACCATGCACACACACTCTTGATAGAATTGTTTTCATAAAAGATTTTTGGTTTAGTTAAGATTTTTCATTTTGAAAAATACATAGTTTTGGTTTTTGGTATTCAAAGTTATATGTTTCAACCAAAACCTTGTTTAGAGCTTAATGTCAAAAACATAGATATTTCATCTTGATTGTGTAGTGGATCATATCCATACACACTATGCTTTAAAAGTATATCTTGTTTTTGTATTTGATGAAGATTTGGAAAAACGTGTTTTAGAAATATATTGTTTTGGAAAAACAGATTTTATCATGAGCCAAATATTTCTAAGTACAAAAATAGTCCAATTTTTTATAACATGCCTTGATTTTGTGCAAGCATGTTTGTATATCAAAGTATATTGGTTAAACTATTTTTGTAAATTTTCTAAGTATTTATGGGATTTTATTTTAATCAAAAAGACCAAGTTTTAATCCCAGTTTTCAGTTCCAGACTCAACCAGTCGACTAAGTCAGGTTATTAGTCGACTTGGCTGAAGTCCGGTCGACCGGCCGGTCGACCGACGTGCACAAAACTGTGCACGTTTGGAAACCCTGAAACGGTCGACCGGGCCGGTCGACCGGACAGAGAGCAGTGCTCTCTGTTTGTTCGGGTCGACCGGGCCGGTCGATCGTAGCTGCAATGGTCAGAAATCCGACCGTTAGCGGTTGACCGGCAGCACTGACAGACCCCAACGGCTATATTTTCTGGCCTATAATTTGGGGGTTTGGTCATTGTTTTGAGCTAAGATTTTGGAGACCCTTAGAGCCAGTTTTTCCCACTCCATTAAAAGAGTTTTCTCCACATATTTGAGTGCTAATACTTCCATCAAAAGGGAAGATTTTATCAAGAGTGTTAAAGTGAATTTCTTGAGTTTTTCCGCCATAGTTCTTTCCTTGCTTTTCTCACACCGCACTTGAGCTATCCATTGATTATTCATCCTATAGGTGTGTTGTAGTGAGATTGTTTTTAGGTGATCAAAGTGTTGTGATCACCAAAGACTTCATTTGTTCTTTGAGGAGACGGGCAAGTGTGCTCGTGGTTGTTTAGGGTTCGGGTGTGAACTCTTGTTGATTGAGGTGCGGCCTCGGCGAGCCGGTGGGCTTGCGGTGTGTACGGGACTGGGAGTCCGAGGGCTTGTAGGTGTTGCGGCACCGAGGAGAGATCCGTTGGGATCTTGCATAGTGGAAATCCTTCGTGTGTCGAAGGCGGGGATGTAGAGCAAGTGTGCTCGAACCTCGAAACATACCCTTGTGTTTGCGATTGCCTTTTCTCTCTCCCTCTCTCTCTTCTTACTTGTTTATATCTTGCATTCAATTATTGTCTATCTTTATATGCTTGATATATTCATTTGTGCTCATATTGATATACTTGCTTGGGATTGTTGCTAACACTTGTATTCAACCAAGAGAGCCAACGCGGCACCTCAACCCATTCAAGGGGAATCTAGAGGAGTTTGTCCAGAGCCCTTTGCGGGGAATTCGGCAACACTCTTGTGTTATACATAGTGTTTAGTGTAAAAGTTTAATTTGGTCATAATTACTTTTAGCTTCCGCATTATTTGCATCATTTGGCATTAAGTGACCATTAGATTAGCCTTCACCTATTCACCCCCCCTCTAGGTGAACCTACATGTTGGCCCAAAGGCCTTCCACTCTAGTTTTGATGATGATTAACTCATGTAGTTATGTTTACTAATAATCTTGTGTTGTTTAAGTTTCAGATCATTAACCAAGATATTAGTTGGTGATTAGCTTCAACAAGGAGTTTAGAAGCTTTTCATGATGATTCCAGGGCCAAAGCTTCAAGATCACACATTGCCTAGCCCATGGATGGAGTTTTGGAGCAAGTCTACTTGAAGATGAAGATCATCAAGAAGACTTAGGTATCCATAGTTTAGATAGTGTGTTTTAGATCCATACTGTAAGCTTAGTATAGTTGATATGCTCAAGTACACAACACACATGTTTTATGTTTGGATATTGGTTTAAAGGTTTTTAGTTCAACCAATATGAGTTTTCATGGATAATAGATCAAAACAAGTTTACTTTATTCTTATGCATATTAGATATGTTCTAGATATACATAAATGCTTAAACTTGCAAGACAAACTTATTTTGACTATCCTATTCATGTTTTGGAAAAATTAAGTTTGGAAAAATACAAGTGTTTGTTTTTGATAAAATTTGCAAGACTAAAAAATGAATTGATATGATTGATATATGTCTTGAAATTTTTATCACTTGTTTGTGTTTTAATATAAAATGATGAAACAAGTTTTGTGGATTTTTAGAAGTGTTAAAAGATTTTTTAGAAAAATATTTTACAAAGTTTTCTAACCCAGTTTTCAGTCCAGGCTTCAATCAGTCGACAAAGTCAACTGACCTAGTCGACTTGGCTGAAGTCGGTCGACCGGGCCGGTCGACCGACGTGCACAAATCTATGCACGTTTGGAAACCCTGGGCCGGTCGACTGGGCTGAGAGCAGTGCTCTCTGTTTGTTTGGGTCGACCGGGCGGTCGACCGTGGCTGCAACGGTCACATTTCTGACCGTCGCCTGTCAGAGCTGCCAGCTCAGCTCTAACGGCTAGTTTAGTATTGGGCCTATATAAACCCCATTCTCTTGGGTTTTTGGCCAAGGTTTTTGCAAGAGAAAAATTCCCAGTTTTCTTAAGTTTAAAACAAGTTTTCAAAAGAGTTTTTGGGCTTTAATCTTTCAATCTTTATTGTTTTGGATTTTTGGAAAATCAAAGAAAATAGGAATTTGGGATATTTGTATTGGTTTTCATTCTCCATATTTTACAAGAATTTTCCCAAGTATTTTCTTTGTTGCTTGTTTCCAAAAACACCTAGTTTCCACACTTGAGCTATCTTCTATCCTAATCTATTAGGATCTTGTTTTTGTGGAAAAAGAAAGAGAAAAAGAAAGAGAGATTGTTTGTGGTCTTGGAACCACTTGTTGTAAACACCCTTATTCATTGTGTATCCCTCTTCGGTAGAGGTGATCGGGTGATTGGTTTGCTCCCTCTAGTGAGAGGTGGAGTTGGTTTGTATATCCCTTTTCGGTAGAGGTGATTGGTTGTTGTTGTTGTTTGGCTACGGGCCTACCCCTCGGTTGTGAGGTGGTTGTTTGAGAGAGGAGTTCGGTACTCCCTTGTTGTAAAAATCCTTCTCGGTGAAGGTTCCCTCGGTGGGAGTCCTTGGTGGACGTTGATAGTGGATTGGAAATCCTACACGGTGGTGTAGGCGGGGATGTAGAGCTGGGTGCTCGAACCTCGAAACAAATCTTGTTGTTAGCGTTTGATCCACTTGTCTCTCTAACTCTCTCTCATTTATTTGTGCAAAGCATCATTGTTCATTCATATCATATTTGCTTGTGTTGAGCATAATTCATATTGCCATCTATTTGCTTGTGTTGCCTTGCATCTTTTATATTGATATATCATCTTATTTGCTTGGCTTGCTTGTGTGTGTGCCTAACTTATACTTACCAACAAGAGCTTCACATAGCACCTCAACCCATTCAAGGGGAATCAAGAGGAGTTAGTCCAGAGCCCTTCACGGGGAATTCGGCTACACTTGTTGTGTTGTATTTAGTTTGTGCAAGATTTGCATTAGCTTTCGCATTTAGCGCACTTAGTTTTGCATTTAGTTCTAGATTAGCAATAACACCTATTCACCCCCCCTCTAGGTGTCCCTTCATGGTTGATTATTAGGTTATATTTAATGTAAGTTAAATTAAGAAAATTATATCTCATTTACAACTATGTAGGTTATTTCCTCTTTTCCTTCCAGTCTTAACTTATATATACATCAAATCAGGCTCTCTGTGCACGTAATACTTTTGCATACTAATGAATACATTATGTCTAACATAGAATACTATTATAGCATGGATTTTAACCAATAGGTAATCTACATTAAGAAATAGAATATGTGTGAATGTAAATTAGAAATCCTAACTCCAAATTATCCCTTTGACAGATAGGGTATGCCCTATAAAATAATAAACTTGAGACAAGCTTGAACTTATGACTTTCGTTTATATGTATTGCATCTTATCAGTTCTTGATTGTAAAATAAAGTATCGTTTAGCTTAGGGCTAACGGGTCGTGATCCATTAGGAGAGATGCGATGCAAGCGTTTTGGTATTTTTATAAACAAGTTTTAGTGTTATGTTTTTTTAGAACAAAAGAAGATGGAGTGAAGAGAAATGATTCAAAGAAAAATTGAAGATTTAAAACAGGTTTTGGATAAGATGATTTTAAAGAAGACTCTGAGAGTGATGTTTTGATAAAAAGTGATCCGTGCTCACTAATCTTTACTTAACTCTAGATTTTTTCTCTTGAAAATTTTAATTCCTCAATGAGATTATAAGGAAAAGCATAATCTTATATTTATGAGAGAGATCAAATAAAACTCAGAATATAGTTCTTTTTTTAGAAAATGAACTTCAGTTTTGAAATCGTTCTTTGAGTTGAATGTTAAACCATCAAAACAATTAAGAAAGCATGGAATAAAATCAAGTTCTTTTTTAAAGAGTAACTTCAAGAGTAGGTGCAAAAATCAATCACATCCTCATGTGCCTTCAAGAACACTCGCTAGAAGTAAGGCTTAAAGTTAGGCATTTAAATGATTCATTGGGTCTTTTTATGAAAATTGATCAAAATCAAAACTAGTGAGGAGAGATCAGCGAGCCCAGAAGGAAGAAAATTAGCTACTCATTATGAAAAAAGAATAAAAATGGAATGCATTAAAATATAGACATATTAGTAAGATTGAGTAGAGTTAAGTAAGGTGAATCTCCTTTGATTGTCACTTCAACGGTAAATTACACACTCTTTCTTCTCTCTCTCACTTTGTTGCTGGACTGAACTACAGAATAAAAATTGAGATACAACTTCTCATAAACTATCTAACAATGACTCTAAACCTTAAAAAATAAAATAAAATTTAATCCTATTCTTTGTCCCTTTTCTTCACGAATTTCTCGGCATTTATACAGAGAAACTAAAGGGAGGGAGAGTGAGTAGATAGGGGGATCAAATATTCCCCCTAATCTCCTAACATGGCAGTGGATTTGCAGCCTAGATGTGGCCAATTGGCTACATACAGGGGGAGAGGATCTCAGATATTGTCCTTTCTCCTTTTATCCAATGGGATTTTCTCTTTGAGTTCTGGATTTAACGAAACCTCCTTTGATCTTCAGCTTTAACCAAATTGATTTGTAAAAATCTGATTTAACTGGTTTTTAACTGGTTTTATCGTTTTGATTTGCTCTGATTTGCCCCGATCCTTGATTTGATTTAATTCTGAATTAAATCAGAATTTAAATGGGCTCTTGGGCTTGTTTTCTCTCCTCTTTTATTTAGTAAAGGCCCAACACAAAAAATAGACAAAAAGATAATTAAAATAGAGTTTATTATAACATAATATGAAAATATGACAACGAATATGCAATATCAGTGACCGATCACACCCCCATACCTTTCTTTTGCTCGTCCTCAAGCAAAACAAAACTAACTATCCATTTTCATAGGAATCACGATTGCACTTAGCATGTGCAACAAGCCGTTAAACCTCTAGGTTATGCTTAGAGGATGAGTTTTGTCTCATGAGAGTTTTCAGTGGATTATACCCACAAAATTTATAAAGAAAGAGAAACAAAGTGTTAGTGTTTTCAAAAAGCATTTTGATAAAGAGAGAAAATATTTGAAATATTATTGTAAGAGTTCAAGTAATCTATAAATTATAGGAAAATCAAAATTTTCATTCCTAAACATAATCTCTATTCAAAAACTTGTTACCAATCAAGATAAGGAGTCAAATTGTATTTCTCATCTAGTCTATTATTTTATGTAACATCCCAATTTTTATATCTGGGTTTTAATCCCTAATACTTGAGTAATGAAATTTGACAGAAATATCAAGTTGGTGATGAGAATTTTTCTTATTCTTGGTAATATTTTTTTCAGATTTAATGAAGCGACTCTCCAGAGAAATGAAGGAGATAATTTAAGAGAATAGTGTATAAACAAATTAATGTGTATAAATGAGGGGGTGTATATGTGGGTGTGCTAAGTGTATGCATATACACATAAATAATGCATGAGTATATTGTGTGTATATAAGAAAAAATAAAAATAAAATAAATAAAAATAATGGATAATAGTAATCAAATGCAAACAAATACTTTAGTATTATCAAGTGTTAGTGGAGGGAGTAGGTAAGGATAATGGAAGGCCAAGATTTAATTGTTCTTGGTAAAGAGTAAGTGTAAAGCCATGATAAGCTTGAAAGTAGTAGAGAGAGAGAGAATGAAAGGGAGCTTCATCTTTCTCCTCTCCTCTTCATCAAACCCAAAACCTAAAACCCCAAATCTCCTGAAATCTCCCCCCAATAAATTCCTCTCTATCTCTCCCCTCACTCTCCCTCACTCCCCCCACCTGACATGCAGCCAAGGGGGACCCGCGCGGTCGGCCGGCCAGGCGCGGCCGGCCAGGTGAACTGGGAGGGAAGGTAAGGGAGATCTCTTCCCTTTTGACCTAAATTCACTTTATAAATTTTCAATTTCAACAAATTCTCATTCAGGTTAAGATTCTATGATTTATTCTTCAAGCATACTTAGATCTGAATTTATTGGTGTTGGTTTCTTAAATAGATGAATGGGTTTTCATCTATTGAACTCAAGTTCTTTCCCATCTTGATGTTGGCTTATATTGAATGGATGATAAAAATCTCATCTTGGTTCTTGGATTGCATAATAGAAATCGATAGATGGGTATGTTGGTGGTTTACTTAGAGATGCCATCATGTAAGACTCAAGAATGGTATAAACCACTTGCTATATGGTCCCTTGTATATAATTGATTACAAATCATATGAACTACATAACGATGGGTATGAGCTCATTTTTATAAATTGGTTTAAAGGGATTAAAATCACTATTTTTATTATGACAATAGAACAGGCAATGGGGTGGGTGTTTTCATGAAAATCTCTAAATTCATCGGAGGTAGTTGAAAAAAACTGATTCTTGTTGATACAGAAAGGCCCCACAGACCCTTCATGTGTAGGACTTGACTTCAAGTTCATTAATTTAGAAAGTTAAAGTTTGTCCATGGATATCTAAAAGAGAAATTTTGAGAACGCGAAAGTCTCTCAAGTGAACCTAAGCTCTCCCTTCATTAAAATTTTGCATGCAAAGAAGATGAGATTGTACCCTGAACATCTACACCTATAATGCCTTGATTGATGTTCTAAGAAAGTCTAAGAGGTAGGAGAGATGATAAAATCTCATGATCTTGTAATGAAAGATTTAATTAAGTTATATCCGAAAGTTTATAATTTACAAATATAAGTAATGGAAGCCTTAAAGGATATCTTAGCCCTGAAGGGAAGAGATAGTAGGTTGGAACTCTCTCATTGCTCGTTTTGACTATTCATTGTTAATTTAACAACCTTTTCTAACTTTTTCCCAAACTACCAAATTTCTAGGGAACTCTATTAAGTAACAAGAGCAATTAGGAATACATTAAGAGTGGGTTTAATACATAACTCAAGTGTTGTCTAATTCCTTTTTACTTGCTTTGACACTTATTTGACAAGGTAACTATTTGGGTATGCCATATCAATCCATAATTGACATCATCCTCCAATTCCCTTGATCATCTGTACTTGAACTCCTTCTAGGCCTTTGGACTATATTGCAATAGTGTTACATGAATCATATGTACTAGGAAGCGAATTACTCAATTGACTCCTACATCATCACTATTTTACCTCTTAAATCGAGATTGTGTATTTAAAGTCACAAATAGTACACCTTAAAATGTGAGTATGATATGTGAAGCTTGAAAAATGAAAAATCTGACTGTAGGAAAACTTCTATAGCGAAATGATTCAATGACTATTCAAAGAGTGGGGAAGACCTGAATTGTACATAGAGTAGTTGAGAAATTTATCAAAGGCTGTTAGATCAGGTTATGGGCGAGTAACCCATGCTTATTATTCTTAAGGATCTTTTGCGCATAACTAATAAATTCTAGTAAGCTTCGGTTATGTCTCTTCTTACTGTCATCATTTAGTCTTATCACAAATAATTGCACTGCAAGTTAATGAAGTCTTTCTAATATTTTCCATTATGATTCTGCATACTGCATTAGACTGAGTTATCCATGTCACAAAGCAATGGTATGATTTTTCACAAGTAGGATGAAAAGATTTTGTGATCGTTCATTTAAATGAATAATCAAGTTAGCTCATGAACGATTGAAGGCCGTAAGATACAAATTTAGGTTTAGAAGTCAAGTATTCATTGTGACTATGAATACAACCATTAGGAATTAAGAAAGATAAGGCAAGACTACATTCAATAGCAAGATGCATATGAGTTAACCTTATATATTCTAACTTAATTAAGTACCTTCATACTCTAACATTGGACATCTAAGCCCCTTCTCAATTTTGCATGTGAAAAGGGATCAGTTAGTTAGTGCAAGAATAAGAAGAAGATATGATGACACAATTAGTGAAAACTATATTAGTGTACAAGTAAAAATTTAAACTTTCAAATGTACTAACTGGATGTGACTATGGTTAAGTGAATAAGCCTGAAGCTCTTAATGTAACCAAGTCATATGAAATTAGAATGACTAATGGATTGTATATGGATGATTGCCACAAATAACAACCAATAAACAATTACTCGAACCTAATATGTAGGCTGTGATAATAACACTTAACCACCTTAAAGTAGAACAGAAGAACCAATAAACTCTTGATAAACTTAAAAATCGACATGAAATTTGATGATCATTTATACTTGCAGAATGAACTTAAATCATTAAGTATTATCCATTGTGACTGTGCATAAAAATTTTGATAAAAGAAATAAGAATGTTGTTTGAGTATAACTATTAAGCAATCATCATAGTGAACAATTAAAGTAAGCTAAAAACCTAGTTGGTGGACTAATCAACTCTATCAGTTAAACAATAAGATGTATGAAGGGTGAAGTACAACTAACTACAAGACTACTCGTACAAATTAGGAATATATGTATTAAAAGTGTAATCAATGGTTAGATGAAATATTGAACGATTGACATTGATAATATTTTGTGTGTAAAATGATTGCTGCATATGAATGATACTGAAGTATGAATATGATTAAGTATAATATGAGGAATACAGTTATACATGATCATACGCATACACCTCTATTTGGATACGCAGTTGCTAATAATATGAATGAGAACTCAATCCATATGAATGAGATACGTAAATCACTTTACTGTTGATGTACAACTCATGTGTGGATGTATAACCAGTAAATCCTATACATCTTATTAATAATAGAATTACTAAATAAGAAGATGGACTATAACGACATTCGCATACGCACATTCAGTGAACCACATACATTCTCCAGTGACAGAAGTGATAAGCTGAGAATCAAACTATAATAAATGGTCAAATTGTTGTAATATAATGAAGTGATTATTATCTGAGTGTATGTATACACATGCAGTGAACCACATGAAATTCTTCGGTAATAGAACGGATGAGCTTCAAAGCAAACCATAGTGTTTAATTGATATTCATATTGTTACTACATTGATTGTTATCTGCATGTAAATATAAGCATGTCTTTCGCTTTCTTGCTCATTGGAGGAAGGGACCAGGCCGAGCTGATAAGAGGGAGAAGACGGTGTTGTTGCATTATATACGTACATATATATAGGAGGAAGGGGCCGGGCGGGAGCTGGTAGGAGGGGAAAGATGGTGTTATTATTATATGATGTTTATACATACACACACATATATATATAGGAGGAAGGGGCCAGGCGGGAGCCGGTAGGAGGGGAAGACGGTGTCATTATGTTATATATCTATATAAGGAGGAAGGGGTCGGGCGGGAGCCGACAGGACGGGGAAGGCGGAGATTTATCACACTTCATATGTAAATTGCATATGCATATGAATAACGTATAATACACATCTCATTAAATTGACATGTGAGTGCATGTGTTATTTGAACGCATACACTATATATAAGGTGGTGGGTGCGTGATTGGCGCGTCCGTGCATGATATATGAAATACGTATGTGACACATACTATGAATACATAAGAAGAGTATGATAATAAACTATAATTGTCGAGCTAATATTTTATTGAACTTATAGACCCTGTAACATTGAGCATAGAATACGGGAAATATCATAAGAAATCAATGACTAAACAGTCGGACCGTCCCTGAAAACTTTGGAGCCCAATTATTTTATTATATGTTATTGATTCTCTGTTTCTCTTATTCATCCAGATCTGCTCTATTATTCAAAAAATCATGCTATTATTGATTATATTGACCATTCTCTGATTTTTTTCTATATCTCCTCACTGAGCTGTTGAGCTCACCCTCCTATAGATTATTATGTTTTCAGGTCATGGTAAGGCGAAGTCCCAATTTAAGATTTCAAGTGGCTTGTTGGAAATCCTATTACATAGAGAAGTTTTAGAGTTGTAATTTGTGTGATTGTAAAGTTTCATGTTGTATATGTTTACAATCTGATTTATGTTATTATAACATAAGTTAGATGGCCTTGATCTTGATGGGTTGGATTTATATATAATTGGTGTTATGTTTTGAATACCGAGAGGAGTATTCTCAAGCACATGTTCTTTTGTTTCCATATAAGTAGGCGATATCAAGCTGAAATTGTTGGAAGGAGTATAAGTAGGCCATTGTGAGCCAAATATTATTATGATTGCATGGGTGATTGTTGATTTTGATCTACATGTTTGGAGTGAGAATAAGTAGGCTGATGTTGGCTGAAATTATTGTGCATTGAAATGTATATTTGGACATATTAGTATTTACAAAGGAGGTGCTGCAAAAATTTTTAAGAATATTGGAGATGAGTATGATAATTTGTTGATTAATATAGATGTTTATGTAAATTGAGATCATTAGAATTTGGGACCGTTACATTTTACCTTAAGTCAATTGCACCTTTGAGATCGTGAAGTTTTGACTCGGGGTTTTTCAACTCTAACTCTTATGCCTTATTTTTTTCATATTTTTGGTGGTATTATTCCTTAGTTCTATTAGGCTTTCTAATCTGCCCATGTAACAAGCCCTAAGTTTGTGACTCCCAAACCAAACGGTCTTAGGGCAGAAGTGAGAAAACACCCCAAGGACTTAGGAACTCGAGAAAATAAGGGCACAAAACTAATGATTTTTATTTATAAGATGTACCATTTTTAGACGTGAATACTTATGCTTTATAAGGCACAAATACCCAACTTAAGCAAAGATTTTTTTTGATATATATATATTTCAAACTTATCTAATCTTCTTTTGCATAAATACCAAGGCTTGTTTAGGTCAAAGCACCTAGCTAATCAATAATTAGATTTATTTATTTTTCATTTATATTTTTTCTCTCTTGTTTTTATATGGCATAAGAATTTTTGTTTTTAATCCTTAAGTGTGTAAGTGTATAAAATGTGTATATTGTTGGCCCAAAGGCCATTATCCCGGTTATTTTGATGATAGCAAAACATATTTAGTTATGTATTTAATAATCTTGTTTAAAGGATTTCAGGCTCAAGAAATAGGTTTTTGACGACTCCACTAAAAGACTCACACATTTGGAGTTCGCCCAAGATTTGCATTCCCAAGCCAAAGCACATAGGAAGCTTCGGGAATATGACGTTGAAGAAAAGATCAAGAACAAGTCAAGACTTTGCTAAAGATTCAAGATTTGTATTTTTGATTTTATTTTTAGATATTTTGTCAAAGCTAGATATTAGAAGTAGAAATATGGGATTATCACACACACACACCTCTTAGCTAGGTTCATGGCTTCAAAAAGATTTTCAAATTCCATTTTCTAACTTAGATCTAAAGAGAACATATTTTGGAAATAAGATTTTTAGAAAAACAATAGTTTTGGAAAAACAATTTTTATGGAAAAACAAGTTTCTATCAAAAGGATTTTTATCAAACTATTTTAACATGATAGAAGTATGACACATGCTCATACTCTATGTTTTTACAAGTTCCAAAAATCCTACCCAAGACCCAAAACCAAAAACCCAAGATTTTCTGGTTCTGGAAGTTCTGTTTTTCAGAACTCTCAGTAGCCGGTCGACCGGCCCGGTCGACCGATGTGCACAATACTGTGCACGTCTATATCAGTCGACCGACCCGGTCGACCGATGTTCACTTGCTTTCACAGGAGTTTTCGGTCGACCGACCCGGTCGACCGATGAACCCCAACGGTCATATTTTTGACCGTTGGCGGTCGACCGACCCGGTCGACCGGACTCTGTCAAAAGTTCTGACAGATCCAACAGCTATTTTTTCTGACTGTTTTCTCTTTTGGGATTTGGTATCAGCGAATTTGTGAGGCTGTTTTTGACCCCTATAAATAGAGGGTCACCTCATATTGATTAGACAACAATTGCAAAACAATTTTAGAGCTATCAAGAATATTTTTACAAGAGATTTCTAAAGATTTCCAAGCTCTTCCTTTTAGACAAGATTTTCTCTCAAAAGCCAAAATTCCAATCACCCATCTTGAAGCCTACATCTCTACTTCTCTCTAGCTTAGCACTACACAATCCCATATATCTACATCTACATATTTGGTTCTAGGATTGTGCTTAGTGAGCTTTTGTAAAGTGATCAAGTGTTGATCACTCTTTTCTTACTTGAATGAAGTTGTAGAGGCATCGGCCTCAAGGCGAGCTAGTGTGCTCAAGGTGGTGTTGCGGCATCACGAGGGATGGACAAGTGTGTCCTTGTATTGTTGATCCAGTGGGATCCTCAATAGTGGAAATCCTTCAAGTGTGAAGGCGGGGACGTAGAGCGTGGCTCGAACCTCGGAAACAACTCCTTGTGTTTGCGTTTGATCAAATCTCTCTAAACTCTATCTCTTTATTACTTGCACTTTTATATTGTTTATTACTTGCAAGAATTTGTGTATTGTGCTAATTGTTAAGTTAATTTTTAAATTCCGCATTATTGCCATAATTCATATAGCCATCACCTATTCACCCCCCCTCTAGGTGATTTCATATATTTCATCAAGGTAAAAATCAGGACCACATTACTTTTCTAATTTTTCTTTCTAGTCCTAGAAATCAAACAAATAATCTTAGTTTGACTGAGTATAAGAAATCCTAATTATGATTCTCTTATTTCTTAAAATTGACGTAATTTCTTACAAAAAATATGTTAAAATATTATTCTCTTTCCAAAAATTTTTTTTATATGTCGTGTTAGTTATGTTAGAACCCTCCCCCATCATATCTCGTGTGTTGTCTCCAATGTATGAAAGAAATGAATAGATGTATGAAATAAAATGTAAAAAAGGTAAAGTTACTGACACACTGGGTCGAATAGACCCATAGCCGTTTTATTTATAGGCACCGATTCCAACGCGTTGACCATTTACCTAAAAGTCATTCCTATTCTTGGTGTCACTGATCTCTATAGCACCGTGTGAAAACACGATTTTTACAATGAATGGCCCAGTCCATCTCGATTTCAACTTTTCTGAAAAAAGATGAAGCCTAGAATTATAGAGTAGACCTTTTGTCTGGGGTTTTTCTCATGATAAACTTATCATGAAAATCTTAACCCTACTTTTTGTTATTTTAGCATTCTCATGAGCCTTGATCGTACATGTGCATTACATGAATTCATATCTTATGTGTCACATTTCTGTATTTATATTTAAATCAAACTATATTATTTATTATATTTTCATGTCAAGTGGCGTGCAGGGTAATTAAGGAAGAAAAGGGAGAGATTGACAGATTCATTCAATTAAATCCAAAAATTCAAAAGAATAGGGATCGATTCAAATCCAAAGGTTCTAAAAGCCATCTTATCTAAAAATTGGATATATCAGATAAGATAATATCATCAAAATTCAAAAGAAAAACGGATTAGAAGAAGATCGTATCGATTTCGCTGAGGATAAAGAGATAAATCATCAAATCTAAAACAAATATTCAAAATCTAAGAGATCAAAAGGATAGAGGACAAATGGACATATAGATGCACCAAGACCCTGGCCCTACAGGCAGAAACTTGCCACGAAAACGCAGCAAAAGCCGCGTTTTCGTGGCCTTACTTTTGAATCTTGGGGAGCGTTTGCTTCCTTTATCTCCGTGCTCTTACCCCTATCCTATTTGTCCTATAAATACCTGCATACTCTAAGGCAGAGGGATGAACTCTAGCAGAGAGCTTTAGTTTAGTCTAATTTAGATTTTTTTCTTTTTCAATGTAATTTTTATTTTATTTTAAGTTAGAGAGAGTTGCATGAGAGAGAAGAAGAAAAATTGTAATTAGAGTGACATTGATGTAATCCTTTTTTAGAGAGTTGTATTGAAGTATGTGATTCTCATCCTTTTCTTCAATGTACTCGATCTAGTCAATTGCTGCTTTTTATTATCTCATTTTGCTTTACATTACTTCGCATCGAATCATGGAACGTTTAATCTACAATAGAAGTAAGTCTTCTTCCTTTATCTCTTTTCTATTTTTTCTTAGATTACTAAAACAATTTCCTAAACCAACATCTTCTCTTTTTATTTCTTTTTCTTTAAACTCATTTTTCTTTTCTTTTTAACAACAAACCCATCTTCTTGTTTAGATTCTTTTAAACTTAGATTAGCTTTAACTATTTTTTATTTTCTATTAAAACTGAGAAGAGAACTTTTAAACTCATTTTTGTAAACTTAAAAAAAAAAAGAAACTTACACAGAGCTTCAATCGCAATCCCTCCCCGTGGATCACGACCCGTTAGCCCTAGGCTACACGGTAGCATTGAGGACCAAGCACTGTTCCTAAAATTTTGTATTTTTCTATGCAGGTTGAGCTTGATCATAATTTTGGCACCGTTACTGGAGAGGGATGATAAGTTTTCTTTCCTTTTGATTTACTTTAACAAATTAATCCTTCTTTTCTTTTATATTTTTGTATGTAGGAACTAATTTCAGGGAAACAAGTATTACAAAACATGAATAGCACCCCTGAGACTCTACTCTAGAAAGCAGAGCTCAGGGAGACTCCACTTTGCCACAAAAACATGGCTAAAGCCGCGTTGCGCGACAAGGGAGTAAGACTACTTACCTTGTTTTCTTGCAGGGGGATTGATTTGCAAAGTGCAGGCTTCTGCGGCCACTAGTTTTTTAATTTAACCTATTCTGCATACTTTTCTAATTCCAGCAGTAAATAGTTTGGTTGCTAAATGCTAAAAACGACTAGACCTTGCATTTAGGGCACATGTCTAATTCATTTACCTTTTATATTATTGTTGAAGAGTGCAGGAGAAAAGGTACGTCTGCATTACATATAGCTTAGAAAACGCACTTGTATGTTATATTGGTTAGGAGTTATTTTTTGCTTTATACTTGCACACGAGCACAAAAGTGATCTAAGGACATAACCCGTTAAACAACATAAGGTGGAAAAGTCATTACGCTTCCTTAACTCAAAAACTATCTCCTCACTCACTAACCCAGCCTAATTAAAATTAAGTAAACGTTGGCCCTAGGGACATCTTGAACTCAATAGAAGATTGACCTAAAGGGAAAGTTGTTAGAGTTTGACTCTTATCAAATCGATGTCGAAGGTTGGGGATTGAGAGGTGAAACCTCGAAGAACAGTGGTCTGGCATAATTAGGCCTATTGCTCAAGCACAGATACCTCCCACTGGTCTTGCCCCTACCTGGCCGATCAACTTGTGCTTAGATTGCTGCAATATACTTTCGGGGCCACTCAACCAGTTAGGATTCGTCTAGATCTAAGGTCTACCCTAACATAGGCTAGATTTTTTTCTTTGTTTTCTTATTTGTTTATTTGTTTGTTTTTATTTGTTCTTCTGAATATAGATTATAATTACAATTATTCTGATTATAACTCAAATTCATATTTCACCCCAACCTCTTTCAATTTGGATACTACCAACTCGGGAATTCATAACTTTAACCAAACAAGTATGCCAGGTTGGTCTTATCCGAATAAATATATACCGAATCCCAATATTATGAAAAATGTTTGGACACATATATTATTTAATTATTATTGCATTCCAACATTCATTCTGTAATAATTCCTACAACTCACTTGTCTTAATGTCCTAATTCATGCAGGGTATGATAGAGAGAAAATAAGCATGAATCCTATCCAAATAAATCCAAAAGTTCAAATCAAAGGGATCAATTCAAATTCAGAGGCTTTAGAAGTAATCTTATCTGAAGACCGGGTATATCAAATGAGATAACATCATCATAATTCAAAGGAAAATTGGATTAGAAGAAAACTCTAATGGTTTCGCTGAGGATAAAAGGAGATATCATCAAATATGAAACAGAGATTCAAAATCTAGAGGGACAGAAGGATAAAGGAAGAAACGACGGACGAGAGCCTCCACATCCTGGCCCTACGGCCAGGATCTGACCGCGAAAATGTGGGCAAAGCGGCATGTCTGCAGCCCTTCTTTTGAATTGGGTTGAGTGTTTACTCCCTCTATCTCCCTACGCTACCTCTTATCTCTATTTTCCTATAAATACCTATATGCATTGAAAGGAATATAGATGGTAAGGCTGAAAAGCAATTGAAAGGAAAGTTATGCATTGTAATGCGAGTTTGGGATCAAGAGTTTGTAACGATGATTCTTCAATAAAAATCAGTCTTCTTCAATACAAATCTTGCAGCATTTCAGTCTAATTCTTTTGTCTTCAACATAGATCAGGGGAGAGAGACATTAAAGCGACATAAAGGAGCAAAGTCACCGAGTTTCATCTTTCTCTTTCTTTCATCTCAATCTCTTAGGTTCTTTCTTCATCACCTTAATTAATTAAGTCCTCACACAAGGTTGATAATCTTTTTATTTTTGTTTTCTTCATATTTTTAATGCACTAAAGACTTGAGTTCTCAAAACAAGCATCACATCTTTCTTTAAAGGGTTTCTTAACTAGATTAAGATAAAAATTAGATTTTTAATAACTAAAATTTAACAAGTCTCTGTGGAATCGACCCTTACGTTATCACTGCACAATTTTACTAAAAGATTCTAATAAGTTTAGATTTTCATAACTTGTACATGATTCAACAACGATAGAGTTTTTCATGAACTTCAAATTGCAAACAGTCTTTGCGCTATTGCCGGGAACTTGTAAAATTTTTGTTTTTAAAAATTGACAATTTAATCTTTTTCTAGTTTCTAAAAAAATTTTAAATTTTAAATTAAAAATTCAGAAATTTAATAAAAAATATTTTTAAATTCAAAATTCTTTTCTTTTATTTTCTTTTCCATCCCTAAGATCTAAACTTTAAACATTTCTTTTGGAGGGATACTGCATGAACGAGCAAAGATTTGCACAACAGACGAAACTTGCTTCCTTATGACATAATTGTATTGCTAAACTAAAAAAATTTGCTTGCTTCAGAGTCGTCAGAAAGGTTAGTATTTTCTAACTCTACCCACGAATCTCCTGTTAATGGGGTTTTGGAGGTGTTTATTGATTGAACTTGTACTGCATTAGTGCATATTGCATAAAAAGATCCTAAGAGTTGTCCCCTCTTACATAAGATCAAAATTTCATTAACGTATATAAGTTTTCCAAGAATGAACTAAATTTAAAATCAATTAGAAACTTGACCACTAGAAATTTGAGGTCATTAAGTGGATTCGTTTTGGGAATACTCTGGTGATTACTTTCAAGCTCGCGAGAGAGGGCTTTCTTATCTAGAAAGTGTGACTTAGTCATTGCGGTAGTGCCTGACCTGGAGGAAAGACCGAGGAACTTTCCTGTCTAAGAAAGGGTTGCTAAATTTAGTAAGTGCTTAGCCTGGGGGGAGAACTGAATCGCTTGTTTCATGGCTCTAACTGGTCAGCTTACAATCTGTCCAACCCAATTAGGAGCTGTCTAAATAGAGAGAATTCTATTCTCATAAGATTAGTAGTTGAAAAGTTGATTACCTTTAAATTAAATTCAAGATAAAAAAATACATGATTGCAATTAATTGGTTGAGTCATCTTGTGTGCAATTTTATTTAGGATTTAGAAAATCTTTCATCAAAGTAATACTTCATGCAAAAGTGAGTTTGTGTTAAGGGTCGATTAGATTCCATTACTATCTCTGACCCTACTACTACAAGCGGTGATAAAAATCAAACTCAATAAATGACCTTAAAGGATTACATGTATCCTACAAGGTCCACCCAACCTTCCTGTATCACGTTACCGACCCTTATGACAAATTTCGAGATTAAATCTGGTATGATACAGATACTTCCAGTCTTTGGAGGATTGGCAAATGAGAACCCATACCAACATATTAGGAAATTTGAGGATATGCATGAAACCTTGAAGTATAATCAAATGATGGAAGAATCCCTCAAACTTAGGTTATTCCCTTTTTCTCTAAGGGGCTGTTTGGTTAGGGGTGAAAGTGATGAAGTGAGAAGTAGTAATAGTTCCCTTTGAAACTTGAAAATTGGTTAGTGAGTTTTTCGGTGTTTTCATGTTGTTAGGAGGTGTGGTTTGAAAAATGTTATCTTTTCTGGTGTTTGGATTGTAATATGAAAGTGAAAGTGTAAAAATTTACCACAAAGTTAACCACAAAATAATATTAAAATAAAAATTAATTAA
This sequence comes from Agave tequilana, assembly GCA_038442645.1. Taxonomy (NCBI): domain Eukaryota; kingdom Viridiplantae; phylum Streptophyta; class Magnoliopsida; order Asparagales; family Asparagaceae; genus Agave; species Agave tequilana. The sequence goes on from JAVJIF010005683.1 coordinate 111,553, forward strand.
GAAAAATAAATTAGATTCTAATTAAAATGCAAGTGAGATTTACATGACCACAAAATTAATTATATTGAGCTACAACTTATTACAAATGAGATTTACATGACTACAAAATTAACTGTAGCACCCTGAAAGTGAGGAAGTAATTGTGTAAAAGGGAAAAGAGAGAAGGAAAAGGGGTTTTCTCATTTTTCTTTTCCAGTGTTTTGATAGATAGGAAAGTGAGTAATTATACTTCCCCATTTCCTTACTTCTGTCCACTTCCTTACAACCAAACACGCCCTAAAAGAAAAAGCCAAAGCTTGGCTTCTTCCTCTCCAACCAGGTTCAATTTCCACTTGGGTAGGATTTACCAAAGCCTTCTATAGGAAGTTCTACTCCAAGCGAAAGTTGCTACAATACGTCAAGCCCTCAACACCTTTCAACAATTACAAGGGGAGACGTTTTTCACATATTTTAAATGATTCAAGGATCTTTTTCTTGAGTTCCCCATCACGGATTTGAAAAAATCCATTTGATTTAAATTCTTTACGAAGGCTTAGACTACTCGAAAAAGACTATAATTGAGTCCCTTTGCAATGAAACATTCACTCGTAAAACAGCCACTGATGCATGAGACTTTTTTGAAGAGGTAGCAGAAAACACTCTAGAATGGGAGCCTGTCAGTGTTGATGATAAGAAATCTATCATCACAACTACCATCAACAGGGGTGGTATGTATAAAGTCAACTTTAATTTTGAGAGTGATGCCAAATTGACATCAGCAATATGTAGACTTGAAACGTTAGAATTAAGCAAGGGAGCACAATCTTGTGCTCCTGAACTATCTAAGCCAGTGGTGTCTCTTGTTTGGGTCCTTTGTGACAGTCAAGACCACTTGGTTGAACAATGCCCCAGGTTGCCAATTATCAAAGCAGAGTAAGCAAATGTACTCAATACATTTCGCAAGTCCAACCCCAACAATAATTCATTCAGTGAAACGTACAATCTGGGTTGGCGGAACCATCCCAACTTTTCATGAAAATCTTCTTAAGGACAAGGATATGGTGGATCATCATCATTTCAAGGAACATCTTCTAGTAATCAATTTCATAAGAAAAATGCAACACCATCTGTCCCTCCTTCATATGTCCCTCCCAATTAGAGAAAACCATCTTTAGAGGACATTCTCTAACAATTTATGCAGAGCCAAATCATAACTAATCAAACCCAAACCTAAATATCTCATAATTAGAATCAGACAATAGCCCAGCTCGAAGTTCAGATAGAACAGTTAGTTGCATCTGTTAGGGAGAGAGAGAAAGGACATTCCTTAACCAAACTGTGCCTAACCCGCCTCAAAATACTTCTACAGGTCAGTTCGAAATTGGTTCTAGTTCAAACCGTGAAGTTTAAGCCATCCACACTTTTTAGTCGGGTAAGAGAGTGGACAACCAAGTCCAAGCTCCACCAAACAATCCTAACGTTGTCAATGAAAAAGAAAAAGAGAACCCAAATAAGTCAATAAAGAAAGATGACCAAGTTGTTATTTACAATTAAGAGAAAATCTTTGTGCCCAAGGCATTATTTTCTCAACATCTTCAAGCAACTAGGGTCAAGTGTAAACCTCTTATCCCATTCTGTGTACAAACAATTAAGCTTAGGAGAGTTACAACCCACTAACCTTACATTGGTTCTACCAGATAGGTGAGTTAAGGTCCCTAAGGGAATTGTTGAGGATGTTATTTTAAAGGTCGACGAATTCTATTTTCTTACAGACTTTGTGGACTTAGACACTGGACCAGTCAGAGATCCAAGCAATCACTCCTTATTGTTTTTAGGGAGACCATTCCTTACTACTGCTGATGCTGTCATTAGATGTAGGAATGGAGTCATGACCTTCTCGTTTGGGAATATGACAACTCAGCTAAACTTTTTCACACTAGTTCCTAACCACATGTAATGGACGATCATGAGGTCAACATGATTGATGTGTCAGTCAATCACACCTTTGAGAAGTCTTACTATGATGACCCGTGGAGAAATGCTTGGCCAATTTTTGACTTAATTTTGACATTGAGGAGTCTATAGAAGAGGTCAACGCATTGTTAGATTATGTTCCCATTATGGATAGTAACCTATAGAGACCCAATGTAGAACCCTTGCCATTGCCAACATCCGTTCCTGTTCCATCAATCATCGAGCCTCCAAAATGGGAGCTCAAGCCTTTGCCAAATACATTAAAATATACCTTTCTAGGTGAGTCAGAAATCTTTCTTGTGATAATTTCTTTCAGACAAGGACCAAGAAGGAAAGTTGCTAGATGTTTTTGGGGAACATAAGGAAGCCATAGGATGGATCATAGTAGACATTAAGGAAATTAGCCTTTTTGTGGTAATTACCAAATTCATCTTGAAAAGAATACCAAAACCTCGAGAGAACCACAGAGGCGTTTAAACCCTGTTTTGAAAAAGGTGGTGAGAGCGCAGGTCATGAAATTGTTAAATACGGGTATCATTTACCCTATCTCCGATAGTCAGTGGCTTAGTCCAGTACAAGTTGTGCCCAAAAAAGTCCAGAGTCATAGTTGTTACTAATGAGAATAATGAGTTGATTCCAACTCGTATTCAAATTGGTTAGCGAGTGTGCATAGACTATAGGAAACTCAACTCCGTGATTAAGAAAGATCATCTTCCTCTGCCCTTCATTGACCAAATGTTAGAACGTCTTGCCGGTCACGCATACTACTCCTTCCTCAATGGTTATTCTGGATATACCAAATCCCCATTGCCCGTGAGGACTAAGAGAAAATGACATTCACTTGTCCATTTGGCACATTTGCCTACCGTCGCATGCCCTTTGGGTTATGCAATGCACTGGCTACTTTTCAGCGGTGTATGTTGAGCATCTTTTTAGACATGGTCAAGTGATTTCTAGAGGTTTTATAGACGACTTCTCTGTCTTTGGGTCTACTTTTGATGAGAGTTTGTATCATCTATCGTTGGTATTAATAAGATGCAAGGAGAAGAATCTAATTCTTAATTAGGAAAAATGCCATTTTATGGTAAATCTAGGATTGTCTTAGGACACAATGTTTCTGAGAGAGGTATAGAGGTTGATAAAGCTAAGTTAGAACTAATCTTCAAATTACCACCTCCTAGAACTGTTCGAGAGGTGCGATCCTCCTTAGGCCACGTTGGGTTCTACCGCCGCTTTATCAAAGACTTTTCATAAATTTTCAAACCTATGTGTGACCTTCTAGCAAAGGATGTTCCCTTTGAGTTTACCCTATCCTGTTTCGCAGCTTTTGAAAGGCTCAAGACCGAGTTAACCTCGACACCCATCATCCGACCATCTAATTGGAATCTTCTATTTGAGGTGATGTGTGACACTTCTGACTATGCAGTGGGGGTTGTCCTAGGCCAGTGAGTGGATAAACTTCCTCATGTCATTTGCTACGCCAATATAACTCTTAATGATGCCCAACTGAACTACTCCAACACTGAAAAAGAGTTGTTGGCAGTCATTTTTGCTCTTGACAAATTCCGTCCTTACCTTATAGGTTCTAAGGTCCTAATCTATAACAATCATTAGGCTTTAAAGTACCTTCTTACAAAAAAAGATGATAAAGCCCATTTAATCCATTGGATCTTACTCGTAGAGAAATTTGGTCTAGAAATTCACAATAAAAACGAGGCTGAGAATGTTGCCACAGATCACTTGTCCAGGATAGTGGACGAATATATGTCCGACTCGCTACCTGTCCTTGAGACATTTAGTGATAAGCAGTTAATGTCCATTTCCCCTTCGACTATTCAGTGGTATGGCGACATTGTAAACTATCATATCACGGAACAAATGCCCGATTCATAGACCAAGCAAGAATGATTGAGTTTCTTAGCTAGGATCAAATGGTTCTTCTGGGATAAACCATACTTGTTCAAATACTGTCCTAATCAGATCACTTGACGCTGCGTTCCTGACTCAAAATTTAGGAACATTCTTTTATTTCGTTATGACCAAGCTTGTGGTGGTCATTTCAGTGGGAAGAAAACTGCTGCAAAAATTTTGCAATATAGTTTTTATTGGCCCACTTTATTTCGTGACGCTCATGTCTACTGCCAATCTTGTGATCGTTGTCAATGATTAGGGAAAATTGCACGATGGAATGAAATGTCGTTAAACGCAAACTTAGTTGTTGAAATCTTTGATATTTGGAGCATTGACTTCATGGGTCCCTTCACTATGTCTTATGGATACCAATATATCCTTGTGGCAGTTGACTACGTATTTTATTAGATAGAGGTCGTAGCATGTAGATCCAATGACCATAAGGTTGTGGTAAACTTCATGAAAGAGAATGTATTCTCTCATTTAGCTTTCCTCCTGCAATTCTTAGCGATGGTGAAAAATATTTCTGCAATCATACATTTGATGCCTTAATAAGAAAATATTACATCAACCATAGGGTAGCCATCTTTTATCACCCACAGACTAGTGGCCAAGTAGAAGCTTCCAACAGAGACATCAAGACCACTCTAGAGAAAACTGTAAGCATCACTAAGAAAGATTGGTCTCTTCAACTGACTGATGCCATATGGGCATACAGAGCTACATTCAAGACTGAAAGTACACTTAGAGGGGGTGAAAGGTGTAGTGCTAACCTAGGACAAATAATGCGGAATTTAAAAACTAAAAGCTAACACACAAAGTGTAACCAAGAGTAAGTCTGAATTTCCCGTGAAGGGCTCTAGAACTTCTCCTCATGATTCCTCAAAATTAAGAGTTGAGGTGCTTCAATAGTTCTCTTGATTGAACACAAGTGTGAGCACACAAACAATATCAAGCATATATATATGAATGAGTAATAATAACAATACAAGATATGAAGAGTAGAAAGTTGAGAGATAGAAGATTAAATACAAACATAAGGATATGTTTCGAGGTTCGAGCCACTGCTACGTCCCCGCCTTCACACAGAAGGATTTTCACTATGTTCACACAGGACCTTCTACAAAGGGGCCTCCACTAAGGAATCACAACTTACATTTCAGGAGTACACAAGTCCAAGTCTCTCTCACACCTCTACACAGAGGGTATGCACAAAGCGAAGAGAAAAAGATTACAACTTGGTGATCATTCAGATCACAAACAATCTCTCGGTGATCACGAAGGATCACAAACAAAACATCTCTCACAAACAAGAATCTAGAGGATAAATTTGCAATGAAGAGCTCAAGTATGTGAGTGAGACAAAGTGTTTGAAAAGAAACACAAAGAAAACACTTGGGAAAAACTTCTTGATAGATTGAAAAATGAAGAACAAAATAGAATTCCCAAAGGATTATTTTTCTTTGATTTTCCAAAAAACTTTAAATAATAAAAGATAAGAGTTTTGGCTCAAAAACTTCTTTTAAAAAACTTGCAGAAAATAATTAAGAAGATGGGAAATTTGACTCTTAAAAATCTTGTAGAAAACTGGCCAAGGGAACCCATATTTATAGAGTTTCCAAAATATAGTCGTTGGGGTCCAGAACAGGTCAAAAATGACTTGTTGGTCGACCGGGTTCCTTAAGAATGGCTAGGATGTGCTCATTAGGGAAATCCTCGTTGATCGGAGCTTGGATGGTTGGTGCATTCGGAATTCGTGAAAGATGATCAGCAACCACATTTTCAATACCTCGTTTATCCTGGATTTCTAAGTCAAATTCTTGAAGCAAAAGGATCCACGAATCAGTCGAGCTTTTGCTTCCTTCTTGGTCATGAGGTATTTCAGAGCCGAGTGATCCGTGAAAATCACCGTTTTCGAACCTAACAAATAGGGCCAGAATTTTTCTAACGCAAAGACAACGGCCAAGAGATCCTTCTCAGTCGTTGTATAGTTCTGTTGGGCGTCATTCAAGGTCCTACTCGAATAGTAAATCACGTGCTGCCTATTATCGATGCGCTGTCCTAGAACAGCACCAATTGCAAAATCAAATGCATCACACATGATTTCAAATGGCTGGGCCCAATTAGGAGCAAAATGATAGGTGCAGAAATCAGTTCTTGCTTAAGCCTCCCCCAAGACTTGAAACATTCATCATTGAAGTCAAGGGCACGTCCTTAGCGAGCAGGTTAGTTAAGGGCCTCGCAATTTTGCTAAAGTCCTTAATGAACCGTCGGTAGAACCCAGCATGCCCTAAAAAGGATCTAATATCCTTGATGCTTTTGGGTGGTGGGAGCTTAGCAATCACTTCTACCTTAGCCTTATCCACTTCTATGCCTCTCCTCAAAATCTCATGGCCCAAGACAATCCCCTGTCTCACCATAAAATGGCATTTTTCCCAGTTTAGAGTTAGGTTCTTCTCAATGCATCTTTGTAGCACTAACTCTAAGTGATGAAGACATTGATCAAATGAATCTCCGTAGATGGAGAAGTCATCCATGAAAATCTCAAGAAAACATTCCACCATATCAGAGAACAAACTAAGCATGCACCGTTGGAACGTTGCAGGAGCATTGCACAATCCAAAAGGCATGCGCTATAAGCAAAGGTCCCAACGGGCAAGTGAACGTTGTCTTTTCCTGGTCTTCTGCAGCAATGGGGATTTGATTGTATCCCGAGTACCCATCCAGAAAGCAGTAGTACTCATGTCCAGCCAAACGCTCAAGCATTTGGTCGATGAAGGGTAGCGGGAAATGGTCTTTACGGGTAGCAGCATTCAACTTCCTGTAGTCGATACAAACACGAACCTTGGTAGGCAATCTTGTTTGTACCAACTCTTTTTTCTCATTTTTTACTACCGTAAAGCCAGCCTTCTTTGGGACCGCATGAACCGGGCTAACCCATTGGCTATTAGAAATGGGATAAATAATCCCATTATCTAATAGTTTCAGAATTTCAGCCTTCACTGCCTCTTGCATGAGAGGGTTAAGCCTGCGTTGTGGGTCCCTCCTAGGGATTGCTTCATCAACTAAATGGATTCTATGTTGCACTATGGCTGGACTTATTCCCTTGATGTCCTTCATTGTCCATCCAATGGCTTCCCTATGTCTTTCCAGAATAGACATTAAGCTGTCCTCTTGTTGCTCAGTCCGGTGGGATGCTATGATGACTGGCAAGGTGTCCTTTCCGCCCAGGTAGGCGTACTTGAGATGTTCAGGCAGGGCTTTCAGCTCTAGGGAAGGTGTTGCTTCATTGGAGGAAATCTCTCGGCTTTCGATCCTAGGATGGGGTACACTGGGGCTTGATGCCCAATCCACTGCTGAATCTACGATCTGGTCTAAATTGAAATCCTCAGCCTCCAGATCAAACTCTGCCTCAGTTTCTATCTCCATACATTCCTCATGCTCACTGGTCAGGTTTTCAATAGAATTGACCTCAAATGTCTGATCATTGACATCCCTAGGCTGTCTTCCAAGATTGAATACATTGACTTCCTTCGTCATATCTCCAAAAGTTAATCGCATGGACCCGTTCCTGCAGTTGATTATGGCATTGGCTGTAGCAAGGAATGGGCGCCCTAAGATGACGGGAGTTTGAGACCTAAGATTGGACACAGGTTGGGTCTCAAGCACAATGAAGTCAACGGGGTAGATGAAATCCCGATCCGGATGAGGACGTCTGTGATTTCCCCCTTCGGGATCTTCACAGATCGGTCAGCTAGCTGAATGGTGACTCGAGTTGGGCTTAGCTCACCCAACCCAAGCTGCTGGTATACTGAGAGAGGCAGCAAGTTGATACTTGCTCCTAGGTCAAGAAGCGCTCTACTGATTTTGGTCTGTCCTATGGTGCAGGAAATGGTGGGACATTCGGGATCCTTGTATTTCACCGGAATGGGACCAGACAGAATTTCGCTTATGTTAGTGGCCAAGAATACTTTCTTGGGCACATTAGTCTTTCTCTTCTTAGTACACATATCCTTCAGAAATTTGGCATAAGCCGGGACTTGTTGGATAGCGTCTAGAAGTGGCACATTTAACTTGACCTGGTTGAACATCTCTAGCATTTTCTCCATGTGCATATTTTTATTGTTGTTCCTAAGCCTATTGGGAAAGGGTGCTACAAGCTTGTGAACTTGTTCAACAGCTTTGTCCTCGTCAGATATCTGTGGAGCGGATTGGGAGGAACTAGCAGAGGTGGAGGCTTGAGTGGGATCAGGATGGACTGGACTCTTCTGTTGGTAGACCTGTTGTCTACCTTCTTTCCAGATCTCAGTGTGTGAACAGCATTACACTGGTTAATTGATGGATCCTGAACTTCATATGCTTGGTTGGAGGTTTTTGGGTTAACTAGTAGCTGACTAGGCAAAGTACCCTTAGTCTCTCACTTAGGGAGCTAGCTAACTGGCTCATCTGCAATTCCAACCTTGATATGGCCTGTGAATGACTGTTCAGAGTTTGTCCCTGATTCTGCATAAAAGCGGCTTGGGACTTAATGAAAGCCTCTATGCTTTCCTCCAATTTACTGATTTTCTTTTCCATTGGAGAGCCTTGGGAGGAGGAAGATGGGGCTTGACTGGGAAAAGGTGGTGGAGGAGCAGGATGGTGAAAGTTGTTGGAAAAATTAGGTCTGGGAGGATTGTTTAGGGCCCAGGAGAAATTTGGGTGATTCCTCCAGCCGGGATTATAGGTCTGCGAGTAGGGGTTGTGAAGCGGCCGTGAGTAAGCCGCATTCATGTGTTCTGGTGGCACTTGTTGGGCATGAAAAACAGGGCACTCTTCTAAGACATGGTTCGGTGCCTGACAATACGAACAACCCGGATTGTGAATTGGTGGTGGGTTGATCTGGTTGACACTAGCAGGCTCTTTTGTTTCTAGAGCCTCTATCCTTCTCATCAGGGTAGCAATCTTAGCCTCGGCAGCTATGGATGATTCTAGAGATAGGAACCCTCCTCTTGAAGCTATAGATTGTGAATTCCTAGGTTTTTCCGAGGCTGGCTCCCATTGCAGGGTTTTCTCCGCTAAATCCTCAAACAAATCCCAACCCTGATTCTCATCCTTCTGCAAGAACCCTCCCTGACACATCGTTTCTAACAGGGTCTTAGTCTGATAATCTAGACCATCGTAGAGAATTTGGCATTGACGCCATTTCTCCACGCCATGATGAGGGCACTGAGCGAGGAGATCTTTGAATCGCTCAAAGTATCTCCAAAATGGTTCGCTCGGGTCTTGCTTAAACTGCATGATGTTCTTCCTAATGAGGGCAGTCTTGTGAATGGGGTAAAATTTCTTCAAGAAGGCCTTGACGAAATCATCCCAAGTCGTGACTGAATCTGCTGCCAAGCTGTACAACCACTTCTTAGCTAGGTCCTTTAGGAAAAAAGGGATGAAACATAACCTAACGGTATCGTCTCCTAGCTGGGGTATACGCATCATGAGGCATACTTCTTCAAATTCCCTAACAAAGAAGTATGCGTCCTCTGATTCTAAACCATGAAATTTGGGAAGAGTGTTAATGAATTGTGACTTTAACTCAAAATTATTGCCGTTTGCTTTAGGAAGTTTTATGCAAGATGGAAGTGAAGTCCTGATCGGGTAAAATCTATCCTGAAGTGATGCCATCTCCAGTTCTGGATGCAAGGTAGAGAAGTGTTTCTTGTTAATCTGGAAGTTGACGGATCTCTCACCCACTCTTGCATGCAGCACATCATAACCAACGTGAAGACAACAAACAATCGAAAAGAACTAAAAACAAACAAAAGAAAGAAAAACAACCACAAGCCTTAGTCTAAGGTACCTGGACCTAGACGACTCCTAACTGGTCGATTCTCCGGGGAAGGTTGTTGCAGGAACTCGACTACAAGCTAATCGGCCAGGAAAGGGCAAAGCTCGGGGGGAGGTATCCGAGCAGAGCCACGGGCCTAATTATGCCAAACCACGGAGCTTTCGAGGCTTTACCTCTCAATCCACTTTCCTTAGACACCGATTTTGCAGGAGTATAGTTCTTACAATTTCCAACCTCGATTAATCTCTTAGTGAGTCTGAGATGTCCCTAGGGCCAACGTCTATTGATTTTTAGTTAAGGCTTGGGAAAATGTGAGTGCACTTGGAGATGGTTTTTGGGCTAAGGAAGAGTGATGAAATCCCCACCTTATCTTGTTTATTTGGGTTTTGCCCTTAAAGTCAATTGTGCAAGTGTACAGTTTATTCAGAACAAGGTAACACTCAAAGCGGTAAATCACTTCAAAATGTTAGTCCTATTCTATATGAATGCACACGTACCTTATCTCCAGCACTCTTCAACAGAAATTGAAATGAATTGAAATAGACACGTGCCCTATATGCAAAGGTCTAATCCAAATTTCAATTAAGCAACAAGTGAATTTCTGTTGAATTTATTACACATGCATATAGGTGAAGCATCCAAGGAAATTAAAAAATTAGAAAGCAAAAAAAAATTTTTTAGCGGCGCTCGGCAACCCTGCAAACGAGTTTGTTAGTACTTCAATCGGAAAAACTCGCTTTTACACGAATTTTTTCGAGGGCAAATGAATCCTCGCGCAATGTCCTTGGCCACCTCTTTTGCTTCCCGTGATAGTAAGCTCCCTGGTTCTTCTCCTACACACAAAAACAAAGAACAATCTTTAGTAGTGAACAATAAAGCCGTTCCCTCCCCGACAACGGCGCCAAAATTTGATCGGCAAAAAGCAAGTACTAAAATAAGAGAAAGAAGTATGGTTGATGTTACTGCTTTTGTGATTCTTCTGTAGTAGCGAAGTGGCTATACGGGTCGTATCCATAAGGAGGGAGAGCGATGGAAGCTTGATGCGGCTTTTATGTTCAAGACGAAAGAAAGTTCTTGTTTCCAAATAAAGAATTGAAAAGTGAAAGAAGTTGTTTTTAAGAATTGTTGGAAAATGTTTTGGTGGTTTGTAAAAGTGATTTTTTTCTTAGTTGTAAAAATGCATGGCTAACTTTCTACTAAGTGCTCCCACTAATTTCTAACTTTTTGAAGATAGCCTCACGATGGATCATAGGCAAATACAACCCTTGTGCGTTGGAACTATTCACGTAGAAATCGAGTGAAAGTTCATCCTAAAACTTAGCTTTACACGACAAAAACTCGGACATTCCCTTATCAAGATCCGATAGAAGGCGAGAATAAGGGAAGACTCGAGTGCACTATCGGTATCGGCAAAGTTAAAAGGAAAAGTCTCTAACTTACAATAACAAGTAAAGTATACAACTAATAAATCATCAAAACTCATTAAGCATGAAGTATAAGAAAGTAGATACTTGTAGGTAAATTAGAGTTAGAACCCTCGTCTTAAGATGCCATAACTCTCATTTGCACAAGGCTTGTTTGGCACTATTGACTCATGCGGGTTATCAAACAAGTGTTAGAAATTAGCGGGTTAGTGGTTAGTTAGCCATGCTAAATGAAAAAGTTAGTTAGCCATAAAAGTAAAAGAAACAACAACGTAGAAGAAGTGGAAAGAGGGAGTTACACTACTAGAAAACAAAAGAAAAGAAAAGTTAAAGAGAGGAAGTTACACTACACAAAGTAAAAGAGGAGAAGTGGAGAAGAAAGAAATTACACTACAATAAGTAAAAGTAAATGCAAAGACAAGTAAATGAAAGAAGGAAGAGAAGTAGTACTTGTATTATCTTATCACCCTTCAAATACAACACTTTACACACTCTCTCTCTTTCACTTTAATGGCTAAAACCTAAAACTAGAAGAAGAACAACAACAACAACTACAAACTAAAAAAAGATTACAAAATTTGCTTAAACTCTGATCTGCTCAAACTGAAGACCCTAGGGGGGTATTTATAGGCACCAGGGGAAAGAGGGCCACGTGAACAGCACGTGGCCCAAAACGTGAGCGCGCACGCGCCCAAAGTGCCGCGGAAACGCGGGAAGGGCCTCGTTTTCGCGGCCCAGACTGGGCGGCGCGCGCCTAGTTTTGGGCAGCGCGCTGCCCAGTCTGTCTTCTGTCCACCTGACTTCTGGATTTGTGATTGGACGCGCTGGCCTGACAAAATCTTCACCCTAAAGTCAATGGCTACTTGGTAGGCTTTTAATCACCAATTAAATGGTGATTTAGGTCTTCTTCTTCATTTGCACACCATGGACCTAGAATCAAGCAAGCAAGGTATTATTAGCAGAATTTATTATCAAGTAAATGTGAGAATGTGATGAAAATTATGTAAAATTAGAGACTAATCAGCGGTCGACCGCCAACAGTCATAAAAATGACCGTTAGGATTACCAGTCGACCGGGCGGTCGACCATCCCCAGGCATTGTCTATCAGTTGATTGCTCGGTCGACCAGAACCAACCTGAGAGTTGGGTCGATCCAGTCGGTTGATCGCACGGTCGACCGACCCTTAGGCACTGGGTTTGTGTACGTATCCGTGCACGTCGGTCAACCGACCGCTCGACCGAGCCCTGGTTCAGTTGACCGCCAGTAGCCTAGAATAGGGATTATAGGGTTGAAAATTTGGACTTTTCAATACCTATAAATTCCCTTGAAATCCCATAAAATCCACAAAAATAAGTTCATGTAAGCACTTGAAATACAGAATATGTTTGATCAAAGATCAAGGCATATTATAAATAATTTGAACTATTTTTGAGGCATAAAATGTTAAGCTTAAAACAAAATCTGTATTTTTCAAAACTTAGATTTTGAAATGGAAATTCGTTTTCGCCAAAACTTGTATAAATACAAAAAATAAGATATTGAAACATATTTGAAGTATAGTGTGTATGGATAGAATCCAATACACGTATAAATTGTATATCTATATTTTTGACAATAAATACCAAAATAAGTTTTGATAAAAACAAACTTAAACACATGGCTAGATACATCCAAATAAGTTTTTCTAAACATATGAAGCATAAATGCATATGGTTGAAATCCTACATATAAACCATGTAAACTTGTTTTGTTTTTATTTATTCATGAAACCGAAATATGAATATTTGGAACTCAAAAACCGTTAAACTGAAACCAATAAATTTTTGTGTTTGTGTATACTTGAGCATGCCAAAACTAAATTATCCTTACACAAGATCTAAACACTAGACTAAACAAATCTAGATATAAGTACTCTTCTCCAAGTCAACTTGATCCAAACACGATCCATGAGCTTGACTCCTCTTGAGTTCTAGATGCGATCTTGAAGCGCGAGCTCTTGAATCAATACATTATAACTTCAAAACTCGACTTTGAATCCTTTGTTGAAGCTAAACACCTACTAAGATCTTGATCAATATCTCAAACTATATAAACATAAGATCATTAGTAACTTAACTTCATAAGTTAGTCATCATCAAAACTAAGATGAGGGGGTGGGCTAACAATCTCCCCATTTTTGATAATGACAACTTATGAGGTTATATATGCATGGATTAAAGTTAAGCTTCATAGAAGCTCCCGTTTAACTCATGCATAGCATAAAACAACTATAAACATATAGATATTCAATTAAAGCTCAGATACCAATAAATAATAAAAAAGGATATGCAATCAAAATCATAAAACACATGCATATAGTATATTCAATGAAGCTCAGATACCAATAAAACATGTAGACTAAAATACCAATGGAATGGATATGCAATAAGAGTTTTGGATATCAAAACCATAATAACATATAAAACTAAAACATATATATGCATAAACACAAATAAACATGCATATATAAACTCTCAATTCCTCTCCCCTTTTTGTAAAAAAATCAACAAAAGGGTACAGAAAAACAAACATGATCAAAGTATATGCGAATAAAGAGGAGAGACATCAAGTTAGCTCCCCCTGCTTAGATGCATTACATGAAGAAAGAGATGACTAAACCCTAACTTATATAAGCAAAATATGCAATGTATAGTAGGGGATGTTAAGCCTCCCTACACACATGTACCATATAAAGAAAAGATGTCAAGAGCTTCTTTATATACCACACTGAACATGAATCTATATATAGAGGACATGTTAAGCTCCCCTTACATATAAGCAATATATCTCAAAATAAAATTTTGATACTGTAACGCCCCGATCCGGCGGGTACGGAGACGTTACTGCGACGTATATACGCAGGTCAGAAATACCCTCACGTATATACGCTAAGCATCAGTACAGGCAAGAATCAGAGTACGGAAGCAAATGGTGCATTATACATTCCAACATATGAGTACAATTACAAAGTTATCACCAGAGGTGATCCAATATTACATGAATATTACATCACGGATATGCGCAAATGCGAGATTACAAAGAGATATACAAGTATGAACAGTACACAGGCACTCACGAGTTTACAAAAGGAAAACTCGAGAGGCACACAGGGGGGCCTGGAAGGATAGAGCTCTGGACGGTCTGCTGGAGATCCACGCTACCCGCTGCGCCACTCTGATCAGCAACTGGGAGAATCCACACGCTCCAAGCTCCATGACCTGGACATGAGAATCCAGGGGAGTCAGATAGAACTCCCCAGGCGAGTGGTGATACGAATGCCAAGTGGCGAGCATAGGTAAGCATGCAGGAGAAAGTAGATATAAAACAAGTGATATCAAGCAGGAACTACTCATGGTATGATAAGATAAGAGAAGGTAAAGAGATGAGAGAAAAGTAGATAAGGCAACACCAGATATCTCCTAAACTAACATAAAACCGATAAAACTGTATAAAATCGATTGTACAAGCTTAGGTCACGGCCCCATGAGATTAGTACCTCGAAGGAATAATCCAAATAAGGAAACCCTCATCTATATACCTTTATCCCATGTCACCGTAATCCGAGCGCGTACAACCCGAGTTACAAAACAACACAGCAAATTGTATATTAGCATCTTATTATAATTGGGGCCGTCTAAGTTGTAGGCTTCAGTATGCGTCCCATTCCACATACTTCCACTCACAACTTATATAGCAAGTTATTTGAAAACTGATAAAGATCGATGAATCATGTTTCGGATGGGTCCCGTACATGCCCGGGACAACGGTCCAGGAGTATCCGGTGCTGAGCCAGAACGTACCGTTAGGTACCGGGACTTATTTACGCCCGAACAGGAATAGAGTATCGCAGATCCCATAGTAATAGGCCTAGGGCGTGTGCATACCCAGCAGGAATAAACAGGAGTAGGGGTGCCAGCACACCCCACGGAATCCCTGGTGGCCGCCAGGTGATCCCTCAAGTATGTGGCCACGCGCGGCTCGATAAGACCACCATAAACATGATTAATCAGGGCCCATCAGTTTCCCCCAAACCGGGTGCAAGTTGTTCCTTTATGATTTATTAGATAATTATCAGATTTCGGGAATGAGCAGGAACAAGTCAGGAATATCAGGAATACAGGTATCTCAGGAGTACAGAATGTACTATAATATATCAAGATGTAAACATGATGTCAGGTCATCATTCCCGTTATCGTGATAATTATGAGAGTCAAGTATATCATGCCGGGTGTCAAGTGATAGCATGACAGGAGGATGATATTTGGCAGGTGACCAATCATGTCAGGAGATTGATATTAGTCCGGTGGCAAGTCATGTCATAACAAGGGGCCTTGCCAAGTAGTAGCATATCTGGTGTCAGATGATAACACATAAGTTGACAGGTGATACAAACAAGTGTTAAATAGTAGCATGTATAAAGCATGTCAAGTAAGTTCATGGCATGTGATAAAGTAGTAACTGAGCACAACCAAGCGGAGCTGAGCAAGCTGGAGGCACAGACAGCAAACAGTATTTAGCACTGGAGCGTCTGGTAAGGTTACCGGGACAACTCGACTTAAAGTGCGAGCAGGAAATCCGGCAGCATCTTGCCTAGACGAATCTAGTGGTAAAGCGCTGAACGCTGATCATGATAACCAGGCGGAGCTGAGAAACCTGACGGTCCCAATCACGTCTCTTTCGAGATAGTGAGAAACCGGAGGCTGAAGGGTCCAGTCATTGGCACTCGGCCATACACAAATATAGGGACTCAGCCCAATACAAAATACATATAAACAAGGAATAAAATACATGTCGACACGACGAAGCGGGGAAACCCAAATGGAAGCGAGAGCGAGAACACTCGCCTAAGTCATTAGAAAACATAGTGAAATCCTCGATCCGGAATCTAGGGAATCAACGCGTCAACGCGTTAGAGAAAAAGTGATAGAGAGAGGAGGAAATCAAGAGAGAGAAAGAGAATGGGAAAGAGGAGAGAGAAGTCCATGGAGAGAGAGAGAGAGAGTATGTACAGGGAGAGAGAGTATGAGAGTAAGACGCGAGGGTCGCAGACGCGGGAGTCGCGTCGCATAGATGCCACAAACGCGAGGTTCGAGACCTGCGTTCAAGTCAGGACGCGAGGAGAACGCAGACGCGAGCATGAACTCCACGTCGCGTTGACACAAAAAGAACACAGACGCGGGCATGAGCTCCGCGCCGCGTTGATACAAGAACGCGTAGGCCGCGTTAAACGGAAGCCAAGAACGCGAAGACTCGCGTTAGGAATTGCCTGGACGCGGGAGTGAGATCCGCGTTAGCAATATATAGAGGGAGAGAGGAAGGGAAAGGTGATTGCTTTGGTGGTGGTGTTATTTGGTGAAGGAGTTGGATTTTGATGGAGTAATAAAAAGGAGGTGATGTAGTGATGTTAGTTGCTGTCGTTGTAATCGTCACCGTAAAGATTACCGGAATAATCGTGAACGATTACCGGAATAATCATCGGAGATGTTACCGACGAAGAAGAGCTCGGCCCCAATCCAATGGAGGTGGCCGGCCCTTGAGAAGATGATGGGGTGGTAGCCGGTCATGGCCGGTGGTCGCCGGCGGCGGCCGGAGGTCGCCGGAATCCGGTAAGCCAAGCCCAAGCCCAAGCAAATTGTGGGGTGCAAGTGTAGTTCATATGGTGAAAATGGAGTTTTGGAAACAAGGATTCGGAGAGCGAAGCAATAGCTCGTCGGAAAGAGCACGACGAGGAGAGGAAGATGGCGTGGTTCGTGGTGGCCAAGGAGGTGTAGGTGGTGGTGGAAATGGTGGTGAAGTGGTGGTGAAAATGGGTTACTTTGGTGTTTCATGGTGGAAAAGAGGAAGAAGAAGGTGATATGGAGTTGTTGTTGTTGTTGAAATGGAGGAGGAGATGGAGGAGAAGGAGGTGGAGAAGTTGGTGGTGAAAATGGAGGTGGAGAAGGTGGAGAATGGAGGAGCAAAAGTGGATGGCCAAGGCAAGTTCCATGGCTACGTATCTTGGGTTGTTGGCTGCCATGCTCTCTGTTGGAAGAAAGGAGGAGAACAAAAATAATGAAGGAGAGAGAAGGAGTGGGGCCTTTATATAAAGGATGGAAATCTGATTATTACAACTGTGCCATTTGGCTAACCAAAGAAAACTTGCGTCCCTTATAAATGGCTGCGTCCCCAAGAGGTGAAATTCGCGTCTGGACAAATAAGCTAGACGCGGAGATAAAAGCTACGTCCAGTAAAATGCGAAAGTTGCGTTTGGTGAAAAAGACAAAAAGTCAGGATGACTTGATTGGAATTGATTAGCAGTGTATTAAATGCAGCATGGAGAGGATCTCTGCATTAAATGCAGAATCCTAGGTTGGTGAAACTCGCGTTTAGCGAGGAGAGAGAAAAGTGAAAAATATCTGGGTACTATTCCGGTATCTGGGAAAACACCGAAAACTCCGGAAAAGTCCAAAAAAATAAAGTAGTTTGGAAAGCCTCTCAAAAATTCTCAAAAATAATAAATATTATATAAAGATTTTTGGTGAAATCGGTTTTTAGAAATAAGATCCCATTTTCAAAATAAAAATCCTGAAGTCAACCGTCAATCTCGGTCTACACCGGATTGGTCGGATTTTGATAAATTCTGAAAATTCTCAGAAAAAGTATTTAGATAGAAATATGATTTTAAGAAGTTATAGGAAAGCTGTTTCTTAAAATTCAACTCCGTTTGTAAATTAAAAATCCGAGAATCGGTCAGCGGCACTGGTCGACACCGGTTTTGAAGATTTTCAATTTAATTTAGGAAAATTCCAGAAAATCATAGAAATCTAAAATATTGGAAAACGATGTTTAAAACTGAAATTGGTCAAATCGGAATACCAGAATGTCCAAATCAAGCAATTCACTAGGATCGGGTTCTCGATTCAGATCAGAGCTGACTCCAAGTCCGTGAATCCGGATCCAAGACAAAACAATCATATAAAGAATTCATAATACAAAACAAATGCAGGAAGTAAATCAAAAAATACGATCGAAAAATTTGAATACGCAACTAAGTACGTATTCCGGGAGCGGGGTGTTACAATCCATCCATCTTACAAAAAATTGCGTCCTCGCAATTTCGATAAGGGGTAAATTGAACACAAAGAGGACAAGGGTGAAATTTAAGATATGAAGCACTATAGGTAAGGCTCTCATATTGACCGAATAATAATCAGAATATAGATATCTTCTGCGCTTCTGGCTGTATAAATCTTTGAACAATGCCGAATAATACTGATTGATAACATAGCTTTGCAATAGGATTCTCGCAGTACTGCATACTTACTGTCGCTCCAAGAATGTGCCAGGATACCGAAGTTAAAGAAAACCCTGATAGTCCTGAGCATAATAAGGAAGACCAATAATTGAGAATTCCAAATACCAGGTATCGATCACTCTGAAAGATATAGCCGAGAATATAGAATACCCGCAGAGAATCCCGACAACTGACTTCTGAAAGATAACCCAATCGGGATCAATCCTGAGAAAACCCGAGCTTCATAGAGTTGGCCGAAGGGATCATATCATAGCTCCACTCAGAACCAGCCGCTACCCTTCTAGTCTATTCATATCTTAAGTTGGTATAAAGGCTTCGAAAAACCAAAACAGGGGAAGGATGGAAGGGATTAGGAATCAAAGGAAGAATGATCAAGAAAGAATAGATAACTCTGTACTTGTAGTTGGAGTGTATAACCAGGACTCTTGTATTCCAGTTGCAAATCTCTTTACCATTAATTTGCCGTCTGGACGTACTGAGGATGTAGAGCCTAAGCTCTGATACCACCCTGTAACGCCCCGATCCGGCGGGTACGGAGACGTTACTGCGACGTATATACGCAGGTCAGAAATACCCTCACGTATATACGCTAAGCATCAGTACAGGCAAGAATCAGAGTACGGAAGCAAATGGTGCATTATACATTCCAACATATGAGTACAATTACAAAGTTATCACCAGAGGTGCTCCAATATTACATGAATATTACATCACGGATATGCGCAAATGCGAGATTACAAAGAGATGTACAAGTATGAACAGTACACAGGCACTCACGAGTTTACAAAAGGAAAACTCGAGAGGCACACAGGGGGGCCTGGAAGGATAGAGCTCTGGACGGTCTGCTGGAGATCCACGCTACCGCTGCGCCACTCTGATCAGCAACTGGGAGAATCCACACGCTCCAAGCTCCATGACCTGGACATGAGAATCCAGGGGAGTCAGATAGAACTCCCCAGGCGAGTGGTGATACGAATGCCAAGTGGCGAGCATAGGTAAGCATGCAGGAGAAAGTAGATATAAAACAAGTGATATCAAGCAGGAACTACTCATGGTATGATAAGATAAGAGAAGGTAAAGAGATGAGAAGAAAAGTAGATAAGGCAACACCAGATATCTCCTAAACTAACATAAAACCGATAAAACTGAATAAAATCGATTGTACAAGCTTAGGTCACGGCCCCATGAGATTAGTACCTCGAAGGAATAATCCAAATAAGGAAACCCTCATCTATATACCTTTATCCCATGTCACCGTAATCCGAGCGCGTACAACCCGAGTTACAAAACAACACAGCAAATTGTATATTAGCATCTTATTATAATTGGGGCCGTCTAAGTTGTAGGCTTCAGTATGCGTCCCATTCCACATACTTCCACTCACAACTTATATAGCAAGTTATTTGAAAACTGATAAAGATCGATGAATCATGTTTCGGATGGGTCCCGTACATGCCCGGGACAACGGTCCAGGAGTATCCGGTGCTGAGCCAGAACGTACCGTTAGGTACCGGGACTTATTTACGCCCGAACAGGAATAGAGTATCGCAGATCCCATAGTAATAGGCCTAGGGCGTGTGCATACCCAGCAGGAATAAACAGGAGTAGGGGTGCCAGCACACCCCACGGAATCCCTGGTGGCCGCCAGGTGATCCCTCAAGTATGTGGCCACGCGCGGCTCGATAAGACCACCATAAACATGATTAATCAGGGCCCATCAGTTTCCCCCAAACCGGGTGCAAGTTGTTCCTTTATGATTTATTAGATAATTATCAGATTTCGGGAATGAGCAGGAACAAGTCAGGAATATCAGGAATACAGGTATCTCAGGAGTACAGAATGTACTATAATATATCAAGATGTAAACATGATGTCAGGTCATCATTCCCGTTATCGTGATAATTATGAGAGTCAAGTATATCATGCCGGGTGTCAAGTGATAGCATGACAGGAGGATGATATTTGGCAGGTGACCAATCATGTCAGGAGATTGATATTAGTCCGGTGGCAAGTCATGTCATAACAAGGGGCCTTGCCAAGTAGTAGCATGTCTGGTGTCAGATGATAACACATAAGTTGACAGGTGATACAAACAAGTGTTAAATAGTAGCATGTATAAAGCATGTCAAGTAAGTTCATGGCATGTGATAAAGTAGTAACTGAGCACAACCAAGCGGAGCTGAGCAAGCTGGAGGCACATACAGCAAACAGTATTTACCACTGGAGCGTCTGGCAAGGTTACCGGGACAACTCGACTTAAAGTGCGAGCAGGAAACCGGCAGCATCTTGCCTAGACGAATCTAGTGGTAAAGCGCTGAACGCTGATCATGATAACCAGGCGGAGCTGAGAAACCTGACGGTCCCAATCACGTCTCTTTCGAGATAGTGAGAAACCGGAGGCTGAAGGGTCTAGTCATTGGCACTCGGCCATACACAAATATAGGGACTCAGCCCAATACAAAATACATATAAACAAGGAATAAAATACATGTCGACACGACGAAGCGGGGAAACCCAAATGGAAGCGAGAGCGAGAACACTCGCCTAAGTCATTAGAAAACATAGTGAAATCCTCGATCCGGAATCCAGGGAATCAACGCGTCAACGCGTTAGAGAAAAAGTGATAGAGAGAGGAGGAAATCAAGAGAGAGAAAGAGAATGGGAAAGAGGAGAGAGAAGTCCATGGAGAGAGATAGTATGTACAGGGAGAGAGAGTATGAGAGTAAGACGCGAGGGTCGCAGACGCGGGAGTCGCATCGCATAGATGCCACAAACGCGAGGTTCGAGACCTGCGTTCAAGTCAGGATGCGAGGAGAACGCAGACGCGAGCATGAACTCCACGTCGCGTTGACACAAGAAGTACACAGACGCGGGCATGAGCTCCGCGCCGCGTTGATACAAGAACGCGTAGGCCGCATTAAATGGATGCCAAGAACGCGAAGACTCACGTTAGGAATTGCCTGGACGCGGGAGTGATATCCGCGTTAGCAATATACAGAGGGTGAGAGGAAGGGAAAGGTGATTGCTTTGGTGGTGGTGTTATTTGGTGAAGGAGTTGGATTTTGATGGAGTAATAAAAAGGAGGTGATGTAGTGATGTTAGTTGTTGTCGTTGTAATCGTCACCGTAAAGATTACCGGAATAATCGTGAACGATTACCAGAATAATCATCGGAGATGTTACCGACGAAGAAGAGCTCGGCCCCAATCCAATGGAGGTGGCCGGCCCTTGAGAAGATGATGGGATGGTATCCGGTCATGGCCGGTGGTCGCCGGCGGCGGCCGGAGGTCGCCGGAATCCGGTAAGCCAAGCCCAAGCCCAAGCAAATTGTGGGGTGCAAGTGTAGTTCATATGGTGAAAATGGAGTTTTGGAAACGAGGATTCGGAGAGCGAAGCAATAGCTCGTCGGAAAGAGCACGACGAGGAGAGGAAGATGGCGTGGTTCGTGGTGGCCAAGGAGGTGTTGGTGGTGGTGGAAATGGTGGTGAAGTGGTGGTGAAAATGGGTTACTTTGGTGTTTCGTGGTGGAAAAGAGGAAGAAGAAGGTGATATGGAGTTGTTGTTGTTGTTGGAAATGGAGGAGGAGATGGAGGAGAAGGAGGTGGAGAAGTTGGTGGTGAAAATGGAGGTGGAGAAGATGGAGAATGGAGGAGCAAAAGTGGATGGCCAAGGCAAGTTCCATGGCTGCGTATCTTGGGTTGTTGGCTGCCATGCTCTCTGTTGGAAGAAAGGAGGAGAACAAAAATAATGAAGGAGAGAGAAGGAGTGGGGCCTTTATATAAAGGATGGAAATATGATTATTACAAGTGTGCCATTTGGCTAACCAAAGAAAACTTGCGTCCCTTATAAATGGCTGCGTCCCCAAGAGGTGAAATCCGCATCTGGACAAATAAGCTAGACGCGGAGATAAAAGCTACGTCCAGTAAAATGCGAAAGTTGCGTTTGGTGAAAAAGACAAAAAGTCAGGATGACTTGATTGGAATTGATTAGCAGTGCATTAAATGCAGCATGGAGAGGATCTCTGCATTAAATGCAGAATCCTAGGTTGGTGAAACTCGCGTTTAGCGAGGAGAGAGAAAAGTGGAAAATATCTGGGTACTATTCCGGTATCTGGGAAAACACCGAAAACTCCGGAAAAGTCCAAAAAAATAAAGTAGCTTGGAAAGCCTCCCAAAAATTCTCAAAATAATAAATATTATATAAAGATTTTTGGTGAAATCAGTTTTCAGAAATAAAATCCTATTTTCAAAATAAAAATCCTGAAGTCAACCGTCAATCTCGGTCTACACTGGATTGGTCGGATTTTGATAAATTCTGAAAATTCTCAGAAAAAGTATTTAGATAGAAAATATGATTTTAAGAAGTTATAGGAAAGCCGTTTCTTAAAATTCAACTCTGTTTGTAAATTAAAAATCCGAGAATCGGTCAGCGGCACTGGTCGACACCGGTTTGAAGATTTTCAATTTAATTTAGGAAAATTCCAGAAAATCATAGAAAATCTAAAATATTGGAAAACGATGTTTAAAACTGAACCGGTCAAATCGGAATACCAGAATGTCCAAATCAAGCAATTCACTAGGATCGGGTTCTCGGTTCAGATCAGAGCTGACTCCAAGTCCGTGAATCCGGATCCAAGACAAAACAATCATATAAAGAATTCATAATACAAAACAAATACAGGAAGTAAATCGAAAAATACGATCGAAAAATCTGAATACGCAGCTAAGTACGTATTCCGGGAGCGGGGTGTTACAGATACCAATAGAAACAAATTTTGATACCAAAAACATATTGAAAACAACATGGATATGAACATCATATCAATTGAAAGTAAATGATCCATGACATAAAAAAATTTTAAATACCAATTGAAAGTAATCTTTTTACCAATTGATACCAATTGAAAGAAATCTTTTTAAATTCAAAGATACCAATTGAAGGTAAACTCTAAACCATTTTGCAATATAGATACCAATTGTAATAATACCAATTGAAAGTTATTGATACCAATATTAAAAATATAAATATTTTCTAAAATAAAATCCTTTCTCAAAACGATGGGAGTAAGATACCGATTGAAAAACATATGAAACCAATTGAATTTAAAATCAAACAAAACCAACAAAACCAATGCATAAGCTTGTATAAGATACCAATTTTAACATTTAGAACTAAATCAAGCATAGCATAAAATATTTTGTGCTATAAAATATATATGTATAAATATTTTTAATTTAGCACAAAAATCATATATATGTATGTATAATCAAAGCAATTAAAATATGATACCAATTGAGATATGATCCATACATATATAGAAAACATGAGTATGCAAAAATAAATATCATTAAAATTATGTATAACTCATATCATCCACCCTTTCATGCACATATTTAAAAAGATGTTCAATAAGGTACACAAGGCATAGTCACCCAATCAATCTCCCTTTCAAGACAGAAGTTTTCAAAAGTAATAATTTGAAAATAATTTATTATAGGTTGAAAACTCTACCAATTGAAGAATACGAAACTAGTTTTAAATAATTTTGAAAACTAATACGAAATCTTTCAAGTAAGAAATAAAACATATTTTATCCATGAAAACATGCTAACGATACGAAAATTGACACTCAAACAACTATGAAGCACATAGATTCTCATCAATACAAAACCATAAGTAAACAAAAGATATAGAGTGTACAAAATTATGTAATAAATATAATCATGAAAATAAAGTAATGAAGCTCAATCAAAACAAAAGAAATCCCTTTTTCATAATCATGAAACAAAAAAAATCTATATTCAACAAAACTAAACAAACTTCAAGGCATATATATGTTTTCTCAAAACTAAAGCATACATATTTATCCCAAACATGAATTTAGTCTACAATGAAGTACATGGCACAAAATACAAGTGACTCAAGGGTAGAACATGTATATCATATAGTTTTGACAAAATTTATATAATGAAGCTAAACACATTCTTATGTAAAACCTGTACAAAATAGAAAATACAAGTGTAAATATAAGAGTCATCAAAACTAAGTTATACAAGTACATCTAATGAGTACATATGAACAACAAAGCACCAAACATAATAATCAAGTGTAACTCACTAATTATACAAGTATAACCATAAGTTTTAATGAAAATTACATCTAAACATGTAATTAAAACATGAAGTGCACAAAACATCAAAACATGGTTGTGAAATCATTAGTGTAAATACAAGTATTATTAGAATTAGGATATACACAATAGCTAAAGAATAGTGAGAACACAAAGATATGATCCATATAAGCATTGATGTATCTCAAATACTATATATGTATATCACAAGTTTAATAATTATTGCATTTAATCCTAATGAGCATGAAAACCAATGCATGCTAAAAATCATCAATAAGAAAGCATGTAAATGTAAACAAGGAGTTAGAGATAGTTACGAAAATCAAATGAGCTAGTCTTTAGGTCCCCAAACCATGGTGGTTCTTCCACCAAACCTCCCTTGAGAGTGATACATCCAAAATTATGATCATTTAGCTCAGAACGCATCTACATCAAGGTACCAATACTCTCACGTCTTGTGAGAGCCCATACCTATGTCAAATACAATAGAAGTGGATTTTAGTACCCAAACTTTCTTGGGTCCATGAAGGTTAGCATCTTTCCGAACCCAAAAATTCTTAATTGTAAAATTTAGAGCATGTATTCTATCATAATAAAATTTTACAAGGTAGCCCGTACATCCACAATGTGTACAAGTGTACACATTAATATATAAAGAATCATGTGTGTGAGCATGATGAGCATGTGTATGCCGTGGAAAGTGTGCATGCATATGTGGAGCATGTTTCTTGAGAAATATGGATTACAATCTCTTATGATTCATCGCACATTAGTTCGAAGTAGAGCCCAAACAATTTACACTCTACTTCAAAACACAAATATCATTTCAATAGAAGAAGAAGTGGAGCATGCAAGATAAACAAAATTCTTATTACAAGAAGATGATACAATAGAAGTATGACAAGAATGGGAAGCAAAATTATTTTTCAAAGAAATATTTTTTAAAGAATTACATTCCAATTTTTAGAAATTAAAACAATTTTATTTTTCAAAGAATCATTTTCTTTTAAAACAAAATTAAGTTTTGAAGACAAAACCTCATTTTTCTTCAAAACATCATTAAACTCATTTTTTTTTTTAAAATTTTATTTTCTTTTAAAACAAGATTAAGTTGAGTTTTAATGAATCCCTTTCATTTGAAACCTCAACCTTCTCTTGTAAAATCAAATCAAGTTTTGAAAATAATTTTCATTTTCCCTTTTTAAATCAAAACTCTTGCTTTTCAAAACCTTGTATTTTGAAAGCAAGTTTTCACAAAACTTAGAAAGCTCTTCATCTAAAGCATGAGCATCCATGCCGACATGATCATTGATGATCATTGGAAGAGTTAGCACTAATATCTAGATGAGTGTCTGAAATTACCTCAAGGGAGTCATTCCCTTGGACCATGAAGTAAGCTTGTCGGACTCATCTCTTCATGGTTCTCTCTCCAAAATGTATGAAGCTTGTTCCTTGGGAGAGGTCAATATGTTCGACACTGCAAAAGCAGAGTCACAATAAGAATTTGAAGAAATGTATTCTTTGCTAAGTGTTTGCCTAAGTGTATGCAATGCTTGTATATTGGCCTCTAAGTACTTGTCACTACCAAGATAAGATTTCTTGATAGTGAAAATATAAACATGCAATCCTAGGGTTTTGAGATAAGCACTCATCTTAAATTTTCACAAATCAATATTAGAAACATCATACATAGGTGGTGCAAGATAATCCATGAGTGTAAACTAATATGTGTGCAAATCAAATATATAGATTAGCAAATGAGGATCACACTCCTAGGTGGTTAAACTGAATATCGGGAGCGTTAGCTCTGATACCAATTGAAAGTACACCTAGAGGGGGGTGAATAGGTATATTGCTAATCTAGGACAAATAATGCGAAATTAAAAAACTAAAAGTTAATTCACAAAGTGTAACCAAGAGTGAATCTAAATTTCCCGTGAAGGGCTCTGGAACATCTCCTCATGAATTAAGAGTTCAGGTGCTTCAATAGCTTTCTTGATTGAACTCATGTTTGAGCACACAAGCAATATCAAGCACGCATATGAATGAGCAATAATAACAATTCAAGATATGAAAAGTAGAGAGTTGAGAGATAAAAGATCAAACGCAAACAGAAGGATATGTTTCGAGGTTCGAGCCACTGCTCTACCTCCCCGCCTTCATACAAAAGGATTTCCTTCATGTCCACACAGGACCTTTCACAAAGGGACCGCCACAGAAAAATTACAACTTACACATTGGGAGTACACAATTCGAACTCTCTCTCTCTCACCTCTATACAAGAGGGTATGCAGAAAGCAAAGAGAAAAAGATTACAACTTGGAGATCACGTTGATCACAAACAATCTCTTGGTGATCACAAAGGATCACAAACAAAATACTTCTCACAGACAAGATCCTAGAGGATAGATTTACAATGAGGAGCTCAAGTATGTGAGTGAAACAAGGTGTTTGAAAAAAAACACTTAGGAAAAACTTCTTGATATATATGAAAAATTAAGAATAAAATAGAATTCCCAAAGAATTGTTTTTCTTTGATTTTCCAAAAAACTTTGAAACAATAAAAGGTAAGAGTTTTGGCTCAAAAACTTCTTTTAAAAATTTTAATGAAAACACTTAAGAAAATGAGAAATTTGGCTCTTGAAAATCATGTAGAAAACTGGCCAAGGGAACCCATAATTATAGGGTTTCTAAAATATAACCGTTGGGGTCCAGAACAGGTCAAAATAACATGTTGATTGACCGGGTGGTTGACCAACCAATGGTCATAAGTTACCGGTCAACCGGGCGGTCAACCATCCCCAAGTCACAGCCTATCGGTCGACCGTTCAGTCAATCGGGACCAACTGAGAGTTGAATTGATCCAGTCGGTCGACCGCACTGTCGACTGGCCCTTAGGAACTGGGCATACGCACATATCTGTGCATGTCGGTCGACCGCCAGCAGCTTAGAACAGGGATTATAGGGTTGAAAATTTGAACTTGTAAATACCTATAAATTCCCATAAAATCTCAAAAAATCCACAGAAATAAGTTTATATAAGCACTTGAAATACGAATATGTTTGATTAATGATTGAGTTTTTATTTACACACAAGAATACAGAATTTCAGAACTTTAGGAATAGAATATGCAAGTACTCAATACTACCGCTATAGTAAGTGGCTATGCGGGTCATGATCCACAAGGAGGGACTAGCGATGGAAGCTTTTTAATAAGTTCTCTTTTTTTGCTACAATCAATGAAATTCTTCTTTTAGTTCTTCAAAAGAAAATAAAAAAGAGCTAAAATTAAGTTAGGAAGAAAGTAGCAGATAGAGAAGGTGGATAAAATGAAAGTGGATATGTACAAAGAAATTGAAAAAGATTGAAAGAAATTTAGAAGATTGTGGTGTTGGTAATTTACACTAAAATTAAAAGAAAAGAAAACTAAAAGAAAAACTTACCTCCTTTGGTTGATGACTTACCTGGAACCATTGCATGTTTTACCTCACTTCGGAGGTGATCAACGCATAACCTATAAGACCGAGCTCAATCCCCATTCGCATTACATCATCAAGATGAACAAGAATGAAATGATATGGAATCTTGAGGAGGAGAACATCATCATGAAATATCGGTGGCACTCACACAAACATGGCTATACTGATGCTTCTAGATTCACTTGGATACTCATAATAATCAGAAGAGGAAAAGTGAAAGAAGAAGAAGAAAACAAAAGTAAAGACGAATATAAAAAAAGTTACCTTTTATTGCTTATAGAAATGATGGAAAAAAGGAGGAGGGTACATTGGTGTCACTCTCAACATAAGCCTCTCTCTTTTACTTACATGAATCTCAATCTAACCTATTCTTACAAAGAAATAAAAATTATATAAAAATAAAATAAAAACCTATACTAAAAAGAATGAAAAACTGGCCTAAAATCTATCTCCGCTTGGTTGTTTTCCTTTGCCTTTGAGATTGCAAGTATTTATAAAGAAATGCAGAGGATAGAGGAGTATAAAGATAGGGGAAGCTGGATATTTTTGAATTTGAATCCTCCCCTTATCTCCAAACTTGTTTGATGTGGATATTCAGTTCTGATCTGTAACTGGCTGGCGTGTTGATTGCTGAATGTAACTTATTAAATGATAGAACTAAAAATAGTGATCAACTTAAGAGTTATGCCCTTTAAGTCTTCTTTCTGAATCATCTTAAATCATTAGATTTGAATTTCGGTAGCAAAAGTTATGATTCAAATACTAAAATATATCCAGTTAGAATCTGAGTCAAATTTGCTTCATCTCAACTGTTGATCTTCTCTCTATCCATTTATTCCTTTGGATTTGGACTCTGTATTTGACGTTATCCTCAGTTAGTCTTTAGATTTAACTACTTGATGCACCAAAAATTGAAATTAACCAATTGGATTTGGGATCATCGTCCTCTAACCAAATAGATCTAGTTAAATCTAAATTTAACTGATATTTATTTGATTTTATCCTCTTTCTCCCCATGATTATCTTCTGTAAAATAGACATTTAAGATAAAAAATTTAGCAAATTTATTATATGATAAATATGAAAAATGTAATAAAGAATATTGCAATAAATGTGTGCAATCACACCCCCACACCTGTCTTTTGCTCATCCTCGAACAAAATAACAAAACTAAATTAAAAATTATTAGACCACTTTCGCAGGTTACGCGATTTCACTGAGTATGTGCAACAAGCCGTTAAACCTCTAGGTTTTCCCTAGAGGACGAGTTTTGTCTCATGAGGGTTTTTAGTGGATTACACCCATAAAATCCATATAAAAAGAGAAACAAAGTGTTAGTATTTTGAAAACAAATTTTGAAAGAGAAAAATATTTGAAATATTATTGTAAGAATTAAGTAATCTATAAGTTATAGAAAAACTGAACTTTTCATTCCTAAACTTAGTCTTTATTCAAAAACTTGTTATCAATCAAGATAAGGAGTCAAACTGTATTTTTCATTTAGTCTATTACTTTACCCTAAGTCATATGCACCTTCGTGATCGTAAAATTTTGACTAATGGTTCTTTAACTCTAATTCTTATGTCTTATTTATATTTATTTTTGGTGGTATTTATTCCTCAATTCCATTAGGCTTTCTAATCTGCATCTGTAACGAGCCTTTAGTCGGTGACACCCAAACCGGACAGTCTTAGGGTACCAGGTGAGAAAACACCCCTAAGGACTTAAACACTCTAGCGGACAAGGCTACGAAACTAAGAGTTTTTATTTATAAAATGCACCGCTTTTAGGCGTGAATACTTATGCTTCATGAGGCACAAATACCCAGCTTAATCAGAGGATATATATATTTTAAACTTATCTAATTATCTTTTACAAAAATACCAAGGCTTTCTTAGGCCAAAACACCTAGCTAATCAATAATTAGATTTGTTTATTTTTTATAGATATATTTATATATTTTTTCTTTTTTTTATAAGGCATAAGAATCTTTGTTTTTGAACCCTAAGTGTGTAAGTGTATAAGGTGTGCATATTTCTTCAAGGTAAAGATCAAGATTAAATTACTTTCCTAAATTTTCTTCTTAACCTTATAAATCAAACAAATAATCTTATTTTAACCAAGTATAAGAAATCCTAATTATGATTCTCCTATTCCTTAAAATTGACTTAATTTCTTATAAAAAATATGTCAAAATATTGTAAAGAAAATGTTAATAATTTTTTTTTTTGAATAATAAAAGGAAACCTCAGTTACGTTAGAACCCTCCCTCACACCTATCTCATGCATTGCTCTCAATGTATGAATTAATGCATAGATGTATGAAAAAGAAGAAGGGGAAGGAAAATATTACCTTAAGGTGGTGGTTCCGGTGGTGGTCTGATTGGGTCAAGCGTTGCTACCCAATCGTGGTTCACGGAATCCACCTTTATTGACCTCTTTCTATTTACATATTTAGATTCCCCAATATGAATAGGATCATGAAAGATCCTATCGTGAAACTTACTCCCTTTACATGACCAGTCCTGAAAAATCATCACGGAGTCATCATGGTCATACATATGTCCAACAAAAGAATGTGATTGGTGGAATGATTGACTTAGACTCAAGAATGATAGGTTCAGGAACTAATACTAACTCGAAAAAATCAACTTTGGGTTTGAGAGTTAGTTTTGGTTTAAGCATTGAGTCCAAGTCCAAGAATTGATATTCACATTCTTTTCCCATCAATAGAATGTGACTATCCAAAATTGGTGATTCAATTTCTAAATTAATGGGTACGGGAATAAATATTGGCTCAGAAAATTTGTCCAAATTGGGTAAGAATACCGGAGTCAACATAGATTCGAAGATGGAATCTGAATCACAAAGTTGGGGATCGGGTTCACATTCATGATCAAGTTCAATCTCATTAAAATGAAAACTTGCCAATTCGTCAATGGGTTGATATTGGTCAAATTCAAGGCTTTGTTGTGAAACTGAATCTTGGGCAAAGTCTTAAGATACCATGATTCTTAGTTTTCATCAATATGGCTAAAAGTATTGAGAAGAGTCAAAGATTGAATAGGGAGAGTTTCCTTATTCCTACGCATGTTCTCTAATCTACTAATTCTTACTTCTATCATATTGAGTGGATCATTTTAGCATTGAATCATGGTTTTCATACTCTTTTCTAAGTTGGCATATTTTCCTTGAAAAATAGAGTAAGGATCTGTGACTTGAAAATTTTGACGGGATTTTGAGTCTTCTAAAATTTGAATTCGTCACTCAAGCTCATTTAAGGCTTCCATCCTCTTTTCCCAGTCAATTGATTCTTCTAATGGTTGTTCGGGAGAAGGAGTATATGAAGCTGTATGTTGGTAGGGTAGTTGACAATATGACTCGGGGGAGTTGTATCCCCATTATTGATTCTGTGAAGAGTAGTGATGATTATTCCAGTCATGTTACTGGGACATGTAATAATTCGGATACGACCAACCCGGCACACAAGGTTGGTTAAAGTTATGATATGTAGGGTTGGTAATATCTAAAAAAGAGGTCAGGGTATAACATGGATTATCATTAAAATTGGAAAAATTGTTGTTATAAGCCATATCACACAAGAAATATCAAACACAAATAAAGAAAAACAAACCAATAAACAAACAAATAAAAGAAAAGAAAAAAATCTAGCCTAAGTTAGGGTAGACCTTAGACCTAGACGACTCCTAACTGGTTAGACTATCCACGGGGGGGTATATTGCTGAATCTAACCACAAGTTAATCGGCCAGGTAAGGGCAAGATTGGTGGGAGGTATCCATGCTTAAAGCAACGGGCCTAATTATGCCAAACCACCAGCCTTCGGGGTTTCGCCCCTCAATCCCCAACCTTAGACAACAATTTGGCAAGAGTCAAATTCAAATCAACGTCCCTCATAGGTCAGTCTCCTATTTGAGTCCGAGATGTTTCTGGGGCCAACGTCTACTCAGTTTTAATTAGGCTTGGTTAGTGAGTGAGGAGATTGTTTGTAGGCTAAGGGAGGGTAATGACTTTCCCACCTTATCTTATTTATAGGACAAGCCCTTAAGATTGATTGTGCGAAAAGTAACATTCACAAGCAAATATTACCCAAGAATGTTTTATAAACTATATATTATGCATACGTACCTTTTGCTCCAGCACTCTTCAATAGTAATATAAAATGTAAACGAATTAGACACGTGCCTAAATGCAAGTCTAAACCATTTTTAGCATTTAACAAACATCATTTTACTATTGAGGTTAGAAAGTAAGTACGGTGAGATAAACAAGAAAATAAATTGCTATAGAATTTTAGCTTTGCAATTCAGCTAACCTGTAAAAATACAGGTTAGTAGTTCACTCAGATTACCACTGGAATATAGCAAATCTGAGGGCTTTTGGGCTTTGCTTTCTTAAGCAGAGTCCAGAGCCACTTATTGTCCACTGCAACAAAAATTCCTTGTTGATAAATCTGTACACCAAGAACAAAGAAGAAAGTTAACCTAAAATGTAAATCTAAAAAGTGAATAACTTACCGTCCCTCCCCGGCAACGGCGCAAAAATTTGATTGAGTTTTTACCTGCACACAAGAATATAAAATTTCAGAACTTTAGGAATAGAATGTGCAAGTATTCAATACTACCGCTATAGCAAGTGGCTATGCGGCTCGTGATCCACAAGGAGGGACTAGCGATGGAAGCTTTTTAATAAGTTCTCTTTTATGCTACAATCAATGGTTAAAATTCTTCTTTTAGTTCTTCAAAAGAAAATAAAAAAGGGTTAAAGTTAAGTTAAGAAGAAAGTGGTCGATAAAGAAGGTGGAGAAAATGAAAGTGGATATGTACAAAGAAATTGAAAAAGATTAAATGAAATTTAAAAGATTGTGGTGTTGGTAATTTACACTAAAATTAAAAGAAAAGAAAACTAAAAGAAAAACTTATCTCCTTTGGTTGATAACTTACCTGGAACCCTTGCATGTTTTACCTTACTTCGGAGGCGATCAACGCATAACCCATAAGATCGAGCTCAGTCCCTGTTCGCATTACATCATCAAGATGAACAAGAATAAATGATACGGAATCTTGAGAAGGAGGACATCATCATGAAATATCGGTGGCACTTACACAAACATGGCTATACTGATGCTTCTAGATTCACTTGGATGCTCATCTTAACCAAAAGAGGAAAAGAAGAAAGAAGAAGAAGAAAACAAAAGTAAAAACGAATATAAAAAAGTTACTTTTTATTGCTCGCAGAAACGATGGAAGAAAGGAGGAGGGTACATCGGTTTCACTATCAACATAAGCCTCTCTCTCTTACTTACATGAATCTCAATCTAACCTATGCTTATAAAGAAATAAAAATTACATAAAAATAAAATAAAAACCTACACTAAAAAGAATAAAAACTGGTCTAAAATCTATCTCTGCTTGGTCATTTTCCTTTGCCTTTGAGATTGTAGGTATTTATAGGAGAAATGCAGAGGTTATAGGAGTATGAATATAGGGAAAGCTGGATATTTCTGAATTTGAATCCTTCCCTTATCTTCAAACTTGATTTGATGTGGATATTCAGTTCTGATCTGCAGCTTGTTGTGTGTTGATTACTGAATATACTTATCAAATGATAGAATTTAAAATAGTGATCAACTTAAAAGTTATAACCCTTTAAGTCTTCTTTCTGAATCATCTTGAATCTTTAGATTTGAATTTTGGTAGCGGAAGTTATGATTCAAATACTAAAATATATTCAGTCAGAATCTGTGTCAAATTTGCTTCACTCATCTGTTGATCTTCTCTCTATCCATTTATCCCTTTGGATTTGGACTCTGTATTTGACGTTTATCCTCAGTTGGTCTTTAGATTTAACTACTTGATTCACCAAAAACTGAATTTAACCAATTAAATTTGGGATCATCTTCCTCTAACCAAATAGATCTAGTTAAATCTAAATTTAACTGATATTTATTTGATTTTATCCTCTTTCTCCCCATGATTATCTTCTGTAAAATAGACATTTAAGACAAAGAATTTAGCAAATTTATTATATGATAAATGTAGAAATATAATAAAGAATAATACAATAAATGTGTGCAATCAATCAAAAATCAAGACATATTACAAACAATTTGAACTATTTTTGAGGCATAGAATGTTAAGCCTAAAATAAAATATGTATTTTCTAAAACTTAGATTTTGAAATAGAAATTCATTTTTTTCAAAACTTTTATAAATACAATAACAAGATATTGAAACATATTTAAAGTATAGTGTGTATGGATAGAATCCAATACACATATAGATGATATATCTATGTTTTTGACAATAAATACCAAAATAAGTTTTGATAAAAATAAAACTTAAACACATGACTAGATACATCAAAATAAGTTTTTCTAAATATATGAAGCATAAATGCATGTGGATGAAATCCAACATTCATATAAACCATGTAAAGTTGTGATTCTGTCTATTCATGAAATCGAAATATGATAATTTGAAACACAAAAACCGTTTAAACCGAAATTAATAAACTTTTTTTTGTGTGTGTATATTTAAGCATATCAAAACTAAACTATTCTTACATAAGATCTAAAAACTAAACTAAACAAATCTCGATACAAGTCTTCTTCTTCAAGTCGACTTGATCCAAACACGATTCACGAGCTTAACTCCTCTTGAGTTCTAGATGCGATCTTGAAGCGCGAGCTCTTGAATTAACACACGCGATAGCCTCAAAACTCGACTTTGAATCCTTTATTGAAGCTAAACACCTACTAAGATCTTGATTAATATTTAAAACTATATAAACACAAGATCATTAGCAACTTAACTTCATAAATTAGTCATCATCAAAACTAAGGTGAAAGGCCTTTGGGCTAACAAAGACTCCTATTGGAATGTCTCCATATAGGTTAGTCTATGACAAAACTTGTCATCTTCTTATCGAGCTAGAACACAAGGCATACTTGTCGATCAAACGCTTAAATTTTGATCTAGATAAGACAGGAGAGTCTAGAAAACTTCAACTGGATGAGCTTGAAGAGATAAGAAACAATGTATATGACTGTGTAAATCGGTACAAGGACCGTATGAAAATGATACATGATCGGGTCATAATTCGTAAGGAATTCCAGTCAGGACAAAAAGCCTTGCTTTACAATTCACGTTTACATCTCTTTCTAGGAAAACTGAAATCTCGTTGGACCGGCCCCTACATTGTTCATAAGGTGCACCCAAATGGTACAGTTAAGGTCCGCAATGCCATGGATGGTACCAACTTTCAAGTAAATGGCCATTGTTTAAAATCATACTATGAGTATCTGAGCCCAGAAGTTGAGAAAATCCTTCTAAAAGATCTTGTTTATCAGGATTGATATTTATACTTGCTTGGGATCCATTTATGTGTTATAGTTTTTATGTTTTTTTCCTCTTAACTAGGCAATGATGGATGACATCCACTCGTCATCATCAGGTACTATCTACCCTTCATATTCTTACATTTGTAGAATGCTATGCTTTCATTCATACATTGAGGACAATGCACGAGATAAGTGTGGGAGAGGGTTCTAACATAGGTTTTCTTTTAGGTCTTAAAATAAAATAAAATAAAAAATAAAAAATAAAAAAATTTGAAAAGGAAAAATAATACTTTGACATATTTTTGTAAGAAATTAAGTTAATTTTAAAGAATAAGAGAATCATAATTAGGATTTCTTATAGTTGGTTGAAATAAGAATATTTGTTTGATTTCTAATATTAGGAAGAAAAATTGGAAAAGTAATTTAGTCTTGATTTTACCCTGATGAAATATGCATATACACTTACACACTTAGGGTTCAAAAACAAATATTCTTATGCCTTATTTAAAAAAAGAGAGAGAGAAAATATCCTCTGATTAAGCTGGGCTTTTATGCCTCATAAAGCATAATTATTCAAGCCTAAAAGTGGTTCATATCATCAAATAAAATCCTTAGTTTATGGCTTTATTTGCTCGAGTCCTAAGTCCTTAGGGTGTTTCCTCACCCGGTGCCATATAATCGTCCAGTTTGGGAGTCACCGACTAAGGCTCGTTACATGGGCAAATTAGAAAGCCTAAGAGAACTATGAAATATTATCAGCAATATATACATAAATAAGTAATAAGAGTTAGAGTTGAAGAACCCTTAGTTAAACTATTCACGGTCACAAGATGCATATGACTTAAGGTAAAATAATAAACTAGGTGAGAATACAATTTTGTTCCTAACCCTGATTGATAACAAATCTTTGAATAAAGACCAAGTTTAGGGATAGTTCAGTGCTCTTATAACTTATAAATTGTTTAATTCTTGTAAAAACACTTCAAATATTTTCTATTCTTTTCAAAATGTATTTTCAAAAATATTAACAATTTATGTCTTTTCTTTATGGATTTTCTGGGTGTAATCCACTAAAAACCCTCAGGTGAGTACAACTCCTCCTCTAGGATAACCTAGAGGTTTAAAGGCTTGTTGCACATACTCAGTGTAATCATATGACCTGTGAAAGTGGTCCAATAAAATCTTAAGTTTAGTTTTGTTTTGCACGAGGACGAGCAAAAGATAATTGTGAGGGTGGGTTTGGACACATATATTGCATAATTGTTATTGCATTCTACATTCTATAATAATTCCTACAACTCACTTGTCTTATTGTCCTAATTTGTGTAGGGTATGATAAAGAAAAGATAATAAATATGAATCCTATCCAAATAAATCTAAAAGTTCAAATCAAAGGGGATTGATTCAAATCCAGAGGTTCTAAAAGTAATCTTATTTGAAGACTGGGTATATCAGATGAGATAACATCATCATAATTTAAAAAAAATTGATTAGAAGAAAACCCTATCAGTTTCTCTGAGGATAAAAGGAGATTTCATCAAATTTGTAACAGAGATTCAAAATCCAGAAGGATAGAAGGATAAAGAAGAAACGACGGAGAGCCCCCAGATCCTGGCCGTCTGGCCGCGAAAACGTGGGCAAAGCCGCGTTTTCGCAGCCCTTCTTTTTAATTAGGGGGAGCGTTTTCTTCCCCTATCTCCCTACGCTATCTCTTATCTCTGTTTTCCTATAAATACTTATATGCATTGAGAGAAATGTAGATGGTGAGGCTGAAAAGCAATTGAGAGGAAAGTTATGCGTTGTAATGTGAGTTTGGGATCAAGAGTTTGTAATAACAATTCTTCAATAAAAATCAGTCTTCTTCAATACAGATCTTGCAGCATTTAAGTCTAATTCTTCTGTCTTCAACATAGATCAGAGGAGGGCGACATTAAAGCGACATCAAGGAACAAAGTCACCGGGTTTCATCTTCCTCTTTCTTTCATCTCAATCTCTTAGGTTCTTTCTTCATCACCTTAATTAATTAAGTCTTCGCACAAGGTTGGTAATCTTTTTATTTTTATTTTCTTCATATTTTTAATGAATTAAAGACTTAAGTTCTCAAAATAATCATCATACCTTTCTTTAAAGGATTTATCAACTAGATTAAGATAAAAATTATATTTTTAATAATTAGGATTTAACAAGTTTCTGTGGATTCGACCCTTAACTTATCACTACACAATTTTACTAAAAGATTCTAAAAAGTTTAGATTTTCATAACTTGTATGTGATTCAACAATGATGGAGTTTTTCATGAATTTCAAATTACGAACAAAAAAGATTGGGATAATCATCATGACCCTTCATCCAGTCAGTGGGGATACTTCCCTCCCAAGTTTTACTATTAACAACCTTACCCGTAAACAGCTTTATATACTCCATACCAAGACCAATTTATAGAAGAAAAATCTTCTTTAGAAAAGAGTTTCAAAACCTTCCTGAGTCCACATGAAAAGTGCAAATTCAATTGGACTCAATTCTCCCAAACAATTCCCAAATCTAAGATCCCTACTCCAATTTTCAAGCCCCACCACAACAAGAAGAATTGTTGACTTCGAAGAGAGTATGAAATCCATGACTCAAAGTGAAGATTCTTTTACCCAGTCCATCGATATGATAGAAGCATGACTTAGTCGATTGAAAAACATGAATAGGAATGAGGAAACTCTCCCTACCGAATCCTTAACTATTCTCGATACTTCTAGCCATATTGATGAAAATCAAGAATCATGGTATCTTGAAGACTACGACCAATTCAATTTCATCACAAAACTTTAAACATGACCAAAATCAACCTATTGATAAGTTGGCAAGTTTTCATTTCAATGAGATTAAACTTGAAGATGAATCTGACACTAATTCTCAATGTTGTGATTCAGTTTCACTTTTCGAATTGATGTTGACTCCGGTATCCTTACTAGATTTGAACCCAATTCTGGAGCCAACAGTGATTCTTGTCTCTATAGAGTTTGAACATGAATGACCTATTCTGTATAGTCACATTCCATTGTTGGTAAATGAATGTGAACTTCAATTTTATAATTTGGACCAAATTCATGAACCAACTCCGACTGTCAAAACAAAACTTGATTTGAGTTTTATTTCCGACTCAGTATTGGTTCATATTCCTTTCATTGTTGAGCCCAAATCATCCATTTCACAAAATCACATTTCATTGTTGGACCAAGATTTAGATCAATATGACTCTATGATTATATCCCAAGATTGGTCATATAACCGGGAAAAATTTCATGCTAAGATCTTGCATGATCCTATCCATACTGGAAGTATAAAATGTTAATAGGAAAAAGGTTATGAAATGTGGGTTCCATAAAAATTCACAGTATTTAGATTAGGCAGAAATACTTGACCCAATGAGACCACCATAGGAACTACCACCTTGAGGTGACAATTTTCCTTCCCTTTCACCTTGTTCGTGTATTATCACATTTCATTCATACATTGAGGACAATACATGAGTTAGGTGTGGAGGAGGGTTTACTAACATACTAATTTAGGTTTTTACTAATATAAAAAAAATCCTTTCTTTAAAACTTTTTGAAAAAGAAAATAATACTTTGACTTATTTTTGTAAGAAATTAAGTTAATTTTAGGAAAAAGAGGATCATTATTAGGATTTCTTATATGTAGTCAAAATAAAATTATTTTGATTTTATGGTTAGGAAGAAAGATTGAAAAAGTAATTTAGTATTGAATTTTACCTTGATGAAATATGCATACTTTATATATTTACACACTTAGGGTTCTAAAATAAAGATTCTAATGCCTTATAAAAAAATATTTATTATATAAAAATTCTCTGATTATGCTAGGTGTTTGTGCCTCATAAAGCATAAGTATTCACGCCTAAAAGTGGTTCATATAAATAAAAATCCTTAGTTTTGTGGCCTTATTTACTCGAGTCCTAAGCCCTTGGGGCGTTTTCTCACTCGATGCCCTAAAACCGTCCAGTTTGGGAGTCACCGACTAAGACTCATTACATGGGTGAATTAGAAAGCCTAATAGAGCTAAGGGATATTATCGTCATAAATAAAAAATATAAGGCATAAGACTTAGAATTGAAGAATCCCAGTCAAATTTTCACGGTCACAAGGTGCATATGACTTAGGGTAATAGACTAGATGAGAAAAATAATTTTAATCCTTACTTTGATTGAAAGAAGATTTTGAATAGAGACTAAGTTTAGAAATGACGAAGTTTTGATAATCCTATGACTTATAGATTACTTGAATTTTTATGTTAATAATTTAAATATTTATTTCCTTCAACATGTGTTTTCAAAATTACTAACACTTTGTTTTTCTTTATTTGTGGATTTTGTGGGTGCAATCTACTGAAAACCCTTACGAGATAAAGCTCATTCTCTAGGGGTAACCTAGAGGATTAATGGCTTATTGCATGTGCTAAGTGCAACCGTGATTCCTACAAAAATAAGTTAGGTTAAGTTAGCTCTACCTTTTGTTTTGTTCGAGGAGGAGCAAAAAATAGGTGTGGGGGTGCGATCGTACACGTACATTAAATATTTTCATATCTTATGTGTCACATTTCTGTATTTATATTTAAATAAAACTCTGCTATTTAATGTATTTTTATGTCTAGTGACGTGCAGAGTAATTAAGGAAGAAATGGGAGAGATTGACAGATTTATCCAATTAAATCTAAAAATTTAAAAGAAAGGGATTGATTTAAATTTAAAGGTTCTAAAAGCCATCTTATTTGAAAACTGGATATATCAGATAGATAATATTATCCAAATTCAAAGAAAAAATGGATTAGAAGAAGACCCTATCAGTTCGCTGAGGATAAAGAGATAGATCATCAAATCTAAAGCAAATATACAAAATCTAAGAGGATAAAAGGATAGAGGATAAATGAACAGACACACGCACCCAGACCTTGGCCCTACAGCCATGATCTTGTTGCGAAAAGACGGCAAAAGTCACATTTTTGTGGCCTTGCTTTTGAATCTGGGGGAGTATTTGCTCCCCCTATCTCCGTTCTCTTACCCCTATCTTATTTTTCCTATAAATACTTGCATACTCAAAGGCAGAGGGAGGGACGAACTCCAACAGAGAGCTTTAGTTTAGCTTAGTTTAGCTTTTTTTTTTCTTTTTCAATATAATTTTTATTTTATTTTAAGTTAGAGAGAGTTACATGAGAGAAGAAGGAGAAGAATTGTAATTAGAGTGACACTGATGTAATCCTTCTTCGAAGAGTTGTATTGAAATGACAGCCAATGTGATCCTCAGCCTTTTCTTCAAACCGATCCAGTCAATTGCTGCTTTTTATTATCTCATTTTTCTTTACATTATTTCGCATCGAATCATGGTATGTTTAATCTACAACAGAGGTAAGTCTTCTTCCTTTATCTCGTTTCTATTTTTCTTTCTTAGATTAATATAACAATTTTCAAAACCAACACTTTCTCTTTTTATTTCTTTTTCTTTAAACTCATTTTCCTTTTCTTTTTAACAACAAACCCATCTTCTTCTTTAGATTCCTTTTAAATTAGATTAGCTTTTACTATTTTTATTTTCTTTTAAACTGAGAAGAGAACTTTTTAAACTCATTTTTGTAAACTTAAAAAAAAAAAAAGAAACTTACACAAAGCTTTCATCGCAGTCCCTCCCCAAATCATGACCCGTTAGCCCTAGGCTACATGGTAGCATTGAGGACCTAGCACAGTTTCTAAAATTTTGTATTTTTTTGTGCAGGTTTTGTTCGATCAGGCTTAATTTCTCAACTCCTCAAGTTCGAAAATTTGCAATTTTTGAAGGTCACCGATCATATCTAAATCAAAATTTAGCTGCTTGATGACCTATAAAGCTCGGTGCTCTAACTCAACAGGCAGGTGGCAAGCCTTTTCAAAGACTAACATATATGGAGACATCTCTAAAATAATCTTGAAAGCGGTCCTGTAGGCCCATAAGGCATCTACCAGTTTGGTGAACAAGTCTTTCCTATTTTAGTTCACGATCTTTTTCAAAATAAACTTAATTTGTCTATTGGAGAGACTACCTGCCCAATAGTCTGAGGATGATAAGGTGAGGACAATTTATGAGTTAGGGCATACTTTCACATTAGAGCTTTAAAGGATCTATTGCAAAAGTGGGTATCATTTTCACTGATGATAGCACGAGGGGTTCC
This sequence comes from Agave tequilana, assembly GCA_038442645.1. Classification (NCBI taxonomy): domain Eukaryota; kingdom Viridiplantae; phylum Streptophyta; class Magnoliopsida; order Asparagales; family Asparagaceae; genus Agave; species Agave tequilana. The sequence goes on from JAVJIF010005683.1 coordinate 153,173, forward strand.
GAAGCGTAAGAAGACATTCTCTTTCAAAAACTTGATGACAACCTTGTTGTCATTAGTTTTGCTTGGAATGGCTTCTACCCACTTAAACACATAGTCCATAGCAACCAATATAAATTTTTCCCAAATAAATTAGGAAATGGAGCCATAAAGTCGATGTCCCAAACATCAAAAAGTTCTATTTTTAGAATTGGGTTAAGAGGTATCATGTTTCGCTTTAAGATCCTTCCTACCATTTAGCATCTAGGACACGTTTCGCAAAACTCAAAGGCATTTTTAAATAAAGTGGGCTAATAGAACCCACTTTGTAGCACTTTTTCAGCAGTTTTGCGGGGGTCAAAGTGTTCGCCGCATGCAAGTCATGGCAAAAAGATAGTATACTCTTAATCTTCTCCTCGGGAATGCATCTCCTAATGATTTGGTCAGAACAATACTTGAAAAGATATGGTTCCTCCTAGAAGAAATGCCATATTGAGATTAAAAAGTGGTAGACATCTTATTTAGACCAATGAGATGGAGTTTGATTTGTGACTAAGTAGTTTACTATAACAGCGAACCAAGGTTCCCTAAAGGCAACCAAGAGTTGTTCATCGAGAAAATTATCATTGATGGGTAATTCATTGCATGGTGAGTTTAGGGTGCGTGAGAGATGGTCAAAAACGATATTTTCTACGCCTTTCTTATCTCAAATCTTGAGATTAAATTCTTGAAGGTGTAAGATCCAATGAATTAGTCGGCCTTAGCATCTTTCTTCGCCATAAGGAATCTTAGCGCAGAATAATTGGTAAAAATTATGGTTTTGGACCTAATTAGGTAGGGATAAAAATTTCTAACGCAAATACTACAGCCAAGAATTTCTTCTCGGTTGTAGCATAGTTCAATTGTGCATTATTAAGAGTCCTACATGAGTAGTAAATCACGTACAGCTTGTTATCAATGTGTTGTCCTAAGACAGCGCCTGTAGCAAAATTTGATGCGTCGCACATGATCACAACCAACTTTGACCAATCTGGTGTAGAAATTATTAATGCGAAAATAAGCTCATTCTTTAACTTCTCCCAAGCATTAAGACATCCACTATCAAAAGTAAAGGACACGTTCTTAACTAAAAGATTAGTTAAGGGTCTAGCAATTTTGCTAAAGTCCTTAATGAACTTATGATAAAAACCGGCGTGTCCTAAAAAAGGTCAGATATCTTTAACACATTTGGGCATCGGGAGCTTAGTGACCTCAATCTTGACTTTATCCACTTTAATTCCATTCTTAGAAATTTCATGACCTAAGACAATTTCATGTCTTATCATGAAGTGGCATTTCTCCCAATTCAGTGTCAGATTTTTCTCGGTATAATGTTGGAGGACGAGTTCGAGATAGTGAAGACATTGAACGAATGAGTCTCCATAAATGGAGAAATCATCCATGAATATTTCTAAAAATTGTTCCACCATATCAGAAAAAGACTCAACATGCAACGTTGAAATGTTGTTGGAGATTGCACAAGCTGAAAAGCATTCGACAATGAGAAAATGTCCCAAATGGACATGTGAACGTGGTCTTTTCTTGGTCCTCTAGAGTAATAGGAATCTGATTATATCCCGAGTAATTGTTACGCCCCGCTTCCCAAAATACAGAGTACAGGTACATGACAATGACAAGCAGATACTCATGAAGAGAAAAATCTCTTCTGTGAATACGTTACGCTGAAGTAGTGGAGCCAAATTCTCACACACATATACAAAAGACAATCAGAAGTTTCATTTTCACATAAAAGATATAAATCTACAATACTCTTCGTCTAGATACAAGATTGTAAATATAACAAAGCAGATATAAAGAAGATACAATTTTGGCATCGGGACATCATAACAAAACAAAATGCAAAATACCAAAGATATGAAACTTTAGACTCACGCCTGCTAGTCTTCTTGAGTTCCTTCGAATAGTGGCTCATCAGTCTCCTTAAGTTCTGATGCTGAAAAATCAAGGTCCATCTGAAGCGGACCAGCAAGTGCGCGCACGAAAAGAGAAACCAATACTATGAAAATGTGAAAGTAAAGGGCCAATATAAGTAGAGCACTGGAACGAATGAATAATAAATCTGATGATAAAATAAACTGACAGGTAAGATACCATCGAGAGTAACAGAACACTAGATTATGTAAAATAAGGTTATGTATGTATATTATGTCATGTATATAATGAGCATGAAGTACCGTGGACGAGTAATGTCATATATCATAACCATCAGGTCACAAGAACACAAGATCACAAGTTAAGAACAATATGGCAAGTCCAGGAACATCATGTAGTCAAAATTTATCCATGTCACAAATGATAATTCTAAGTCTAGTCTGTTTTATTACCCTAATTAATGCAGCCATCCTGTGCCCCATCCTACAGGACAACTACATATCAGACAAATGATGCGTTAGTGGAATCTGATAGCAGGGAGAAACAATTTACTGTACTCAGATATCATGTAACATGTAATAACATGAGCGCGCATAAATAATAAAATCATGTGTGACATCCAAACCCACAAGGGGTCTCCCTTTCAAACACACCTCCTTGGATTTCCCTTGCTACAGTCCCCCAGTAACCCCGACTTGGTTAATTTTATTAATCAATGTAAGTGCAAGATAATGTGTGACTCAACGTGCAGGATTAGGGATCAATAATAAGAGTATCAGTGTCAAATAGTGATTACAATACATAACAAAATTTTGGGAAAATGAAAAATGGTGACAACATTGAGTGACAAATACATAATAGTATAAGTGATGCCAGTGTATTAGAATGTAGACATAATCATAAAATAGTAATCATGACATAGGGTGACGTCAAATTACATGTACAATATTTACTAATTTATAGTTACACTTGAATGATCATTTATGTAACAAACATCATATAAATGCATGTCTTACAATACACTTGATCAGGGAAGGATATGGGAAGCGAGATCGGAAAGAAATTTATAAACTAACAAAGGAACACATAGGAGAGAGAGAATGTATATGTTGGCCCAAAGGCCTTCCACTCTAGTTTTGATGATGATTAACACATGTAGTTATATCTACTAATAATCTTGTGTTGTTTAAGTTTCAGATCATTAACCAAGATATTAGTTGATGATTAGCTTCAACAAGGAGTTTAGAAGCTATTCATGTTGATTCCAGGGCCAAAGCTTCAAGATCACACATTGCCTAGCCCTTGGATAGAGTTTTGGAGCAAGTCTACTTGAAGATGAAGATCATCAAGAAGACTTAGGTATCCATAGTTTATATAGTGTGTTTTAGATCCATATTGTAAAGCTTAGTATAGTTGATATGCTCAAGTGCACAAAACACACACATGTTTTATGTTTGGATATTGGTTTTTCAGTTTTTAGTTTAACCGATATGAGTTTTCATGGATAATAGATCAAAATAAGTTTACATGGTTTTATGTATATATGATTTGTTCTATATACATGCATGCTTCAATTTCCTAGACAAACTTAGTTTTGACTTACTTATTCATGTTTTGGTATTTTGTCAAAACTTATTTTTGAATTAAAGACAAGAACTATGATATGAATATGTTTCATGTATATTGGATTTCTATCCATATGCATCATGCTTCAAAGTTGTTTAAATATCATGTTTTTGTATTTGGAAGAGTTTTAGACAAAACGTATTTTCTATTCAAAATCTAAGTTTTAGAAAATACAGTTTTTGGTTTCTGGTAAAAATGATAAGACACAAAAATAGTTCTTATTGATTGATATTTGACCTAAACTTTTTACCACATGTTTATATATCAATGCAAAATGATAAAACTATTTTTGGTGATTTTTAGGAGTATTAATAGATTTTTGAAAATATTTTTATACCGAGTTTTCAGGTTCATGACTCAACCAGTCGACTAAGCCAGGTTATTAGTCGACTTGGCTGAAGTTCGGTCGACTGGGCCGGTCGACCGACGTGCACAGATCTGTGAACGTTTGGAGTCCCTGAGACGGTCGACCGGGCCGGTCGACCGCGTCGAGAGCAGAGCTCTCTGTTTGTTTGGGTCGACCGGGCCGGTCGACCGCAGTTGCCCAACGGTCATATTTTGACCGTTGGCGGTCGACCGGGCCGGTCAACCGCAGCCTGTCAGAGCTGCCAGCTCAGCTCTTACGGCTAGTTTCTGTTTTGGCCTATATAAAGCCCATTCTCTTGGGTTTTTGGCTAAGGTTTTCAAGAAGAAAAATTTCAATGTTTCTCTAGTGTTTAAACAAGTTTTCAAAATAGTTTTTGTGCTAAAAAGATTTAATCTTTATTGTTTTGGGTTTTTGAAAAATCAAAGAAAAATAGGTTTTTGGGATATTGCTTTAGCTCTTCATTTCTATCATATTGCAAGTGTTTTCCCAAAGATTTTTCTTTGTTGCTTGTTTCCAAAAACACCTAGTTTTCCACACTTGAGCTATCTTCTATCCTAATCTATTTAGGATCTTATTTTTGTGGAAAAGAAAAGAGAAAGAAAAGAGAAAAGAAAGAGAGATTGTTTGTGGTCTTGGAACCACTTGTTGTACACCCTTATTTCTTTGTGTATCCCTCTTCAGTAGAGGTGATCGAGTGATTGGTTTGCTCCCTCTAGTGAGAGGTGGAGTTGGTTGTAAACCCTCTTCGGTAGAGGTGGTTGTTGTTGTTGTATCGGCTACGGGCCTACCCCTCGGTTGTGAGGTGGTTGTTTGAGATAGGAGTTTGGTACTCTTAGAGTTGTAACAAATCCTCTTCGGTAGAGGTTCCCTCGGTGGGAGATAGTGGATTGGAAATCCTACACGGTGGTGTAGGCAGGGATGTAGAGCAAGGTGCTCGAACCTCGAAACATATCTTGGTGTTTGCATTTTGATCCATTGTCTCTCTAACTCTCTCTCATTTATTTATGCAAAGCATCATTGTTCATTCATATCATATTTGCTTGTGTTGAGCATAATTCATATTGTCATATCATATCTATTTGCTTGTGTTGATTGCCTTGCATCTTTCATATTGTTGTATATCCATTATATGCTTGGCTTGCTTGTATGTGTGCTTCACTTGTACCTAATCAACAAGAGCTTCACATAGCACCTCAACCCATTCAAGGGGAATCAAGAGGAGTTAGTCCAGAGCCCTTCACGGGGAATTCGGCTACACTTGTTGATTGTACTAAGTTTGTTTGCAAAAATTGCATTAGCTTCCACATTTAGCGCACTTAGTTTTGCATTTAGTTCTAGATTAGCAATTACACCTATTCACCCCCCCTCTAGGTGTACCTTCAATTGGTATCAGAGCGGGTGCTCCTGATACTTAGGCTTAACATCCTGGGAGTGAGATCCTTGCTTGCTAATCTATTGTTTGCATTTGCTTGTTTGCACTCATATAGTTTACCATGGACTTCATGACCCCACCAATGTATGATGCTTCCAACATTCTTCTTTGGAAGACTAGGATGTCCATATACCTCCAAAACCTAGGCTTACATATCTTCCTTGCGGCTACCAAGAAATGCTATCTTGGAAATCGCATTCATATAGGGGCCAATGCACAAGCCCTAGAGGCCATTAGAAGCACTTTGTCTAAAGATTATCTTTTACGTGTTTCTGACATTGATTCCGCCTTTGCAGTGTGGAACAAATTGACAACAACCACCACCTCTGAACTTCAAGTACAAATCCAAGAAGAGGAGTCTAGTGGAGAATCCGATTCACAATGCTTCATGGTCCAAGGGAATGACTCCCTTGAGGTACAATCGGAACTTCAACTAGATAGTGATGATTCTATTTCTTCATGTAATGATTATGTTGATCCCCATGCTTTGAATGAAGAACTTTTCATAGTTTGTGAAAAATTAATAGAAAACTATAAAATTTTGAAAAAGAAAAGTCTAGGCCTTGAAAAAGAAAATAAATGTTTGCATTCTAGACTTGATTGTGTTTTGCAAGAGAAGGAAGAGGTTTCTAGTGAATGTGACTCACTTAAATCTCAACTTGATCTTGCACTTAAAGAAAATAATTTTTTGAAAAATAAAAATGATTGTGATAATATTTTAAAAAATAATGATGTTTTATCTTCGTAGATTGAATTTGTTTTAAGAGAGAATGAGTCTTTGCAAAATGAAATTGTTTTCGTTACAAAAGAATTAGACATTTGTGTTAAGAAAAATGAATCCTTGAAAATTAAGATTGATTCACATGTTTGCCATGCTAGTGTAGCTTCTTCATCTAGTCTACCTAATGCATGTACTTCTTCTTCTAAGATTAATGATGATATTTATTTGCTTAAGAAGAAGATTGATTGTTTGGGCTCCACTATGAGCCAATGTGCCATGAACCACACTCGTTTGGAATCCTTGGTTCGAAAGAAACAAGTTCCAACTTTTATGCATGAACACCCATCACGGCATACACATGCTCCACACGGACACCATCAACACATGTATGCTCATGTGTACACATGTACACATTGTGGCCGAAAAGGCCATCTTGCTAAATTTTGCTTTGATAGATTACATGTCTCAAATTTAGCAAAGAAATTTGTTTGGGTTAGAGAAGAGACTAGCCCCCATGGACCCAAAAGAGTATGGGTACCAAGAACCACCCCTAAAATTTTTGATGTAGGTGTGGGCTCTCACATGACGTGAGAGTAGAGGCACCTTGGAGTGGATGCGTTCCGTACTTAAAGGAAATTAATTGGATGCATCACTTTCAAGGGAAGATTTGGTGGAAAGGACCACCATGTTTTGGAGACAAGGAAAGTTGCTTCTTTGGTTTTGGTAACAATCCTTTACTCCCATTTATTGTTTACATGCTTTCCATTTTATTGTTTTATAGCATGTTTCATTGTCTATGGATTAGTATGTAAATACCATATTTATTAGATCATTGACATACATGTATAGTATTTGAGACACACATGCTTATATGAACCCATACTTAGTGTTCTCATTTTTGTTTAAGCTATAATGTTCATCATGAATCTAATACATGTGAATATTCATATTAATCATGTTTTAGTTTTATCATGATGATTTTTATATTGTGTTTTGATGCTTCATGTTAAGATTACATGTTTAAGTGTTAGTTTTCATTAAGACTAGGTATATACTTGTACATATAGTGGGCCACAAATAAATCTATATATGTTTGAGCTTGATTGCCTATTTGAACCCATTAGATGTGCTAGTATAGTCTAGTTTTGATGATTCATACATTTCAAACTTGTATTCTATTTTTGGATTTGTTTTATGAGTTTTCACTTCATGTATATGTTTGTATTGCCAAACTTCAAGATATACATGTATACCCCTTGAGTCATTTGCCTTTCATGCAAATCTATATATATGGACTCAATTGTGTTTAGGGATATGTATGTATACTTATTGTGTTGACAATTCATACATATACCTTGAAATGAAATGTGTTTTGATGAAGATTTATTCTTTCTTGATTTTGTGTTTAATTGTTTAACTTCATGTATATGTCTATCTTGTCCAAACTATTAGATATACATGTTTATCCTTTTTGAGCCACGTGCCTTAATGCATATATTTTATGGACTCGTTTGAATTTTGGATATGTATGTATACTTTAGTTTGTATAAGACATACATATGCCTTGAAGATTAAATAAGTTTTTGATGATTTTCGTGTTTTCATGTTTAAGGAATAATTGAGCTTAATTGGAAATTTCATAATGCCATGTCACACATTTCTTGTACACTCACCATCTTTTAAAAAATATTTCTCATGAGTTATGTTTTTCATGAGCATGTATGGACTTTATTGAATATTGAGTGTTTTCAAGTACTATGTGATTTACATGTGTTTTATGAAAATAATTTTGTTTTATTCCTTACTTGAAGGATTTCGTACTAGTTTATAAGATTTTCCATTTAACTAGTTACGGTATTCTTCATTTTGGTAGAGCTTTTCAAACAAAACTTATTTTCAAACCTATTCTTGAAAACCCTACCCTTAATGGGAGGATGGATGGGCGATTATGCCTTGTATGCTTCATTGAAAAATCTTTTACCTTGTGCATATGAAGGGTGGATTAGGATATGAGTTATACACTTGAACTTATTGTTATGTCAATTGGTATCATTGAACTCTTTCAATTGGTATCATTTTGATCTTTTTGTATACTCATATGTTTATTGTGTATGTATATTTTCAATTGGTATCATCTTTAGTGATTGGTACTCATTCTATTTCATACACATATACTTGTTTTATTTGTGCTTATTATATCCCTATATCTTTAAAGCACAAATCTTGTTTTTATGCTAGTGCTTGAACTTCTACTTTACTTCAATTGATTTAGTTTTCAATTGATATCCTATTACAAGCCTATACATAATTTTTGTTGGTATTTCATAAAGGGGGAGAAAATTCGATTTTCATATTTCAATTGGTATTTGTATTCCCACTCCCTTACTTTATGATTGAAAATTTTCAAATTGGTATCATATGTTCAAAATGAAAATTATTTACAATTGGTATCAAGATGTCTTATGTTTTAAATTGGTATTAAAAATTTTGATTAAAGAAAAACACAAAAGTTTTAATTGATTGATTTTTGTTTACCTTCAATTGGTATTTAAAATTTTGTTTACTTTCAATTGGTATCAAGATGCTTCATGGACATATTCTTAATTGATATCATGTTTTTATAGTCACCCCTTATTGACTTTGTTTTTGTTTTAGACAAAAAGGGGGAGAACATTGTTTTATTGTTTTGATTGACAAAAAGGGGAGAAAGATTTTTTTATCCCTCATTATTGTTTTGATTGTTTACCCCTTTGTTGATGATTGACAAAAAGGGGGAGAATAATTTTGGTTTATATATGCTTACTTATGTTTTTGCATATATTATGTTTTATTGATGTTTTATTGATATCTAGAGCATCTAGTGTTGTTGTTAATGTTTTATTAATTTAATTGGAATCTAGAGCTTCTAGAATATGTTTTATGCATGTTAATGCATACATGTTTATATATATTCATTGCATATATTTTGTTTATTTGTTTATGCATGAGTTAAGGGGGAGCTTCTTTGAAGCTTAACTTTAATCCATGCATATATAACTCCATGAGTTTTGTCATCATCAAAAAGGGGGAGATGTTGGCCCAAAGGCCTTCCACTCTAGTTTTGATGATGATTAACTCATGTAGTTATGTCTACTAATAATTTTGTGTTGTTTAAGTTTCAGATCATTAACCAAGATATTAGTTGATGATTAGCTTCAACAAGGAGTTTAGAAGCTATTCATGTTGATTCCAGGGCCAAAGCTTCAAGATCACACATTGCCTAGCCCTTGGATGGAGTTTTGGAATAAGTCTACTTGAAGATGAAGATCATCAAGAAGACTTAGGTATCCATAGTTTAGATAGTGTGTTTTAGATCCATATTGTAAAGCTTAGTATAGTTGATATGCTCAAGTGCACAAAACACACACATATTTTATGTTTGGATATTGGTTTTTCAGTTTTTAGTTTAACCGATATGAGTTTTCATGGATAATAGATCAAAACAAGTTTACATGGTTTTATGTATATATGATTTGTTCTATATACATGCATGCTTCAATTTCCTAGACAAACTTAGTTTTGACTTACTTATTCATGTTTTGGTATTTTTGTCAAAACTTATTTTTGAATTAAAGACAAGAACTATGATATGAATATGTTTCATGTATATTGGATTTCTATCCATATGCATCATGCTTCAAAGTTGTTTAAATATCATGTTTTTGTATTTGGAAGAGTTTTAGACAAAACGTATTTTCTATTCAAAATCTAAGTTTTAGAAAATACAGTTTTTGGTTTTTGGTAAAAATGATAAGACACAAAAATAGTTCTTATTGATTGATATTTGACCTAAACTTTTTACCACATGTTTATATATCAATGCAAAATGATAAAACTATTTTTGGTGATTTTTAGGAGTATTAATAGATTTTTGAAAATATTTTTATACCCAGTTTTCAGGTCCATGACTCAACCAGTCGACTAAGCCAGGTTATTAGTCGACTTGGCTGAAGTCCGGTCGACCGGGCCGGTCGACCGACGTGCACAGATCTGTGAACGTTTGGAGTCCCTGAGACGGTCGACCGGGCCGGTCGACCGCGTCGAGAGCAGAGCTCTCTGTTTGTTTGGGTCGACCGGGCCGGTCGACCGCAGTTGCCCAACGGTCATATTCCGACAGTTGGCGGTCGACCTGGCCGGTCTACCGCAGCCTGTCAGAGCTGCCAGCTCAGCTCTAACGGCTAGTTTCTATTTTGGCCTATATAAAGCCCATTCTCTTGGGTTTTTGGCTAAGGTTTTCAAGAAGAAAAATTTCAGTGTTTCTCTAGTATTTAAACAAGTTTTCAAAATAGTTTTTGTGCTAAAAAGATTTAATCTTTATTGTTTTGGGTTTTTGAAAAATCAAAGAAAAATAGGTTTTTGGGATATTGCTTTAGCTCTTCATTTCTATCATATTGCAAGTGTTTTCCCAAAGATTTTTCTTTGTTGCTTGTTTCCAAAAACACCTAATTTTCCACACTTGAGCTATCTTCTATCCTAATCTATTTAGGATCTTATTTTTGTGGAAAAGAAAAGAGAAAAGAAAAGAGAAAAGAAAGAGAGATTGTTTGTGGTCTTGGAACCACTTGTTGTACACCCTTATTTCTTTGTGTATCCCTCTTCGGTAGAGGTGATCGGGTGATTGGTTTGCTCCCTCTAGTGAGAGGTGGAGTTGGTTGTAAACCCTCTTTGGTAGAGGTGGTTGTTGTTGTTGTATCGGCTACGGGCCTACCCCTCGGTTGTGAGGTGGTTGTTTGAGAGAGGAGTTTGGTACTCCTAGAGTTGTAACAAATCCTCTTCGGTAGAGGTTCCCTCGGTGGGAGATAGTGGATTGGAAATCCTACACGGTGGTGTAGGCGGGGATGTAGAGCAAGGTGCTCGAACCTCGAAACATATCTTGGTGTTTGCGTTTTGATCCATTGTCTCTCTAACTCTCTCTCATTTATTTGTGCAAAGCATCATTGTTCATTCATATCATATTTGCTTGTGTTGAGCATAATTCATATTGTCATATCATATCTATTTGCTTGTGTTGATTGCCTTGCATCTTTCATATTGTTGTATATCCATTATATGCTTGGCTTGCTTGTATGTGTGCCTCACTTGTACCTAATCAACAAGAGCTTCACATAGCACCTCAACCCATTCCAGGGGAATCAAGAGGAGTTAGTCCAGAGCCCTTCACGGGGAATTCGGCTACACTTGTTGATTGTACTAAGTGTGTTTGCAAAAATTGCATTAGCTTCCGCATTTAGCACACTTAGTTTTGCATTTAGTTCTAGATTAGCAATTACACCTATTCACCCCCCCTCTAGGTGTACCTTCAGTATACTTGCCTGATGTCGTTGGAATCTGAATTTTCGTAACTGCAACTGGCTCTAAATAAAATTTGTAGCCTAAATATTGCGTGAATTAATTAGAGACTTGACATGCTATTTATTCAGTGATAATTTGAATGAGCATATAATTTTTGCTATTTATTATAATTTTAGTTGGTTAATATTTTAAAATAATTAAATTTCTGAATTTTAGCTACCATTTAAAAATATAATTTCATGATAAAATACATGCATAAAAAATAAATTAATGTATAATGCTTATATATTACTGAATTATGAATTTTATATTTTTATGATATTAGAAATTTATTGGCCATTTTTAAATAAATGATCATTAAACAATAATTACAAAGAATATTTAATTTCATGTTATTCTAGATAATGCAAAATAATTTTACAGAGTCCCAAATTTAGTTTGTGATTTTCTTTGATTTTTTGAATTTTTTGAGTGTATATCAAATTTTTCTTAATTAAAATAAACCTAAAAATCAATAAAAGGCTTAACGGGTCTATTTGCTACAGTAACGAGTCTGCTACAATAATGAGTTTCGATCTTGGTCTGCTACACTAAATTACTACAGTAAATTTTCTATATATTTTTTCTATTTTTCCTTTTCTTTTATTTTTTTCTCTTTTTCACTTTTTCTTTTCTCTTTTCTTTTTTTCTTTTTCTCTACAGTAAATTACTATAGTAAATTACCACCATTTTTTATCTACAGCGATAAAAATCTGCCAATAAAAAATGATCTATTATTCTCTTGACAAAGCAAACAAATACTAAGGTTGGCAATGATGAGAACAATATTAGAGATAACATTGGTGAGGTTCCATCCTTTTCTATTGAATTAACACGAGGAATAATACTGATATTACTGATGGTGAGGTCGAAAAAGATATCTATATGCGAGAAGAACATTTTGAAGGAGTTTTGATTGAGAAAACTAGTAAAAAGAAGAAAACATAAAGGCAGATCTATTTTAACTCAAATTGTTTCAATATCTTGCATATTTGATTTTAAATTTTATGTCCATTAGTTGTTTATCATTGGTATATTTTTCGTTAGTAGCTTGTATTTTTAGTACTTGTTTAATTTTTAAAGCTGCTAATTTTTTTATTTAATTTTGTTTTTAACATGCATATGGCTTCATCAAGGTTGAGTAGTGGAAAATCTCCAAAGATGACTCGAGGATCCACTCACATGAGAGAGTTGCTCTCATTGAGATCGTAAGGTGTACGACTTGCAGTAGAATTCAACAATGCAAATGTTCCTCTTGGTGAGAAAAGAGAGAAATTAGAGAGCTATATTAGATGCGTTGCTTGTAAAAAAGTCCCTATTAACATTTCTAATTGGCATTAAGTTCCCAAAGAGTTGAAGAATAAGCTTTGAGATGATATTTTGGTAAAAAATATTTTATAACTGCAATTTTTTAATAAGCAAATTTACTATTTTATGTCTTTCTTTTTTAATTTTTTTGTTACTTATTGCAGACTATATTTGAAATAGAAGATCATCAGAAAAAAAATATTTTGAAAGACACCGGAAAAAATAGAAAGATTCAAAAATAATTTGACAAGGTGTTACATTAACAAAGGTTTAGTTGACAGTCCACCACCAAAATATGATTTTTTTTGAGTAAAAAGTTTGGGACAACTTTTATAGCATCACGTACAACTACAGAGTTTCAGGTTAACACAAAATAATTTTAATTAATTTTTAAAGTATTTTATTTTATTCATATTTGGATAACTTATTAAATAATTTTTTAATAGGCCGAAAGTCATAAGAAAAGAGAACTTCAAAAGGAATTTAAATACAAGCATTTGATGTCACGCAAAAGATTTGGGCACCTAAAACAAGATCTGGTAAGCATATAATTTTTTTATTATTTTTTAATATTTACATATAGGTTATTACTGATATCTTGTATGTTATTTATACAACAAACTGCTAAAAAATCATTAGAGGGTGATTCAACAGTTATGTCAATTCTCAACATGAATGTTGAAAGCTGCTAGGCTTAAAAAAGATAGTTCATATATCAATAAAGACGCACAAGAAATTGCAAATACGATTGTAAGTATGATTCGTATATCAAAAATGATTCATACAATTTTATCATTTTTCTAAATGTTAACATTATAATTTTTTTCTTAAAATTCCCTTGCTGAGTCAGCGTCGTCGGGAGAAATTCATCCAAAAGGGATGAATGACATATTAGGCATGGCACTGGGTCCGGAGCACCCCGGTCATGTTAGAGGCGCCGGATATGGGGCCATTATTACCAGCTACCTCCATCAATCTCGTGGACGCTGATCCTCTGCATCAAGCGATGAGGTAGGTTAGTGGATGCCCAGGTGAAGAAAATATTTCTAGAGCTTACAGAGATAGTGAGGCAATAGCTCCAAGGGTCATCTCAGCTTCCACCGTCCTTTTATGAGCAGTATCATCCTTCACTCTATTACGAGCAGCCTGCTTTTCCTCTGTCATATAGTGGGCACAATTTTTACTTGGTGTCAATAAATTTATCCCAAAATTTAAAGGTAATATTACTTTTAATTATTATTTTGTAATTGATTCTTTTGTTAATATCATGTTTATTATTATTTACGTTATAGGATAATTTTTTCTTGTGATTTGGCCATTGAAGTTAATGGGATGACAGTTGTTGTGGCTTGCGGAAGAGCGTACAACACCAATGGTGATAATCAAGTGCTTCACGATCAGGCACTTGGATCTGATAATGTTATAGTAAGTATTATAGAGCCATTGGATATTAACGCATATCTACTATATCCAATCGAGGAGATGATCACCGTTGGTGATGCCGTTGATTCTTTTGTTGCATGGCCAACACGACTTGTTTTTAATTAAAATTTACAAATGACTAATGGTATTTGTTGGCCCAAAAGGTACACTCTCTATTTGTATAAGTTTTGATGATAACAAAACATATAGAAGCTATTTGGTACTAATAAGTTGTTTTAGAATGAATTTCAGGTTTGTAAAAGTCTTGATGACTTTAAGCATATTACAAGGTTAATGGCGCTAAAAGCATGTTGATAGGTTGATGGCGCAAGAGAACTCTTTTATAGGAGAGGAGGTTCTAGCTCGGCAACGTGGTTCAGAGACTTCTTTCTTTATAGTTTTTATATTTTAATTTGTTAAAGGATAGTATATAGTGTTGAAGCTCAAATTCCCCACATACACAAAATTGCACATATTTTTCAAAAGATTATTTTTGTCTCTTGTGTAAAATATTTTAACAAATCTATTTCAGTGTTTGCAAACTCTATTTATTGTAGTCTACTAAGTCTTGACAAATATTTTTAAAAAAAATTATTAACATGTCTTCAAAACTATTTCTTCAAAGTAATATGTTTTGACCTGTTGCGGTCGACCGGACGGTCGACCGGCTCTGTTTCAGGTCAGAACGGTCGACCGAGCGGTTGACCGCAGTTCTGACCGTTGGGTGCATGCATGTGTGCGCGTTATCCGGTCGACCGAGCTTCGACTGACTAACTGCACCCAAGTCTCTGTTTGGGACGGTCAACCGGGCAGTCAACCGGGGCCTGCCAATGGTCAAATAATTTTGAAAACGGTCGATCGGGCCGGTCGACCGTGTTTGTATTAACAGCCAAACGGCTAATTTTTTAAACTTGTTTTAAAACGTGATTTTATTCTCCAAACGAGGTTTATGGCTGGTTTTGGGTCTTATCTTTCCTGATTAATCAAAATTATTGTTTACCCTTTAATTCCTACCTATATCCTATAAATAGGGGTGGATGGGGTTAAGGAGAATCATAACAACATTTGCAAAAGAAATCCAAGTTTGAGTTTTTTTGAAAGAAGTTTTTACTCTCAGTTTTTGTGCTCTAATCTCTAATTTTTCTCTGAAATTTTTGAATCAAAACTCTCTTCTACTTTGTTTTATTTTTCACTTACAAACCTTGCGCTTCAATCCTATACATTATTCTCTAGGGTTTTGTAAAGAAAAGTTTTTCAAAGAGAGTTTGTGGTCTTTTAATCACCAAGAGATTATTGTATTTGTGGCTCCACTACCTCTAGACTAGAGGAGTGTGATTGAGGAGTTGGGTACTCCCTAGTGGTTGTAATCCTTTGTGGAAGTTCTAGTGGATTGGAAATCCTTCTGGGTGAAAGCGAGGACGTAGAGCTGGGTGCTCGAATCTCGAAACAAATCTCTATGTTTGTGATTGATTTACATGTGTTATTTATTTGCTTCTCATTCATTCTTATATTGTCGATCAATACTCTCACAACAAGATTGCATTGCGCACCTCAAACTCTTATTTAGAGGAATCACGAGGAAGGAGTTCAGAGCCCTTCACGGGGTATTCGGCTTCTAATCTTGCTTTGAGTGATCGTTGCATCATCTCATTTTAAATTTGTGCATTGATTAGCATTATCACCTATTCACCCCCTCTAGGTGATTTCAATTGCTATCAGAGTTAGGACTCTAGTTTTGGCTTCACATCCTTAGAGAGATCATATAATTTGCTAATCACTATTTTCATATCTTCATTCATACACTAGTAAAGATGGCCGATAACATTAAGACCCCTCCCAAATTTGATGGACTCAACTTTCACATGTGGAAAGTTAGGATGAACATTTTTCTACAATCTCTAGGTAGTCTGATTGTTAAGTCTTTGACCAAGCCTTTTAGTAAACCCGAAGGTGAGGAGGACACTTGGTCCGAACTTACCTCCAAGGAATTTGATGCTAATTCAAAGGCTCAAAATGCCCTACTTTTAGCTTTGAATGAGGATGATTTAACACGGGTTATCCATTGCAAATCCGCCTATGAGATTTGGCAACACTTATTGGTCACTCATGAGGGAACATCACAAGTCAAGAGAGCTAAAATAGATCTCTTGCGTTCCCAACATGAAAGTTTTAAAATGCAAGAAAATAAATCTATTGATGATATGATTACTAAGTTTACTAAGATCACAAATGCTCTTACTTCTCTAGGTGATGAAATAAGCAACGACCAAAAGGTGCGTAAGGTGATTCGTGCTCTCCCGTCATCATAGGAAATCAAAGCTATCACCTTGAAGGAATTGAATGACAAAGATGAGATGGAGCTCATAAGTCTTATTGAAAATCTTAAGACTCATGAGATGGAGAAAAAGGCTAGAGAAGAGCGGTACCTCAAAAGAAAAAGTCTATAGTTTTCAAGTCTTCCTCCACCAACTACGATGATAAAGAAGATGATGAAGAACTATCTATTCTTGTGAGAAATGTAAAGAGAATGTACCGCAAGAATAAGCTCAACTATAGAAGGCATTGAGAAGGGAAGGAGGAGAAAAAGATCATATGATACAACTGTCAGAAACCCGAATACATCATGGCCGATTATCCAGATTTCAAGAAAAAGATATCTTCCTCCTTGAAGCAAAAGAAGCCGATTGAAAAGAAGGTGCACAAAGCAACTTGGGACTCGGAAAGTGAATTCGAAGATGAAGTCGACATGGCAAATGTGTGTTTCATGGCAAACACACCTAAGGTAACTACACAACAACTTGATGATGAAAGTGAAATAAGTAAAGAATTGTTATTACAAGCTTTCATTGAACTTTCAGAAAGTTTTGATGCTAAAAAGAAAGATTGTTCAAAATTGAAAAAGGAAAATGAAATGCTTAAAAATCAAATTGCTATTCCTTGAAAAGAAAAGGATGAGTTATCTTCTATTCTTATTTCAACACAAAGAGATTTGATGCTTATAGAGTTGCTTGCAAAGTTAAATATCCTAAAATTGATGAAAATGAGTTTTCCATGTTAAAAACTAGAATAAATGACTTGGAAAATATTTTAAAAGAATGTGCTTTTAACAATACTAAATTAGAAGAAATGTTTTCAAATAAGCATATGCATACTCCTCATGCTAAACATGATAAAACATCTCATGCCAAAACCCCACATGTTCATCATGCCAACTCATCACATGTCAATCATACTAAAATACCCCATGCTCACAAATCACATGTTCATAAACCACATGCTCATTATGCTTTTAAATATGGAAGAATTTATAAATGTACTTATTGTGGCCGGAATGGTCATTTAACTAAATTTTGCTATGATGATATAAATAGTACAAATAATCTTGTTTGGGTTCGAAACACTAACGCATTAGGACCCAACAAAATTTGGGTACCAAAATCAAGCCTTAAATTATTTGATATAGGTACACACCAAGACTCCAAGATGTAAGGAGCGGTGGTACCTTGATAGTGATTGTTCAAGGCATATGACATGGGACATCAACAATTTCACAACCCTATCAAAGTACGTGAAGGTGGCACTGTCACCTTCAGAGATGACTCCAAGGGCACCATCATCGGTATAGGTAACATTAAGATTGGTGCATCTCCTTTAATTGAAAATGTAGTTCTTATTGATAGGCTTAAACATAATTTGCTTAGTATAAGTCAATTATGTGATCATGGTCTCAAAGTTGTGTTTGATGAATCTTCTTGCAAAATTTTTGTTTGTAAAACCAATGATTGTATTCTCACTGGATTTCGTGAAAATAATGTCTATATTATTGATATGCTTAATTTGGATTGCTCTACAAAATGTTTAAATACTTTGATGAGATTTCATGGTTATGGCATAGGAGATTAGGCCATGCATCTTTTGATCACCTTGCTAGAATAAATTCTAAGGAATTAGTGAAGGATATTCCTTGTTTGAAGTTTGAAAAAGACCGCATTTGTTGTGCGTGCCAACTTGGAAAACAAACCAAATTTTCTTTCAAACCAATCAAGGATATCATGTCACCTAGGCCATTAGACTTGATTCACATGGATCTTTTTGGACCAACTAAAACTAAAAGCTTAAATGAAAATAGATATGTTTTTGTTTTAGTTGATGATTTGTCTCGTTTCACTTGGGTTTTCTTTTTGGAGCATAAAGATCAAACTTTTTCGTATTTTAAGATTTTTTGAAAAAGGGTTAAAAAAGAAAAAGAATTTTCGATTTTATGAATAAGAAGTGATAGAGGTGGTAAGTTTGTCAACCAACTCTTTATGACTTATTGTGATGAAAAAGGAATTAAGCATGAAATGTCATGTCCTAGAACTCCACAACAAAATGGAGTAGTTGAACGGAAGAATAGAACTCTTCAAGAAATGGCTAGGACTATGATAAGTGAATATGTGCTCCCTCAATACTTATGGGCCGAGGCCGTAAACACCGCATGCTACATATCCAACCGCATTTATTTGTGTAAAAATACTTTCAAAACTTCTTTTGAAATTTATCATTTAAGAAAACTAAATATTTCATACTTTAAAGTTTTTGGATGCAAGTGTTTTGTTTTGAACACCAAAGATAATTTGGGTAAGTTTGATGCTAAGGCTTATGAAGCAATCTTTGTTGGCTATTCTAGTACTAGCAAAGCATATAGAGTGTTCAATAAATCATCTCATACTATTAAAGAATCTATGCATGTTAAATTTGAAGAATCTAATGCTATTATTGAGAATGTTGTAGAGATTGACTCATTAGGTGAGGACATGGAGAAAATATCCTTGAAGGGGACTCACCCATCCAACAAGACAAGTAAGAACCTATTGGTGAAGTTCAAAAGGATGAAGTGGAACAATCACAACCACTCCCTAAACATTGGAGATACGTTTCAAATCATCCCAAAGATCTCATCATAGGTGATGTATCAAAGGGGTAACCACTCGCTCCAAACTCCATGATTTGTGTGGGAATTATGCATTCATATCTCGTTTTGAACCCAAAAACATCTTCGAAGTCAAGGGTGACTCATATTGGTTGCTTGCTATGCAAAAAGAGCTCAATCAATTTGAGCGCAACCAAGTTTGGCACCTTGTTTCTAGACCCCATGATAGACCAATAATTGGTACTAAGTGAATTTTTAGAAACAAGTTGGATGAGTCAGGAAATGTTATTAGGAATAAGGCTAGGTTAGTGGCCCAAGGTTACACTCAAGTTGAAGGAATCGACTTTGAGGAGACCTTTGCACCCGTAGCACGGCTAGAAACCATACAGATCACACTAGCTTATGCATCCTATAAAAATTTTAAACTTTTTAAAATGGATGTAAAAAGTGCATTTTTAAAAGGTTTTATTGATGAGGAAGTATATGTTGAACAACCTCCCAATTTTGTGGATCATGTACATACAAATTTTGTTTTCAAACTAGATAAAGCATTGTACGGTTTAAAACAAGCTCCAAGAGCTTAGTATGAAAGGCTTTCTAGTTTTCTTCTTTCAAATGATTTTGTTAAAGGCAAAGTAGACACCACATTATTTACTAAACATGTTGGTAGTGACATTCTTATAGTTTAAATATATGTTGATGATATAATCTTTAGTTCTACTAATGAGTTACTTTGCAAGGAGTTTGAACAATGTATGCAACGTGAATTTGAGATGTCATTGATGGGTGAATTGAACAATTTTCTTGGACTCCAAATGAAGCAAATGCGTGATGGGATTTTCATATGTCAAGCCAAGTACTCCAACGAACTCATTAAGAAATTTGGGCTTGAAGACTCAAAAGTTTGCAACACTCCCATGGCCACCACTACTAAGCTTGATAAGGATGACCAAGGTAAGTGTGTTGATATAAAATTATATAGAAGCATGACTGGTAGTTTATTGTATTTAACGGCTAGTAGGCCGGATATTATGTTTAGTGTGTGTTTTTGTGCTAGATTCTAATCTTGTCTCAAAGAATCTCATTTAATTGCGATAAAACGCATTATTCGTTATGTTAAGGACACTATTGGAATGGGTCTATGGTATCCGAAAACCGGTGAATTCTCAATGACGAGTTTTTCGGATGCGACTATGCGGGTTGTAGAGTGAATAGGAAGAGTACTAGTGGAACATGTCAATTACTTGGTAATTGTCTTGTTTCATGGTCTTTCAAGAAACAAAATTCGGTAGCCCTCTCAACCGCCGAGGCGGAGTATGTTGCGGCGGGGGCTTGTTGTGCTCAAGTCCTTTGGATGAAACATACTCTCCTTGATTATGATTTGCATTATGACCATATAAAAATATTTTGTGATAATACTAGTACCATTTATATGACTAGGAATGCAAATCAACATAGTAAGACCAAGCACATTGAGATTCGATATCACTTCCTTAGAGATCATTTTGAGAAAGGTGATATTGATATTGATTATGTTTCTTCCGATTTTCAACTTGCCGATATTTTCACTAAACCACTTGACTATAAAAGATTTTCTTTTATTTGTGGTGAACTAAATATTTATGTTGTTGAATAAGTTTTCTTACTATCACATCCCTTTTTGATTTATGACAAAAAAGGGGAGAAATATGTTGTTTTGCTATAGTGTTACATGTGTTTTATATGTTGTTTTGGTTTGGTGCTTGCTTTCAAAATTTCAAAATTCAAAATAAAAAATTCTCTCATAATAAATTGTTTTATACTTGTTTAATATAGCATTATTTGAGGGGGTGTTTTTTTACCTCTCTTTTATATCTTGTGTTATAGCTTATATGTTTTGTCATCATCAAAAAGGGGGAGATTATTGGCCCAAAAGGTTACACTCTCTATTTGTATAAGTTTTGAGATAACAAAATATATAGAAGCTATTTGGTACTAATAAGTTGTTTTAGAATGAATTTCAAGTTTGTACAAGTCTTGATGGCTTTAAGCATATTGTAAGGTTAATGGCACTAAAAGCATATTGATAGGTTGATGGCGCAAGAGAACTCTTTTATAGGGGAGGAGGCTCCAGCTCGGCAACGTGGTTCAGAGATTTCTTTCTTTATAGTTTTTATATTTAGTTTGTTAAAGGATAGCATATAGTGTTGAAGCTTAAATTCTCGACACACAGAAAATTGCACATGTTTTTCAAAAGATTATTTTGTCTCTTGTGTAAAATATTTTAATAGATCTATATCAGTATTTGCAAACTCTATTTATTGTAGTCTACTAAGTCTTAACAAATATTTTTTAAAAAATTATTAACATGTCTTCAAAACTATTTCCTAAAAGTAATTTGTTTTGACCTATTGCAGTCGACCAGACGGTCGACTGGCTCTATTTTAGGTCAGAACGGTCGACCGAGCGGTCGACCATAGTTCTAACTGTTGGGTGCGTGCATATGTGCACGTTATCCGGTCGACCGGGCGGCCGACCGGACCCCATATCGGTCGACCGAGCTTCGACCGACTGACTGCACCCAACTCTCTGTTTGGGATGGTCGACCGGGGCCTGCCAACGGTCAAATAATTTTGAAAACCGGTCAACCGGGCTGGTCGATCGTGTGTGTATTAACAGCCAAACGGCTAGTTTTTTAAACTTATTTTAAAACGTGATTTTATTCTCCAAACGAGGTTTATGGCTGGTTTTGAGTCTTATCTTTCCTGATTAATCAAAATTATTGTTTACCCTTTAATTCCTACCTATATCATATAAATAGGGGTGGATGGGGTTGAGGAGAATCACAACAACATTTGCAAAAGAAATCCAAGTTTGAGTCTTTTTGAAAGAAGTTTTTACTCTCAGTTTTTATGCTCTAATCTCTGATTTTTCTCTGAAATTTTTGAATCAAAACTCTCTTCTACTTTATTTTATTTTTCACTTACAAACCTTAAGCTTCAATTCTACACATTATTCTCTAGGGTATTGTAAAGAAAAGTTTTTCAAAGAGAGTTTGTGATCTTTGATCACCAAGAGATTATTGTATTTATGGATCCACTACCTCTGGACTAGAGGAGTGTGATTGAGGAGTTGGGTACTCCCTAGTGGTTGTAATCCTTTGTGGAAGTTCTAGTGGATCGGAAATCCTTCTAGGTGAAGGCTGGGACGTAGAGCTGGGTGCTCGAACCTCGAAACAAATTTTTGTGTTTGCGATTGGTTCACTTGTGTTATTTACTTGCTTCCTATTCATTATTATATTGTCGATTAATACTCTCACAATAAGATTGCATTGCGCACCTCAAATTCTAATTTAGAGAAATCATGAGGAAGAAGTTCAGAGCCCTTCACGGGGTATTCAGCTTCTAATCTTACTTTGAGTGATCATTGCATCATCTCATTTTAAATTTGTGCATTGATTAGCATTATCACCTATTCACCCCCTCTAGGTGATTTCAGTATTATGATATCATGATAGGAAATGGCTTAAGGGAAGCGTGTGGCACATCCAGCGGTGAGCCAACTGACAAAGTAATAGGTCAACCAACCGTTTCAAAGCGCAGAAAATAAAAATATCCACAAGAAACTGAGGATAGTGGGTATTTTCAAGAGGATGAGAACAGATGACATCATTGAAATAGGAATATCTCATGTTATCCTTGGATACAGTTCTCTCCTAAGCTTCGAATGTAGTGATATTTTGCAGTTCGTAGGCAAGCAGCAGATAAGCGCGACATGCATCACTGTATATATTAAGTGAGTAATAATGTTTATTAATTTATGATGAATTATATATTTTTAAAGTTTTTAATTGTTATTTTAAGTTTTATTTTAAGTTTTTATATCAGATGTGTGATCGTATAGGCATCAGTGGTACGTATGATTTTATTTGTCCATATAGTATCGCATATGTTTATGATGCTTCAGATGAGATTGAAAGAGAAAAAGTTGTGTTTATCGTGAAGAAAATGGCAAGATGTCAGCGCGGTCGCTTGTATTTTGCACCATTTTAAAGTATTCGAGTTTTATAATAAAATTTAATTGTTATTTTAATTTAACTTCATACTAATTTCTATTATAATTCACATCGTTGTGTGTGATTGACCCACACAACACTATTGTATATTGGTTGGACTCGTTACGTGAGCCGCGGCGTGAGATTATTGATATGATTAATATGTGAATGTTTAATATTTATATCCACTTCATTAACTCTAGTATATATTGATTTTTTATTAATATTCTTATTTGTTTTATGAAAAGAACCGTGGCTATACTTATCACAAATAGTAATTAAAATGTGTAGCTTATGAGTATGCATCCTACATGGAGGATTATTAAGGTATTTTTCTTTTAGTATTTTATATTTTTTAAAAATTAACAATGTTTAAGTTATATCTTATTAATTTAATTCTTATAGTGTCATCGTCAACCGGATTACGTGGTTTGCGGATATTATGTGATGTGGTTTATGCGAGAGATCATTGCATCTCAATAAAATATCATCCAATACATGTATAATCATTTGACATAAAAGTTACTTTTTATTTTTTGTTAGTATTAAACTAAACATGATACTAATTTTAATATTTTTGCAGTATAATAAAAAAAAGCATGGGCATAATTCATTTTAGAGCATGCTTAATAGTAAGTATTTTTAGTATTTCATATATTGTGATACGTGCTTATTTCATATTTCATATTTGTGATATATATTTGTTTAATATTTCAATCATCTTTTGATAGGTATCCATCACTAGCAGGCGGCGCGCGAATGAGACCGGCTAGGCGGAGATGCACGAGGAGGGACGACCATGCAGCTTGGTGAGTGTTCAGATTACAGTACTATTGATGCATACATATTTTGAAATCTATATGTGGCTTTTAAATAGATCGTTGTATTCTACATGGGATGATTGCATATGGATATATATACTATATGTGAATGATTTTAGACCGTGTCTGCCAATTGGATAATTGTTTCAGGGTAGACTCCTATTTATATAGGAGATGTTACCGAAATTTTAAAAAATTGAAATGAATCTCATTTTTGGTGTATATATGTTGAGTTTTGTCGTTCTGTGCTATGTTTGTGAGCTGCACATACATGTTTTTTGGGTATATGTTGTTTGTGATCAGAGCAGCTTTTCATTTTTGAGAGCTACAACTCTCTGTTTTTTAGAGTTGCTTTCTATTGAGAGCAGCTCTCTGTTGAGTTGTACTCTACAATTTGTGAGAGAGCATCTCTGCCTTGAAATTAAAAAAAACCTTTACCTCGGTTCCGAAAAGAACCGATGTTAAAAGCTCTTTTAAAGTCAGTTATCTTACAAAATCGGCGTTAAAAGTCGATTCTTATAATAAAAGATTCATATTTAATGTTGGTTCTTATAAGAATCAACTTTAAAAGTAACGTTTTAATGTCGGTTTTTGAAGGGAAACATATGTCTTTTCTCTTGTATGACGGCGGTTTTTAACTGCCATCATATACTTGGAGATATTACGACTCCCATATAAGTCAATTTTTTGGACATGTTTAAAATCAATTTTTAACTGTCATTAAACATGTTTTCTGTACTAGTGATATTAGGACTATATGTTAGAGGGAAAATCAATTTTGAAATCTGACACAGAAGATTCACATCACTCTTTTCTCAAAATGTATTTGATTAAAAAAATCAGAAAACTCAGTGGGGCCCTCAAAAAGTGCATGTGAGCCCAACATTTTATCTTTAATCGATTTCGGCTCGTTTTAAGTAGAAACAAGGAGAAATCTGAGCAAGTGGACTCCATCACTTGCTTTTCTTAGAAAGCTGATGGTACGAGCTCAAGCTCAGTTTTCTCAATTGTTCCCCCACCCCACCTTTATAAGAACCGACAAGTTCAAAAATGCTAACATGAATAATATCATTTTAACTCAAGTTTTTGATCGTACAGGAACCGTACATGAAAATGTGTGTTTTAGAAAATCAGTGAAAGTGTTATGGTGCTTTAGTTTCCTCGATACTTCCGTTATAGCGTATAGGTTATACGAGTCGAGTCCTCAGGGACGGGAGGTAATAGAAGTATTAATAGCTCATGTTCACGTTGGTTGTTAATAAGTTCTTCTTTGTTTAAGAAAGAGAAAGGAAAAAAAGAAAAGAAAATTAGAAGTGGTAGGAGGAGAAGGCGATGAAAACTGGGAATGAAAAAATGGTATTGGTGAAGGAAATAAAATAAGAAATAGAAGAGAAGGTGAAAACGTTGTAAAGTGAATTAGAAAGTGAATTTAAAGTAGAAAAGAGATGAAACTTGTGGTGAATGAAGAAGATGATGAAAACGACGATAAGAAAATGATAAGGTGGTTTTGGAAATAGTTTTGAAAACAAAATAAAAAGAGAAGTAAACTCATGGTTACTAACCACTAAGTACTCCACTAACCATGCTAACCTCTTTAGTGATAGTTGCTTCACATGGATCCATGGCCATCACTAAATATTGACTTCAAGAGACGATACAAAGTATGGCACATAAGATTGTTCTTCACATCAAACTTTTATCACAAGCAATCTAATGTAAACATTAGATCAACAAAATCGGTTAGAGCCAAGCATGAAATAAGAGAGTTGATACAAGTTAGCAAGTTAGATATTAGAACTCATCATCATGAGTCATCAATGGCCCTTGCAAGAGCAAGGCCTTGTAAAGGCTATTAGATTCATGCGGATTATCAACAAGTAGTTAGATGACTAGTGGTTAATAGTTAAATTAGGATGAGAAAAAAATTAGCTAAGAATCATGTTAGAAGTTAGAGAAGAAATCATGGAAGGATAGGAGGAAGATTTCACATATTGTCACTCTCTATTGCAACAACTCTCTTCCTCTCCTGAATCACTCTCAGCCCTAATACATGATCGTAAAAAGAGAGAGAAAAATACAAAGAAAAGAAGAACATCTACACTAAGCTACACTATAGAGTGAAACTCTAGCCTACTGCTCTCTCTCAAATTCTGGCCTCTTCAAGGGTAATTTATAGTGAAATATAGACTCTGGATGACGGACAGCACCATGCGTCAAAAATCGGGGACTTGCTCCCTGGTATTGCCATGGAAACGTGACAAAAGCCGCGTTTTCGTGGTAATATCTGGGAGATGTCTCCGATATTTTGGCCACTGTCTCGTCTCGCTTCGAGATACTTCTTTATACGCTTGGTTTCTTGTATTTGGATCCGTATTTCAGCATATACAGTCTTCAATTTGAGATACAATGTATCTTCTAGATGCTCTCTTACTTGGTCTCCAAGAAATCCGGATTAGTTACCCAAAATGAGTTTAATTAAGCTCTTATTGCATTTTTGCCCCTATTCATTCATTATCTGCACAAAAGACCAAAATATAGGTTATTAAATAGTAAATGTGATATGAAAAATACAGAATTGGATACTAATCACACCCTCACACTTATCTTTTGCTCGTCCCGAGCAAAACAAAAAAAAGAAAACTAAACTAAAAATGACATTACATCACTTTCACAGGTGACACAATTGTTCTGAGCATGTGCAACTAGTTTTTAAACCTTTAGGTTTATCCTAGAGGAAGAGTTATAGTCACCTGAGAATTTTCAGCGGATTACACCCATAAAATCCATAAAAAAAAAATAAAGTTAGTATTTTTGAAAACACATTTTGAATGAGAGAAAAGTTTTCAAAATATTTTTGTAAAAATTTAAGCAATCAAAGGTCATAAGTCTACCAATAATTATTGGTCTTTAAACTTAGTCTATATACAAGATCTTGTCATCAATTAAGGTAAGAATTCAAAATTGGATTGAATAATTGATCTTTCATAAAACCTAGATAATATGCACTTTTTGTGATAGTGTAGATTTTTGAGATTTCAACTCTAACCATAAAGCTATATACATATATATATATATATTGAAAATACACCTAGAGGGGGGGTGAATAGGTGTAAGGCTAATCTAATGATTAACAATGCGGAATTAAAAACTTAATGTAATACACTTAGTGTAACCAACGAGTGCAGTCGAATTCCCGGTGAAGGGCTTTGAACTAACTCCTCTGAATTCCTCTAAATAAGAGTTGAGGTGCTATATAAAGCTCTCTTGGTTAAACATAAGTATGGGCACACACAAACAACACAAACATGTATATGATATGACAATATGAATCAATGCACAGTGTAAGAGAGAGAGTTAGAGAAAGTGGATCAAACGCAAACACTAAGATTGTTTCGAGGTTCGAGCACACAGCTCTACGTCCCCGCCTTCACACAGAAGGATTTCCACTAACTCGTCCACACAGGACTTCCCACACAGGGAACCTCTACTAAGGATTTGAATAAATACAACCGAGAGTACACAACTTCTCTCTCCAACAAATACAACCTCTACACTTAGAAGCAAGGCACTAAGCCTACACAATATTAACCTCACAAATGAGGGATAGGCACAAAGCCACACAAACAACAATCACCTCACACTTGAGGGATTCCAACACAATCTCCACCTCTCACTGGAGGGAGCCAAATACCACTTCCAGAATCACCTCACACTTGAGGGATAACAACTCAATCACCTTTCACTAAAGGGATATCACAATCAATGGAAGGTTTACAACTTGGTGGTCTATCTCAACCACAAACAAAATCTTTTCTCACTAAACAAAGATCCTATAGATAGGATAGGATGATAAGCTCAAGTGTGAGAAAATCAAGGTGTTTGGAAATTAAATAACAAAGAAAAATACTTGGGAAAATAACTTGAATTTGATAGAAATGAAGAGCAAGACAAATTTCCCAAATCTCTATTTTTCTTTGATTTTTCCAACCCTTGAAAAACAAATAAAGATGAATCCTTTTGGCTTAAAAACTCTTTTGAAAACTTGTATTAAAACACTTGTAAATGAGAGAAATTTTGCTCTTAGAAATCGTGTTGAAAATAACCAAGAAATGGGATATTTATACTCTCATTTCAAATCTGCCCGTTGGCAGCTGAAAAGGGCCAAATTGCCCTTCCGGTCGACCGGCCAACGGTCAAAATTTGACCGTTGCGCCTGCTGGTCGACCGCCGGTCTACCGAGACTGGATCCAGAGAGCAACGACTCTCTGGCCAGTCGACCGCCCGGTCGACTGAAGCCTGACACAGAGAGCAGACTCTCTGTCCGGTCAACCGCTCGGTCGACCGGAGGCTTTTCCAGAGAGCAGAGCTCTCTGGCGGTCGACCGGCCTCCCCAGCTTGGCTGCGTGCACGCTCTGTGCACGTCGATCGACTGGCCCGATCGACCAGCCCGGTCGATCGCCCACTGCTAAGGTCGACCGGCAGTCGGCCAGTCCAGCCTAATATAGGTCTTAAAAACTTGAGTTTTTATCTTTAATTAAATCCCATAAAATCACATAAATTCCACAAAAATCAGTTCATGTTATATCTTTGAAATATAAATATGTTTGAGTAAAAATTAAATCATGTTACAAACATTTTGAACCATATTTGTGACTTGAAAATTTTGCCTTAGACCAAATTCTTTATTTTTCAAAACTTGGATTTTTAAAATGGGAATCCGATTTTTCCAAAACATATGTAAATACAAAAATATGATATTTAAAAACTTTGAAGCATATAGTATATGGATAGAATCCAATATACATGAAAGGTATTATATCTATGTTTTTGATATTAAATCCAAAATAAGTTTTGTCAAAAATATAAAACTCCAAACTCATGAAGTAGGCTATTAAATAAGTTTTTCTAAATAAATGAAGCATATATGTTTATAGATCAAATCAAATATACATTAAACCATGTAAACTTGTTTTGATTCTATCTATTCATAAAAACCAAGATCGGTTAAACCGAAAATCAAAACCAAAACATGAAACGTGTGTGTGTTGTGAACTTGAGCATATCACACTATCTAATCTGTACAATGGATCTAAATAAAATCTTAACTAAACAAACTGAAGTCTTCTTATAGAACGTCGTCTCCAAGTTGACTTGATCCAAATGCGATTCCCCGACCTTGACTCCAACCGAGTGCTAGATATGAATTTGACGCTTGAGCTCTTGAATCACTATGTGAAAGCTTCAAAACACCTTTGTTGAAGCTAATCACGTACTAATATCTTGATTAATATCTGAAACTAAATATCACAAGATTATTAGTAAACTATAACTACATGAGTTAATCATCATCAAAACTAGAGTGGAAGGCCTCTGGGCCAACAATCTCCCCCTTTTTGATGATGAAAAAATTCATGGAGTTATATATACATGGATTAAAGTTAAGCTTCAAAGAGCTTCCCTTAACTCATGCATAGCAATAAACAAGTAGAGATATGTCATGAATTTTATAAACATAAATATGCTTTTGATACCAAATTTTAAAATAAACATGTTCTTAAATAATTGCTCTTGATACCAATAAAAATTTCAATAAAAGCTCTTGATACCAACAAACAAAATAATAAAATATGTCCTTGATACTAATATCCATGCTCTTGATACCAATATCAACAAAACATAAAACAAATATTTTTAATATAAACTTTGATATGAACTAATATAAACTTTAATATAAACTTAAATAAACATGCATATATACTAAAATACTTCTCCCCCTTTTGTCAATCATCAACAAAGGGGTTAAAGTAAACAATAAAATAATGTTCTCCCCCTTTTTATCTGAAACAAAAATCAACAAGGGGTGAAATCAAATCAAAACATTATGATACCAACTGAAAAAATATATCAATTTTGTACAAAGGTATACATAGAAACATCATGATACCAAAGGATGATACCAATTGAAAATAAACTAAACATTTTGAAGATACCAAAAAAAATTTTGATACCAAATTGAAAGATATAGACATATGGGTAATCTTGATGTCAATTGGCAAAATTAGTACCAATTAAAAATATTTTACACTTTTGATACCAAATGAAAAACATAAACCAATCTTTTTGGTTAAACACTAAACTCATTTTGCAATAGAGATACCAAATAGAGAATAATATCAATTTAATATTTTTGATACTAATATTGAAAATGAAACATATACTAATTTAAAATAATTTCATTAGGAGCGTATGATACCAAATTAAAAAATCAAATCATTTTTCAATCATTTTTAATATAAAGTGTGGGAGTAAGATACCAAATGTAAACAAAACCAATTGAAAGGTAAAATATGAATTTTCTCCCCCTTTATGAAATACCAAACAAAATGATGCATAAGCTTGTATAAGATACCAATTGAAAAATAATTAATTGAAATATAATTGTCATTTAAGGAATCAAGTTTAGCATAACAAAAATTTGTGCTCAAAGATATAGAGATGTAGTAAGTACAAATAAGAATAAATACATATATATGGTTTTAAGTAAATACCAATCGAAATTGATACTATTTGAAGTTTAAGCATACATATATAAAAATATATATGAGTATACAAAATGAATGTCAATAGTGATACCAATTGAAAAGATACAATAATACCAATTAAAACTATAATGAGAATCAAGTGTATAACTCATACTTCGTACTACCCATTTCATTCACATGTTTTAAACAGATTTTCAATAATGAGCATACAAGGCATGGTCGCCCAACCAACCGCCCTTGGGATTGGTGGGGTTTTCAAAAATAAGTTTGAAAATAACATAACACGTTTGAAAACACTACCATATGAAGAATACGAGCTAGTTATATGAAAATTTTGAAAACTAGTACGAAATCCTTCAAGAAAGGAATAAAGCAAAAATATATTTCATGAAAAATATGCAAGTCACACGATCATCAATACTCAAAATCTATAAGGCACATATCATACTCATGAAAACAAAATCATGAGAAAATATTAAGTAAAGTGAGTGTAAGAGTTATGTGAAACACATCATCATGAAAATAGGCAATAAGTTCAATGTGAAATTCCTTAAAAACATGAAAATCATCAAAACTAGAATCCTTCAAGGTATATGTATGTTTTGTACAAACTAAAGTATACATACATATCCCAACATAAATGAGTCCACAAAATTATATGCATGAAGGCAAGTGGCTCAAGGATGTATATGTATAACTAATAGTTTAGACAAAATAGACATATACATAAACATGAAACATGCACAAAAATAGAGAATACAAGTCAAAATGCATGAATCATCAAAATTAGGCTATACTAGTACATCTAATGAGTACAATGAGCAATCAAGTACAAACATATAATAATCTATTTGTGGCTCACTAGTTGTACAAGTATATATCCAAGTTTTAATTAAAAGTAACATCTAAACATGTAGTCAAAAATATGAAGCATAAAACAAACTCATATGATCATTATGTAAATGCACATGCATTATATCTATGATACACACAATAGCTAAATAAATGTGAGAACACAAAATATGGGTCCATATAAACATAGGTGATCTCAAATACTAATCATGTATGTCATAGGACTAATAAACATAACATATGGCATAATGAGTATTAAACATGACATGTTAAAAATCAACAATATGAAAAGCATGTAAACATAAACGGGAGTTAGAGATCGTTACTAAAAACCATGAGGGTACATCTCTATGTCTCCAAATCAAGGTGGTCCTCCCACACAAACTCCCCTTGAAAGTGATGCATCCAAATTATCCTCTTAAGCTCGAAACGCATCAACTTCAAGGCACCATCACTCTCACGTCATGTGAGAGCCCACACCTACATCAAATAAAATAGGAGTGATCTTTGGTACCTATATTCTTTTGGGTCCATGGGGTTAGCTCCTTTTCTAACCCAAACAAACTTATTTGCTAAATTTACATCATATATTTTATCATACCAAAACTTAGTAAGGTGGCCCTTATGTCCACAATGTGTACAAGTGTACACATGAGCATACATAGTGTGATGAGTGTGAACGTGAGGAGCATGTGTATGTCGTGGTTTGTGTGCATGCATAGATGAAATTTGTTTCTTACGAAACATGAATTTCAAACGTGCATGGTTCAAAGCACAATGGCTCAAAGTGGAGCCCAAACAATCAATGTTCTTCTTTAACAAATTTATATCATTGTCAATGTTAGAAGAAGTGAAGCATGCAATAGGTGAGCTAGAATGTGAAGCTATACTAGCATGGCAAACATGTGAATCTATATCATTTTTCAAAACAATATTTTTCGTAGAAACCAAATCCAATTCTTTTGAAATAGAAATAATTTTATTTTTTAAAGAATCATTTTCTTTTAAAACAAAAACAAGTTTTGAAGATAGAACTTGATTTTTCTTCAAAACATTTTCACAATCATTTTTATTTTTCAAAATTTCATTTTCTTTTAGAACAAGGTCAAGTTTGGATTTCAATGAATCCCTTTCATTAGAAATTTTCACTTTCTCTTGCAAAATCAAATCTAGTTTTGAACACAAATCCTTATTTTCTTCTTTTAGTCCAAAACTCTTCTTTTCCAAAAGATTATATTTTCTAACAATTTTTCACAAACAATTGAAAGTTCTTCATTCAAAGCATTGGCATCAATATAATCATTACTAGAAGAACTAGCATCATCATCATCTAATTGAGTTTTCGAGTATACCTCAAGGGAGTCATTCCCTTGGACCATGTAGCAATGTTGCTCGGATTCTCCACTAGATTCATCCTCCACAATGGTTGGCGTTTGAAGCTTGGAGGAGGTCAACGTGTTCCACACTGTAAAGGTGGAATCATAGTTAGAAACTATCATAAGATATTCTTTATAAGCGTGCTTCTAAGTGCCATTAGGGCTTGTACATTGGCCTCTATATGCTTGCTATTACCAATATAGGATTTCTTGATAGCGGCAAGGAAAACATGCAAGTCTAGGGTTTTTAGGTACATGGACATCCTAGCCTTCCAAAGAACAATGTTGGAAGTACCAAACATAGGTGGGGTCATGAAGTCCATGAGTGTGTGTAAACAATATAAGTGTGCAAATGCAAATCTAGATTAGCAAATCAAGATCACACTCCTAGGTGGTTAAACCTAATATCAGGAGCGTAGGCTCTGATACCAATTGAAAATATACCTAGAGGGGGTGAATAGGTGTAAGGCTAATCTAATGATCAGTAATGCGGAATTAAAAACTTAACATAACACATTTAGTGTAACCAACGAGTGTAGCTGAATTTCGGTGAAGGGCTCTGGACTAACTCCTCTAAATTCCTCTAAATAAGAGTTGAGGTGCTATATAAAGCTCTCTTGGTTAAACACAAGTATGGGCACACACAAACAACACAACCATGTATATGATATGACAATATGAATCAATGCACAATGTAAGAGAGAGTTAGAGAAAGTGGATCAAATACAAACACCAAGATATGTTTTGAGCTTCGAGCACATAGCTCTACGTCCCCGTCTTCACACGGAAGGATTTCCACTAGCTCTTCCACGCAGGACTTCCCACACAGGGAACCTTCACTGAGGACTTGGGTAAATACAATCGGGAGTACACAACTCCTCTCTCTAACAAATACAACCTCTACACTTAGAGGCAAGGCACTAAGCCTGCACAATATCAACCTCACAAATGAGGGATAGGCACAAAGCCACACAAATAACAATCACCTTACACTTCAGGGATTCCAACATAATCTCCACCTCTCACTAGAGGGAGCCAAATACACTTCTACAATCACCTCACACTTGAGGGATAACAACTCAATCACTTCTCACTAAAGGGATATCACAATCAATGGAAGGTTTACAACTTGGTGGTCTATCTCAACCACAAATCAAATCTTTTCTCACTAAACAAAGATCCTATAGATAGGATAGGATGATAAGCTCAAGTGTGAGAAAATCAAGGTGTTTGAAAATCAAATAAGAAAGAAAAATACTTGAGAAGACAACTTGAATTTGATAGAAATGAAGAACAAGACAAATATCTCAAATCTCTATTTTTCTTCAACCCTTGAAAAACAAATAAAGATGAATCCTTTTGGCTTAAAAGCTCTTTTAAAAAACTTGTATTAAAACACTTGTAAATGAGAGAAATTTTGCTCTTAGAAATCTTGTTGAAAACAACCAAGAAATGTGGTATTTATCCCCTCATTTCAAATCTGCCCGTTGGCAGCTGAAAAAGGCCAGATTGTCCTTCCTGTCGACCGGCCGGTTGACTGGCCAACGGTCAAAATTTTGACCGTTGCACCTGTCGGTCGACCGGGACTAGATCCAGAGAGCAACGGCTCTCTAGCCA
>JAVJIF010005684.1:0-213619 GCA_038442645.1 Agave tequilana
TACTAAAAGAAAATCATGCTTAGGCCCAGTGAGGCATAGCCAGGATTTCAAAAAAGGGGGGAGGGGCACAAAAGGTTGATTAACACTTCCTCCCGTACTTAAAACTTGTTTCGATTTTCTTATAAGAAATTTGTCCATGACTCTTTGCAATTCTAATTAACCTATAAAATTGAACATAGAAACAAGCAATTCAAAAAATATTAAAAGCCAGTCCTAAAATTGATGATAGGCGGATACTTGCAAATTAAAAAACTTACAGGTCACATATCACTCGATCAAATATAACACTTTTTTTAATAGCAATTTAACATACAAAATGTCTCTAATTGTCTACACAAAACACAATATTTGACGGTCACAATTAGCATATAGAAAAAAAAACCAAGTCTTAACACTTTTGGCATACAACAACATCTGATGTTTGTTTTTGTACCGATATGTATTTGTGTAAAGTCTATGTAATTATGCATAAAGTTTCTCATAGTTTGGTTTCTTGTAACAGGAGAGCAAAAAAATTCAGTTGTGCATTTGCACGTAATCACCTATGAAAATATGCAAATAAATTCAAATACCACCATAGATTCCTACTACATAACTGAAATAATAAAGGTTTGAGTTTCGAACTGCACACAACCAAATAACACAAATCAGATCTTATAAAGGAGAGTGAGATAAGCACTAACTGAACTTCAGATGAGGGGGTTGCTCAACCGCTCGAGAAGCCTCTCGCTATCATTGTTCCGTGTCACTGCTTGGGGTCGAGAAAGGAATTTGGATTTTAGAGATTTAGTAATTTGAGAATTGATTTGAGAGACATCAAGAGAGGGAATCGAATTGGAGATTTAGGGCTTTTAAGCGAGAGGAAGAGGCCGAGCCGTCGAATGCCGAGAGTTAAGACACGAGGTAAGGCCGAGGAGCAGTTGTGATAAGATCGGATTCTTTTTGGTGTATTGATGTGAGGCAGCAAGAAAAAGATGCGAGGCAGCGAGAGGTTCGAAAAAAAGAGATTAAGAGATTGGGATCTTTTTTGGTTTCGAGAGAATTATTTTGGTGAGATGAGTTTAATTGGGTGTGACCTAGTAGGCCCAGAGAGAAGTGTTATAGTGGCGAGTCCAATTGGGGGTCACAATTTGAGTGCATTTCAATGGCACAAGAGGGTTTCAGGTGGGGTCGAGGGGTCATGTGACTCCCCCTAAACCACCACCCCCCCCCCCGGGCCACTGCGCAGGTCTCTCATTGAACGTGCAATTTGAATTTCCACAAAGTAACCATACAACTATTTCTGCTATTGAAGAAAGAAGATAATGGATTTACTGTGAAGTGGATCAATTGGCTTAAAGACCTGTTGGAAATTATCTTTCCTGTCCTATAGGTACCATAAGTTAAATCTAGAAAATGACACTTCGGCTGAGTGCCTCAGATTTGATATGAACCCTATGATTCTCTCTCTTCTTAAAATGAGTAAACTGTCTTAGGCCTTTCAACACTCTTCACGACGAATTGGCCTGATGGATGCCAATAAAATACAGCAGAAATATATGGATAATCAAACTCTAGCCAACTGAAGAATGACAATATCCTGATGCGCATATTATCATCTACAAGATCCACCAATAGTAACCGGAAAATATACCATGCCAATAATTTATGAAGTAGTTTAGTTTCTTCTTAAAATTTCTTAATAACCAGATTTTTTTTTTGTTCTTTTAATCATACTGGAAGATTGATAGAATGTCCTAAAGATACATAGGAAATTCTGGAAGATGAATTGCAATTTTGTCTTTTTATTTTTCTTTCTTCTCCTTTTGCTCCCTTCCTTCCTTTTTTTTCCTTTCTTATGTATAAGAGAGGGCTGATATATGGTGGTTAAAACTCTTATCCAGTTATCCTAAAGAGGAAGGTTCATTGAGTTTTTTTGTAACTGAGGAGGGAGGGGAGCTAAGACGATTTGCATTAGCGACTCCATCAGTAAAGGTTTCTTGATCTAGATTCCAAGGTTGACCAAGTTCAACCAAATACGAACTTAACCCCGTAAATCAGTCCAAATCATTAATATAAGTTCAGATGAGAGCAAAATTCTGTATGATGCATATTGAATGCTTCCATTTGAACCAAGAAAGAGTCAGTTCAATTGCATGAGGCATAGTTTGATGCATTTGACTGGCTTTCTAGTACATAAGCCTAAACTCAACTTAAACCATTATATAGCCCTCCCACCCACAGCTTGGTGAAATAAAGCTTGCAAAGACTGAGAATCACATCATATTGAAGACCATAAGTAAATGGCTTGATGCAGTTAAACTCAACAAGTTACAACTTTCAGATTAGCTGTGCCAGTTATATCAACTACAGAAATGTTGCAAGATCACGTAGCTTAGTTAATGTCCTTCACTAGAAAATTCTTGCAAAACAATAGTATATATTCGGCCCTATAGAAATGGTAGGCGCTCAGAAGAATCCCATTTAAGGAATGCAAGGGTTCTACTGTTCCATAAAACCAAGATGAGACCCTGAAGGCTCCGAAAACCCAAGTTCCATGTTGAAGGTTTTGCTGATTGCTTCCTTGCAACCCAATGAAACTTCAAACTTTTGTTTCACCAGGTTTCGAAAAAATGGTAGAAAAGTAAGCCTCACCTTACCACAAGCAAGTACCATGATTTAGCATATATGATTTATTCCTAAAAGGCAATTAAGGCTTCATATTGGAGCACCAAAATGTTTTTTAGTAATATTGGACAACCAAACTTTGGGGTTTCATCATTTAACACTTGAAAATTATTTTCTTAAAGCCCAAGTTGCCAAACAGTTTTCAGAACCCATAACTACATTTGTTTCATGGGGTTTAACTCGGTGTGGCACTATACACCCTAGACACTTCCCTTGGAAGAGCTTTGCACTGATATGAAGTTACGATAACAAAGGTAAAGCAGAATTTCTCAGTTCAACCGAAAATTATGTGTACCCCATGACTAGCAACACTGAACAAATAGTATCATTCATAGACACAACCTGTGTTATATGCAGATATTTAATCTTACGCTAATCATATGAGTCTATCTAGCCATTGTACCAAAGCCGTCAAAATAATACTTTAAGGCCATGATCTATATCTTCCATGTTGCCTCTAAGTGACTATAGTTTCATCATTTACTTGTTTTTGAAGTCATTATAAAATAGAATTTTTTTCCCCTCATTTTCCTAATAAAAAGTAAGTACAATTTACACTCTCATCAAGCAATCAACAAAAAAAAAAAAAATCAAGATCTACCCAACAAATCTCGATCTTAAACTACTGAACTACACAACAAGCAGTAAATCAGCAAACCAATCCAATCTCGAGATCGAAAAGCTAGGGTTTTAGAGAAAGAGGGGGAACTTACCAAGGTCTCGCCTTTCTGGAAGAGATTGGACATGAGCTGAGAAGGCTCCGATGGTTTCTTCGGGGAGAAGAACTTCATGGCGAAGTACGACATCACCGCCATCCTTATGATCCCCGTCAGCGACTGCCCAAACCCTCCCTGCTGCTGCTGCCGCCGCTCCCCCGCAGGAGCTCCGCCCTGCTCCGCTGGCTGCACCATCGCTCACCGCCGAGCACCCGATCCAGAGAGCGAGAGCGAGAGGAAGGAGAGGTGAGATTCAGTTCTTGAAAGCTAATTATTATTTAAATTTATATAGAGTTATGTTCTCTTTGCTGCTGACGATGATTATTATAAACGTGATTATCATTTTAGAGTCGTCAACAGGAGAGGATTTTTTATGTAGGGCGGTCATCCATCTGGACCGTTGGCTGATAACTGTTTCAGAATGAACGGATGGGATTGGTGAAAGGGAATCTCCACCAACTTGGGCCTCAATTGGGCTTGGATTGGGCTTTCTCTTCTAGAGTTAGAGAGCAATATTTAGTATTTAAACGATTGATGACTGCTTGAACGTTGTTTGGTTCTCTTCCTTCGTTTCATTTGATCCTAATAAAAAGGGAAAAAAAAAAAAGGGAATTTTATGGTTTTATTTGCTTTAAAAAAGGGACCAAAAATCATATTATCTTAGTTGGTAAAGTTTTTCGCGTACGTGTAAGAGATCTGAGGTTCACATTCTACTCGTCGTCGCACTAGAATAAAAGCTTTCTTTGGTGACGAGCTTCTTAAGTGAAAAAGCAAAAGCTAAAGCAAAAGTTTTATGGATAATATCTTTCTTCCTGAAAAAGAAAAAAAAGCCTTAATTATGGCTATCATCAACTATTTTCTCTCATACAGTATATAAATCATGTCACTTTTAAGAGCTATAGAAGAAACTTATGATAACATCTAGTTTTTATTTTATTTTTCATCAGTGGGCCTCTTGAATCCCTGGTGGGTGTGTTCTTGATAGACCTGAATCGGTTAGAGCTACAAGCTCTCTATGATTCCGAGTTCGAACCTCATCGCATGTAGATATTTTATTCTCTGTTATCGGCTACTGGATTGTTCCTGGATTTGCTCCCCAATGATTCTCAATTCAAACCCTACCCTATGTCTGTAGATTTAACTTTTAAAAAAAAAAATAATCAGTGGGCCTCTTGAAAGTTACACAACACTACAGCCCGCAGATTATTTATCGGGTCAGCTCTAATCTTTTAATTTAAGACGAGCTTAGTAATTGATGAATATGGGCCCTACACATTACTGGCCGGAGCCCAAACACTAATTTAAAGTGGTTATAAAACTAAAAGCATGGGCCAATGAATACAACACACGTGCATTGTGCCACTGGACGAGGGGAAAAATTAATAGTCAAACAAGAAAAAGATAATGCTATAATATTCTGTTTTTCCCCCCCCTTTTCTCCTTCTCTCTGAATAATTATATAATAGTTTTTTTGTTATTGGGCAGTTGCACGTGGCACGTGCAGTGCCCCGAAAAATTCAGGGAGGAGAAAAAAAAGAAAAAAAGAATTCTTTTATTAGCATATCAACCAAAAATTACTTAATAAATTTGCCAATCAGTACGCAATAATTTTATATTTACATTTATGCAGTTGCACACTGACATGTAGAAGAACTTGTAACTCAATCACACTTTTTTTGCCATTAAATTGGATATCAGTGAATATTAATAAGATATATTTTTAATTCCAAATTTCTTCAAAATACAGTTAGAATTTTCAACGCAAGACCAGATATATTGTTATAAAATATAGAAGAATATGTACCCAAATGTCATCTAAGGAACTCTGTCAGATAAGGGCTCCAATCTCTTTATCATTTTTTCACGATCCGATCGTTCATCATAGTCTTTATGTCTAAGATGTATATATATAAAACAACCACGTTCGTTAATTATTTATAGAATAGTTTATTTGTTCTATTATTGAAAAATAGTTAAATTTTTAACCATTTAATACATGAGCAAATAAATTTCAAACCACATGATTTTTTATATGTGCACCCTTCAGAACATGCACATATAAAAATTAAGGTACATTTTCCTCTAAATATGATCAGTATTGTATCCATATATTAACAGAAAAACGCGATAATCATAGATACAACAATACTACTAATATTTGCTCTGTATCTTTAGGCCATAACAAGAATCTACGTTGTTTTCCTAGTAATTTATCCAGCACAAACTTTGAATTCCAGCTCAATATCTGTAAAGTATTTGGTATTGATTGAAAAATCAATCTAAATTAATTAATGTCATAAGTTATTTGAAGATAGCCATGAGTTCCAATTATCTACTATGCTCTTGAACCCAAATATTGGATTCGGTTCGTTCAAAAGATCGAATGCATATCAAGAGGAAATATACTTCATATCAAAATCGTGGCAAATGTTACATATATGCTCGAGGCAGTTTATATGATTTTTTAGGGGCTGTTTGGATTCAAGAAAGTAGGTGAAAATGAGGAAGTGAGAAGTAATTTTTTTTAAAGAAAATGTGAATTTGTATATATTTTTTCGGTGTTTGGTTCGTAATCGAGAAGTAAAAGATATCAAAATCGGGGCAAATGTTACATATATGCTCGAGGCAGTTTATATGATTTTTTAGGGGCTGTTTGGATTCAAGAAAGTAGGTGAAAATGAGGAAGTGAGAAGTAGTTTTTTTAAAGAAAATGTGAATTTGTATATATTTTTTCGGTGTTTGGTTCGTAATCGAGAAGTAAAAGTAGAAAAGTATAGTATATTGTATTTTTCAGTATTTGGTTAGTAATGTGGATGTGAAAGTGGAAGTGGAAAAGTTGACCATAAGTTGTCCGTAAAATAATATTAAAATAATAATAATTATGAAAAAAATTAGACTGTAATTAGTACGCAAATGAGATTTACATGACCACAAAATTAACTGTTTTGAGTTACAACTTATTACAAATGAGATTTACATTATCACAAAATTAACTGTAGCACCCTACAAGTGAGGAAATGATTGTACAAAAGAGAAAAGAGAAAAAGAAAAATATTTTTTCATTTTCTTTTTTAAGTATTTGGAGAGACAACTTAAGTGAAAAATCACATTCCCTCTTCCTCCCACTTTCTTGAATCCAAACATCCTTAACTTTATGAAAGTGATTACATCTTCCATTGTTTGCACTTATAATATTTTGCCTTTTTTTAACAAATCAAGTGTATTATTTGCATAGGTGGCTAATGGGAGCCACTGAATTCGATTTTGTTTCATAAAACATGCGAAGTTCAATTAAGAATCAAATATAATTTAATAAGAGTTTTTTTTTTGCTTGTTTTGCTGTTGGCAAATATTGATATTTTAATAGTAGTTATCTTAGTACAGATATCCTTATTTCTCACCTTATCTCTCTTCGTGTTACACACATCCAAGAAGCATGCGCATCTCTACTACACTCATCTTTTGGGCATGATATCTTTTTATAACCCAACATTCTGTGCCATATAACAAAGCTGGCCTATAGCAGTCCGATAAAACTTTTCCTTCAGCCATAACGGAATATTATGATCATATAAAACTACTGTTGCGCTCCTCCATTTCGACTAGCCGGCTTGGATCCTATGGTTGACATCGCTATCGATCTCCCCATCCATTTAGATAATAGAATCCAAGTACTTAAAATGATTGCTCATCTGTATTTTTGACCATCTCGTGTCACAATACTATAATCTCGGATTCCCTATTTATTGAATTTACACTCCATATACTCTGTTTTGGTCCTACTTAATCTAAAACCTCGAGATTCTAGAGTTTGCCTCCATAACTCTAATTTTGTATTTACCACAGCTCTCGTTTCATCAACTAGAATAATATCATCAGCAAATAGCATACACTACGGTATCTCATCTTGAATAGCTCTAGTAAGCTCATCCATCACTATGACAAATAAGCATGGACTTAATGCAGGTCCTTGATGCAATCCAATTGTGATAGAAAAATCACTTGTTATGCCTCCACAAGTTCTGACATTTGCCACTATTCCATTAGTACATGTCCATGATTATGTTAATATATTCGATGGGGTCTCCTTTTTTCATCAATGTCCATCATAATACCTCTCTTGGCACCTTATTATAAGTTTTTTCTAAATCAATAAAGCATGTGTAAATTTCTCTTCCTCTCTCGAAATTGCTCTGTAGGTTGATGAAGCAAATGAATAGCCTCTGCCGTCGATCAACACGGCATGAACCAAAATGGTTCTCTGATATTTTAACATTTTGCCTTAACATGTGTTCAATTATCCTTTCCCAAACTTTCATGGTATGACACATGAGTTTTATTCCACGATAGTTTGAACAACTCTGGATATCACCCTTATTCTTATAGAGAAGTACTAGGGTACTCTTTCCCCACTCATTTGGCATCTTTTTAGTTAGTCAGATCTTGTTAAAAAGATTTGTCAGCCATCTCACACCCACCTCTCCTAAGCATCTCCATACCTCAATAGAAATTTCATCTGGGCCAACAACTTTCCTTGACTTCATCCTCTTCAAGGCGTCTTTAACTTCAAATTCGCTAATTCTGTGCATATAATTACGGTTTATAACTTGGCACTGAATGGTAAGGTCATCCAAATCTTGAATAGAACTATCATTGAATAATTTGTCAAAATACTCTCTCCATCTTTCTTTGATTTCTTCATCTGTAACTAAAACCTTCTGATCCTCATCTTTGACACACCTCACAGTACATAAGTCTCTAGTCTTTCTCTCCCTTATTCGAGCAATTCTATATATATTCTTTTCAAGCTCTTTGGTGTCTAACTTCTTATACACTTCTTTGTACACTTGAGCTCTTGAATTCTGCACAGCTTTCTTAGCCTCCTTCTTGGCTAGCATATACCTCTTAAAATTCACTGCATCACAATTTTTCTTCAAATCTCTGTAAGAGTTTCGTTTAATCTTACTGGCAGTTTTTACCTCTTCATTCCACTATGATGTATCCTTATATAGTAGAGCACCACCTCGTGACTCACCAAGTACATCTTTAGTTACTCTTTTAATGCAGCTAGCAATTTTATTCCATATTGTATTGGAATCATATTGGGCTTTCCAATCTGCTTCATGTACTACTCGATCTACAAAAACTCCTTGGTTACCTTTTTTTAGCCGCCACCACTTAATCTTAAGATCTAACTTACGTTTAATTTTTCTAAATCTCCTTCTAATCTGGATATCTAAAATTAAGAGTCTGTGTTGGGTTACTACACTCTCACCCGGTACTACCCTACAATTCATACAACAACCTCTATCTACTTTCCTAGTTAAAAAAAAATCTATTTGGTTCGCACTTGATTCACTTCTAAAAGTGGTCAAGTGAAACTCTCTCTTCCTAAATCAAGTATTCGCTAAGATCAAATCATAGGACAAAGCAAAAATCTATAATCGAGTTACCTGATTCATTTTTTTCCCAAAACCAAATCCTCCATGTACGCTATCAAACCCATAATGACTAGTTCCTACATGCCTATTGAGGTCACCGCCTATGAAAAATTTTTCTCTAATGGGTATGTCTTGCACTATCTGATTTAAATCCTCCCGAAATTGACGCTTACTAGACTCATCAAGTCCAACTTGTGCTGCATAGACACTAATAACATTAAAAATCTCTCTACCT
This sequence comes from Agave tequilana, assembly GCA_038442645.1. NCBI lineage: Eukaryota > Viridiplantae > Streptophyta > Magnoliopsida > Asparagales > Asparagaceae > Agave > Agave tequilana. The sequence goes on from JAVJIF010005684.1 coordinate 9,060, forward strand.
AAAATAAGTTTAACTAGTAAAATCATATCACCCTTTCCCTAACCTCCACTACATTCTCAAGCAATTGTTTATCTATGATCACACCCACCCCATTACGATTTCTATCTCTACCAGTATACTAAAGTTTATAACCCCAAGGCTCTATAATTCTACCTTTTTCACCTACCCACTTAGTTTCCTTCACATATAAAATACTAACATTCCGTCTAGCCATTGCATCAATTAACTCTGGTATTCGACCTGTAAGAGAACCTATGTTCCATGATGCTAACCCAATCTTATATTCATGAGCTAACTTTTTTATCCTCATCTGCTCATAAAAATGTGGGAACCCTTACTCATTTGACACCACATTCGGGCGTCGATGTGGTGCCTCATTTCTGGACGACGACCTAGCAACCCTTACTCATTTTCACTACACCCGGACTCTGATGCAGCACATCGCTTAGTAGGAAACGCACCAACGAAAGTTAGTTCTTGTTTCATATTCATAGTATGTGACAATGTTTACATTGGCTGTCACAGGCCTACCACAACCTTCCTCCTTTATCCTGGCTTAGGACAGGCAGTGAACGGTGGGTGCACTGGAGGAGTTAAGTTCATACTATAACGCTCGGATTATTTTTAGCATGGATTAGCGCTCTAATTTTTTATTTTTAGATTCATAATGTTATAATTAATGCGGTAATTCTTGTGATTGTGATCTTAGTAAGATTATTGGAATAGTTAATTAATAATCCTTAATTTAATTATATGCAAGAGAATTGGTATATTTATGTGGATAAGTTTGTGTATATATGATGTGCATTTACATATATACTTATGTTTGGTTGTATATAAAAATTGTGTACAATTTTAATACCTAGCATGTATTATACCACTAATCATTCTAATTAATTTTAATTAATCCAAAATTAGGAAAGCATGTGGGTTCTTGGTTAGCATCAGGTGGTGACATGGGAAATTGAAATTTCTATGTGGCTTCATGACATAAATCTTTACAAAATTGTATAAGGTTAAATGAAATGAGAAATCCTCATTCTCACGCACCTTTTCTCTCTCATTCTCTCTCCCTCTCTCAAACTCTCTCTAGCTTACTCCCCCTCTCCCTCTCTCTCCCCTCTCCCTATCCCTCTATTGGCGGCCAGCGGCAGGGAGGCCAAGTGGGCGAGGTCCTAGTGAACAAGGGCTAGTGTGCAGGCCAGGCACGGGCACGCCCAGGCAGAATGCAGAGCGTAGGACCAGGAACGGGCTGTTGGCCCAAAGGCCTTCCACTCTAGTTTTGATGATGATTAACTCATGTAGTTATGTGTACTAATAATCTTGTGTTATTTAGTTTCAGATCATTAATCAAGTTATTAGTTGGTGATTAGCTTCAACAAGATGATTTGGAAGCTTTCACATGTTGATTCAAGAGCCCGAGCATCAAAGAAGATATATAGCACTTGCTCGGTGGATCAAAGAGTTTTGGATCGAGTCGGCTTGGAGATTGCGCTCTACAAGAAGACATCGGTACCTAATTTAGTTTTGTGTTTAGATCCAAATTGTAAAGATTAGAATAGTATGATATGCTCAAGTTCACAACACACACGTTTCATGTTTTGAATATTGATTTTCGGTTTTTCCGTTTTTTGGTTTAACCGATCTTGGTTTCATGAATAGATAGATCAAAACAAGTTTACATGGTTTAATGTATATTAGATTTGTTCTATATACATGCATGCTTCATCTTTCTAGACAAACTTAGTTTTGACTTTCATATTCATGTGTTTTATGTTTTGGTATTTTTTATCAAAACATATTTTGGAATTAAGGACAAAAACTATGACATGTATATGTTTCATGTATATTGGATTTCTATCCATATGCATCATGCCTAAATGTTGTTTAATATCATGTTTTTGTATTTAGATGAGTTTTGGACAAAATGTATTTTCTATTCAAAATCCAAGTTTTAGAAAATACGGTTTTTGGTTTTTGGAAAATATTGTAAGATACAAAAATAGTTTTAATTGCTTGATATTTGAGTCAAAACTTTTACCGTATGTTTATATATCAATGCAAATTGTCAAAACTATTTTTGGGATTTTTAAGTAGTTTACAAGAATTTTTGGGATTAAAAATTACATGTTTTTGCTGACCAGAACAGCCTGTGCCAGGCTAGGTCGGTCGACCGCTACGGTCGACCGCACCAAGTAGCCGGTCGACCGTTCGGGTCGACCGACGTGCACGGATACGTGCACGCTAGCTGCCTATTGGGCCGGCCGACCGTTCGGGTCGACCGACTGCATGCAGGCTAGTTTCTGTTTGTTTCGATCGACCGGGCGGTCGACCGGTAGCTGGCAACGGTCAAAATGTGACCGTTGGCCGGTCGACCCCACGGTCGACCGGTAGGCCATTTTTGGCAGATTTGGCTGCCAACGGCTATATTTTTCTGGGGGCTATAAATACCCCATTGGAAAGAGTTTTTCTATAAGATTTTTTGTGCGAATTTTTCCTTACTCTCTGGTGTTTTCATAGCAATCAAAAGAAGCTTTTGGATTCAAATTGAACAATCTATTTGGTGTTTTTGCTAGGGTTTGGAAATCAAAGAAAAGGGTTTTTGGGAAAAAGAGTTTTGATTCAACTTCTATATCTTGGTTTCAGTTTTTTCCAAGGATTTTCTTTGTGATTTTGATTTCCATTCCATTGGTTTTCTCCACACTTGAGCAACATCTACTTTCTTATTCTATAGGATCTTTGTGTGGGAGAAAGAGATTATTTGTGGTTGTTGTTTAGACCACCAAGTTGTAAACCCAATCTTTTCTTGGCTTTGTGCCTTGGGTTGTATCCCTCAAGTTGTGAGGTGATCCTTGTGTTTGCTTTGTGCTAATCCCTCAAGTTGTGAGGTGATTGTTTTGTTGGATTGGAGCTTGCCTCAAGGAGGAGGTTGTGCTTGTAAAGAGAGGAGTTGGGTACTCCTTGTGAGAGTTCTTTGTGGACTAGTGATTGGTAGTGAAAAGTGCATTTTTATCATCATATTTACCATCACATTTTCATATTTATTCATTTAATTCTGCACAATTATTAATATTTTGTTATTTATTGTGTGCAGGCTTCGAATTATTATTTTAATAATAAATAAAGCTTAAAGAGCCCAAAAGCCCAGATCCAAGCCCATGTTTGAAGCCCAGGTGCAAAAGCGCAATTACAAGAAGTCAAAATGCAAATACAAGGGCTAAAAGTTGCAAATATCAGAGATAAGGGAAGGATAGAATTTTATCCAACTCTAAACACCTGCAGGATGAGGATGAAAACCCTAGATAAGAAGGAAAATTCGTGGGAGGAAGATTTGAAGAAATCTGGATTAAGGATAACTTGATTACTAAGTTATCTCGAAAATCCAGATTAAAAGGCCAGGATCACACTTCTAGAAGCAGAAGCCCAGATGGACGGACCAGGAGAGGCCACGCGCCAAAGCGCGTGGCCAGAAGCCACAAAAGTGCCGCGGAACCGCGGCAAAACCGCGGCAATCTAGTTGATCCAGAATCCCAGATTTCGTGGGCAACTTTATCCAGGACTCCTCGGCCTTCTGCACCTATAAATATCCCCTGCAGTGCAACGTACAGAGCGTCCAGCGTCCAGCAAAGGGCCAAAGTTCAGATTTTTAGGGTTTCTTCTAGGTTTTCTTTTCTTTTTGTAATTTTTATGTAAGTGAGGGAGATGGCTTTGTTGAGGGTGACACCGACAGATGACTCTCTTCTCTTCCATTGTAATCAATAAAAAGGTAATTTTTATTTTGTTCTTATGTCGTTGCTTTTCTTTGTTTTCTCTTTCTTTTCTACTGTGTTTCTTTTTGTTGATCTTTGACGAGCACGCGAGCGTTTACCGAACCACAAGTATACCGAAGATTAGTAGGTTCCAATGATATTCCATGGCGATGTTCTCCTCCTCAAGGCGTATCAACTCATGCTTGCCCAAGGCTTGATGACCTAATGCGACAACGGACTGAGTTCGATCCCAAGGTTTATACGTTCAACGCCTCCGAAATAAGGTAGAAAGTATTAGGTTTCGCATATTTTCTCCAACCAAGGTTAGTTTTCTATTCTTTTCTTTTATTTTATTTTTGTAGATTAAATACAACATCATCTCCATATTCTTTTCTACCACCCATTGTAAATACCACTATTTAACTAATAAAAATAAAAGCTTTAGAGTATAACTTGCTTAACGCTTCCATCGCAGTCCCTCCCTGAGGATCACGACCCGCATAGCCCTGCTACCGCGGATTAGAACTGAGACTTGCACATCTATTCTTAAAACTAACATATAATATTTTGTATGCAGGAAAATTTAGTCAACAAATTGGCGCCGTTGCCGGGGAGGGACGGTAAGTTTATCTCTAAAACAAAATTTTAATTTTTAACTAATTCTTTATTCTTTTCTGTTTGCAGGTTTGGAGAACAGGAAACAGAAACATAGCAGCAGCAGTGGACATATTGCTATTCTGTGCCTCTGCCCTCGAAGGCAGAGCACCAGAACCCACTGTTTTGCCGCGGATCCGCGGCCAGAGCCGCGGAAACGCGGCAACAGTGGTGAATTACTGATCCAATTTTTTGCAGGGTGCTTCAAGTTAAAAATTCTGCTTTCTGCTTTGTTCTGATTTGTTCTGTGATATACCTGTAAATTGCTAATAATTCAACAGTAAATTATTGGTTGTTAAAGATAAAATTGATTAGACGTTTGCATATTAGGCACGTGTCTTTTCAATTCCTTTATTTTTACTGTTGAGAGTGCTGGAGAAGCAAGGTACGTACGCATTGCATGTAGAATAGGACTCATCTCTTGGTTGATTTTCTGCTTTGAGTGAATCTTATCTACTTATCTTGTACACTTGCACTAATTCATCTTAAGGGCATAACCCATTAACAAGATAAGGTGGGGATTTCATCACCCTACCTTAGCCCAAAAATCATATCCCGAGCACTCACTAACCCAAGCCTAACTTAAAAATTAGTAGACGTTGGCCCTAGGGACACTCGGACTCAATTAGGAGATTATCCTAAGGGGGAACGGTGTTGGAAGTTGACTCCTGCCAAATCAGTGTCTAGGAAGGGGATTGAGGGCCGAAAGCCCGAAGTGTGGTGGTTATTTAATTAAGGAACGTCTTTGACGGAAAACCTCCCACCACTCTTGCCCCGACCTGGCTGATTAACTTGTGGTCAAAGTCTACACCCTACCTCCCGTGGACAGTCTAACCAGTTAGGAGTCGTCTAGGTCTAGGTCTACCCTAACTTAGGTTAGAAATTTTTATTTTTTGTTTGTTTTTTTTTCTTTTGTTTGCTTTGTGTGATATGGCCTATAACAATAATTTTTTCAATTTTAATGAGGATCCATATTATACACCAACCTCTTTTTCGGATATTACCAACCCGGCATATCATAACTCTAACCAACCTAGTGTGCCAGATTGGTCTTATCCGAATCATTACATGCCCCAGTCCCAATACTATGAACAAGATTGGAATAATCATCACTACTCTTCACAGAGTCAATGGGGATTCAACACCCCTGAGCCATATGGTCAACCACCTGTTCAACCATTATCTTCATATACGTCTTTTCCCACATCACCAAGGTTTCAGTCCTCTATTGATCTATTCGATGGGTTAGAAGAAAAAGTGGATCGGTTGCAAGATACAATGAATGATCAAATTTCTAGACTTCAAACATTCTTGAGCATCTTGATAGGAACCAAGAATCATTCTGTTTAGAAGACCTTGATCAAAATTCAATTTCATCACATCAATATGAACTTGCTCAATCCCAATCCTTGGACAAATTGGCTAGTTTTAATTTCAATGAGATTGAATTAGATTATGAATGTGAACCCGATCCCCAACTTTGCGATTCAGTTTCCATCTTCGAATCTATGTTGACTCCAGTATCCTTACCCAATTTGGACCAATTTTCTGAGCCAACATTTATTCCCATACCCATAGATCATGAAATTGAATCACCCATTTTTGATGATCATATTGAACTTGACCAATTGTGCAATTTTGAAAGTCCCATGGAAAAATTGGCAAGTTCCCATTTTTATGAGATTGAAACTAATGAGATATGTGACCTAGATTCCCAAATCTATGATCAAGTTCAAATTCCCGAATCATTATTGACTCCTATTTTGTTACCCGACTTAGGTAATATTTTAGAATCAGTTTTGATTCCCACACCTATCATTCCTGAACTTGAATCACCAACATTGAGTCACATTCCATTGTGGGAAAATGATTGTAGACTTGAGTTTCAATTTCTCGACTTGGACCCACTTCTTGATCCTAGCCCGACTCCTGAACCTTTACTTGATTTGAGTTTCTTTCCTGAGTCGGTATTAGTTCCTGAACCTATCATTCTTGAGTCCAAGTCAACCATTCTACCAAGTCACATTCTTTTGTTGGACATAGGTATAGACCATGACTCTGTGATGATTTTCCAGGACTGGTCATGTAAAGGGAGTAAGTTTCACGAGAGGATCTTCCATGATCCTATTCATTCTGGGGACTGTAAATATGTAAATAAAAAAGAGGTCAATAAAGGTAGGTCCCGTGAACTACCACGTTATCTTGTTTGGGCCGCATTTCGTGGACCAATTAGACCACCTCCGGAACCACCCCCTAAGGTAATTTTCTGCCTTCCCTGTTCTGTTTCATGCATACATGCATACATTCATACATTGAGGACAATGCATGAGATAAGTGTGGGGGTGGGCTTTACTAACATACTAACATAGGTAGAAACTAACAAAAAATTTGCTAAAAAAAAAAAAAATCTAAAAAAAAATTTAAAAAATGTTATAAAAAGGATAATAAAAAAAATTGAAAATATATAAAAAAAATAAATAATAATAAAAAAAATGTTATAAAAAGGATAATACTTTGACTTATTTTTTTGAAAGAAACCTAAGTTAGTTTTAAGGATTAGAAAAATCATGATTAGGATTTCTAAAAACTTGGTCAAAATAAATAAATTGTTTAAATTTTAGGTATATGAGGAGAAATTGAATAAATAATTAGTCTTGATTTTTACCTTAATGAAATGTGCATACCAAATGCATATCTAGGATTCTAAGATAAAGACCTTGTGCCTCATAAAAAAAAAAAAAAGAAGAAAAAAAAATCACCAATTAAGCTGATACATGTGCCTCAAGAAGCATAAGTATTCATGCCTAAAGGTGAGTAAATAAAATAAAGTCCTTAGTTTTGGGGCCTAGTTCACTCGAATTTGAGTCCGCGGGGTGTTTTCTCACTTGGTGCCCTAAAGCCAACCGGTTTGGGAGTCATCGACTTTAAGTTCGTTACATGGGTGGATTAGAAAGCCTAAGAAGACTAAGAAATATAATATATGTATTAACACATCTAATAATCAATTAGTTAGGTATGAGGGCCTCAAGAAGCCTTGATACTTATACGAAAGAAAATTAGATGAGTTATACATGCAAAAAAAAAAAATATATATATATATATATATATATATATATATATATATATATAATATATATATATATATATATATATATATATATATTAACACATCTAATAGTCAATTAGTTAGGTATAAGGGCCTCAAGAAGCCTTGATACTTACACGAAAGAAAATTAGATGATGTTATAAAAATGATAAAGAGGCATGAGAGTCCAAGTTAAGGAATTCCTAGATTCATAAGGATGCATATGATTTTTGGTAACGAAAAAGACTATATTAGAAATTCAATTTTAATCCTTACCTAAAATGAATAACAATTGACTTTATAAAGACCAGGTTTGAAGAATGAATAAAAATGATAATCCTAAAACTTATAGACTACTTAGTCTCTTCAATAATAATTCAAATATTTTCCTTTTTATGGATTTTGTGGGTGCAATCCGCTGAAAACCCTCACGAGACAACACTCGTCCTCTAGGTTAACCTAGAGGTTTAACGGCTTGTTGCACGTGCTAAGTGCAATCGTGATTCCTACGAAAGTGAGTTAGGTTAGATTAACTTTTTCTTTTTCTTTGTTTTTACTCGAGGACGAGCAAAAAGATAAGTGTGGGGGTGTGATTGGTAGTGAAAAGTGCATTTTTATCATCATATTTACCATCACATTTTCATATTTATTCATTTAATTCTGCACAATTATTAATATTTTGTTATTTATTGTGTGCAGGCTTCGAATTATTATTTTAATAATAAATAAAGCTTAAAGAGCCCAAAAGCCCAGATCCAAGCCCATGTTTGAAGCCCAGGTGCAAAAGCGCAATTACAAGAAGTCAAAATGCAAATACAAGGGTTAAAAGTTGCAAATATCAGAGATAAGGGAAGGATAGAATTTTATCCAACCCTAAACACCTGCAGGATGAGGATGAAAACCCTAGATAAGAAGGAAAATTCGTGGGAGGAAGATTTGAAGAAATCTGGATTAAGGATAACTTGATTACTAAGTTATCTCGAAAATCCAGATTAAAAGGCCAGGATCACACTTCTAGAAGCAGAAGCCCAGATGGACGGACCAGGAGAGGCCACGCGCCAAAGCGCGTGGCCAGAAGCCACAAAAGTGCCGCGGAACCGCGGCAATCTAGTTGATCCAGAATCCCAGATTTCGTGGGCAGCTTTATCCAGGACTCCTCGGCCTTCTGCACCTATAAATATCCCCTGCAGTGCAACGTACAGAGCGTCCAGCGTCCAGCAAAGGGCCAAAGTTCAGATTTTTAGGGTTTCTTCTAGGTTTTCTTTTCTTTTTGTAATTTTTATGTAAGTGAGGGAGATGGCTTTGTTGAGGGTGACACCGACAGATGACTCTCTTCTCTTCCATTGTAATCAATAAAAAGGTAATTTTATTTTGTTCTTATGTCGTTGCTTTTCTTTGTTTTCTCTTTCTTTTCTACTGTGTTTCTTTTTGTTGATCTTTGACGAGCACGCGAGCGTTTACCGAACCACAAGTATACCGAAGATTAGTAGGTTCCAATGATATTCCATGGCGATGTTCTCCTCCTCGAGGCGTATCAACTTATGCTTGCCCAAGGCTTGATGACCTAATGCGACAACGGACTGAGTTCGATCCCAAGGTTTATACGTTCAACGCCTCCGAAATAAGGTAGAAAGTATTAGGTTTCGCATATTTTCTCCAACCAAGGTTAGTTTTCTATTCTTTTCTTTTATTTATTTTTGTAGATTAAATACAACATCATCTCCATATTCTTTTCTACCACCCATTGTAAATACCACTATTTAACTAATAAAAATAAAAGCTTTAGAGTATAACTTGCTTAACGCTTCCATCGCAGTCCCTCCCTGAGGATCACGACCCGCATAGCCCTGCTACCGCGGATTAGAACTGAGACTTGCACATCTATTCTTAAAACTAACATATAATATTTTGTGTGCAGGAAAATTCAGTCAACAACTAGCTAGTGGATTAGAAATCCTTCGTGTGTCGAAGGCGGAGATGTAGAGCTTGGTGCTCGAACCTCGAAACATATCTTGTTGTTTGCGCTTGATCCATTGACTCTCTCTCTATCTCTCTCTTTACTTTGTGCCTTGCAACTATTCATATTGTGCATTCATAATTGCTTGGCTTGGTTGTGTGTGCATCACTTGTTGATTGCACTTGAGTGTATTGCATTAAGTTTTTAAATTCCGCATTGAGTTCATAAATTAGCTATATCACCTTTCCCCCCCTCTAGGTGATTTTTCAATTGGTATCAGAGCCTCCGCTCCTAATATTTAGGTTTAACCACCTAGGAGTGAGATCTTAGTTTGCTAATCTTCATTTGGATTGTTCATTTGCACTCATTTAGTTTGCACTCATGGATAGCCCTCCTATGTTTGACCACTTTAGACTTGATGCTTGGAAGGTCAACATGAGTAGGCATTTAAAATCACTAGGTCATCTTGTTTATCAAGCCTCCACTTTAGAATCCTTCCCTAATAGTAGTAAACACAAAAAGGCTAATGCATTAGCACTTAGAGCACTTAAAGCATCTCTTAATGAACATCTTTTACCGGTGTTTGATCGTTATGACTCGGCTTTTGCAGTTTGGAGCATATTGACTTCCCCGAGCTACCAAGGATTATTAACAAGATGAGGAGATCAATGAGAGAAAAGTCCGAAGAGCATTGCCTCATGGTCCACGGGAAGAACTCCCTTGAGGTACATTCGGATTCTCAATTAGATGATTGCTCTAGTTCCTATTGCGATGGTTGTTTAGTAGCTCAAACTTTAAATATGGAACTTGCCACAAAGCTTGAAAATTTCTTGGAAAAACACAAACTTTTGAAAGAGGATAATCTTGTTTTGAAAAATGAATTGAAGGATTTGTGTTCTAATTTTGAATTGATTTTGCAAGAAAAGGAAGAGATTGCAAGTGAACGTGACTCACTTAAATCTCAACTTGAACTTGCTTTAAAGGAAAATGAATTTTTGAAAAGCAAAAATGATTGTGATAATGTTGTGAAAAACAATGAGGTTTTATCTTCTAAATTGGATTTTGTTTTAATAGATAACCTTGTTTTGAAAAATAAAATTGATTCTATTACAAAAGAATTGGATTTAGTTTTAAAGAAAAATAAATCTTTGAAAATTGAAATTGATTCTCATGTGTGCCATGCTAGTATAGCTTCTTCTTCTTCTTCTTGCACACCTATTGCATGCTCCACTTTATCTTCCATTATTGAAAATGATATAAATATTTTGAAGAAAAGTGTTAAATGTTTGGGCTCCACTTTGAGCCAATGCACATTGAATCATTCACGTTTGGAAACCTTGGTTCGCAAGAAACAAGGTCCATCTTTGCATGCACACCCTACACGGCATACACATGCTTTCCACGGTCACCACCATCACACGTATGCTCATGTGTACACATGTACACATTGTGGCCGAAAAGGTCATCTTGCTAGATTTTGTTATGATCGCTTACATGTTGAAAATTTAGCAAATAATCTTGTTTGGGTTAGGAAAGATACTAATCCCTATGGACCCAAAAGAAAATGGGTACCAAAAATCACCTCCTTGACTTTTGATGTAGGTGGGAGCTCTCGCATCACGTGAGAGTATTGGTGCCTTGAGGTGGATGCGTTCTAAGCTTAAAAGAGAACCATTTGGATGCTTCACTCTCAAGGGGATTTGGTGGGAGGACCACCGTGGTTTGGAGAACTAGAGATGCACCTTCATAGGTTTTGGTATCACTCTCTAACTCCCGTTTTTATTTGCATGCTTTTCATGTTTATCTATTTATAGCATGTCATGTTTTGTTATTCATTATATCTATGCCATGCTTATTAGAATAGTGATGTACATGTTTAGTTACTTGAGACACCCATGTTTTATATGGATCTATATTTAGTGTTCTCACCTTGTTTAAACTAACAAGTATGTCCTAGATCTAATGCACATGCATATACATTATGACCATTTGGATGTTTATGATTGTATGATTTTGTTTTAATGATTCATGTGTTGTAATAGCTAAACACTGGTGGTGTGTTTTATGATTTCTGTTTTTGCCACATGTTTTGATGTTTATAAACTATTATGTATTTCATGATTCTAATAGCATGTGGATTTACTTCATGATCATTTCTATGTCTATCATGATGATTTATGTCCCGTTTCGTGCTTCATGATTTGATTACTTATTTAGATGTTAGTTTTCATTAAGACTAGAATTTATACTTGTACATATAATGGGCCACAAATAAATCTTTATATATGTTTGTGCTTGGATGCTTATTTGTACCCATTAGATGTGCTAGTATAGTCTAGTTTTGATGATTCATGCATTCTAACTTGTATTCCTCATTTTGAACATGTTTTATGATCATGTGTTTTAACTTCATGTATATGTCTATCTTGTCCAAACTATTGATTATACATGTACATCCTTGAGCCACGTGCCTTCATGCATATACTTTTGTGGACTCATTATGTTTAGGATATGTATGTATACTTTAGTTTGTACATGACATACATATGCCTTGAAGTTTAAATCGTTTTGATGATTTTCATGTTTTTAAGTAAATTCTATTGGTAATGAAAATCTAGTTTTTCATGTTTTCATGTTTTTAAGGAATTTCATTTGAGCTTAATTGAATATTTTCTTGTTGATATGTGTCACATTATACTTGTACACTCACTTTATTAGTTTACTCATGATTTGTTTTCATGAGACATTGATATGGGCTTCATGGACTTTGAGTGTTTAGTGATCATGTGATTTACATGTGTTTCATGAAAATCAATTTTGTTTTATTCCTTACTTGAAGGATTTCGTACTAGTTTAAAAGTTTTTCTTATAACTAGTTCGTATTCTTCTTGTGGTAGAGATTTTCAAACTTGCTACATTTTCAAACCTATTTTTTGAAAACCCCTACCTTCCACGGGCGGTTGGATGGGAGATCATGTTCATGTATGCTTTATAGTGAAAATCATTTTAAACTTGAACATGATTGGGAGGATAGGAATATGAGATATACACTTGATCTTATTGTTGTTTCAATTGGTATCATTGAATTCTTTCAATTGGTATCAATATTGACATATTTGTATACTCATATATTTTGTGTATATGTATGCTTACACTTCAAAGAATATCAATTTCAATTGGTATCTAATTTTTCATACATATATATGTTTTTATTTATGCTTATTATATTCATATATCCTAGAGCACAAATTTTGATCATGGTAAAGCTTGTTTTAAAATGACTATCTTGTTTCAATTGACTAGTTTTCAATTGGTATCCATATACAAGCTTTGCATGTTTTTATTTGGTAATTCATAAAGAGGGAGAAAATCTTGTATTTCATATTTCAATTGGTATTTTGTATTCCACTCCCTTGCTTTATGATAGAGAATAATAATTTCAATTGGTATTAAGATTTATGTTTAGAAATTCAAATTTTGTAATGTTTAATTTCAATTGGTATCAAAATTGTTTATTTACAATTGATATGATATTTGTTTACTTATCAATTGGTATCAAGATTTTTGTTTTTCAATTAGTATAGTTTCACTTTTAATTGGTATCAATATGCACTTCCTTGATACATTTTCGTTTAATTGGTATCATATTTGTGTTTAGACAAAAAGGGGGAGAACATCCCTTGATTGATTCCTTGTTTTGAATATAAAAAGAATATATTTTTATTAGTTTTGTAAATAAGGAGGAGAAGAATTTCTTTTAATCGGTATATGTTTTTTTTTGTCTTGTTTTTAACCCCTTTGTTGATGATTGACAAAAAGGGGAGAAGAATTTGAGTTTATATGCATGTTTGTATATGCATGTTTTTATGTTTTTAATGTTTTTATTAAGTTCAAAAATTGGTATCAAAAGCATTATTTAAAGAACATGTTTAGTTTTGGTATCAAAAGCCTGTAAAAGAGATCATTAGATCATTAGTTTTGTTTTGCATATATTTGGTCATAATTGGTATCTAGAACATGTTTATTTGTTTAGTTTAATTGGTATCTAGAGCATGTTTATTTGTTTTTGTTAATTGGTATCTAGAGCATGTTTATTTGTTTTTGAAAATTTCATTGGTATCTTTCATTGGTATCTAGAGCCATTTATTGTTTTATGCATATCTATGCATTATTCATATTTAGTATTCATTACATATATTTGTTGTTTATCCCTATGCATGAGTTAAGGGGGAGCTTCCTTGAAGCTTAACTTTTATCCATGCATATATAACTCCATGAGTTTTGTCATCATCAAAAAGGGGGAGATTGTTGGCCCAAAGGCCTTCCACTCTAGTTTTGATGATGATTAACTCATGTACTCCATGAGTTTTGTCATTATCAAAAAGGGGGAGATTGTTGGCCCAAAGGCCTTCCACTCTAGTTTTGATGATGATTAACTCATATAGTTATGTGTACTAATAATCTTGTGTTATTTAGTTTCAGATCATTAATCAAGTTATTAGTTGGTGATTAGCTTCAATAAGATGATTTGGAAGCTTTCACATGTTGATTCAAGAGCCCGAGCGTTAAAGAAGATATATAGCACTTGCTCGGTGGATCAAAGAGTTTTGGATCGAGTCGGCTTGGAGATTGCGCTCTACAAGAAGACATCGGTACCTAGTTTAGTTTTGTGTTTAGATCCAAATTGTAAAGATTAGAATAGTATGATATGCTCAAGTTCACAACACACACGTTTCATGTTTTGAATATTGGTTTTCGGTTTTTCCGTTTTTTGGTTTAACCAATCTTGCTTTCATGAATAGATAGATCAAAACAAGTTTACATGGTTTAATGTATATTAGATTTGTTTAATATACATGCATGCTTCATCTTTCTAGACAAACTTAGTTTTGACTTTCATATTCATGTGTTTTATGTTTTGGTATTTTTTATCAAAACATATTTTGGAATTAAGGACAAAAACTATGACATGTATATGTTTCATGTATATTAGATTTCTATCCATATGCATCATGCCTAAATGTTGTTTAATATCATGTTTTTGTATTTAGATGAGTTTTGGACAAAATGTATTTTCTATTCAAAATCCAAGATTTAGAAAATACGGTTTTTAGTTTTTGGAAAATATTGTAAGATACAAAAATAGTTTTAATTGCTTGATATTTGAGTCAAAACTTTTACCATATGTTTATATATCAATGCAAATTGTCAAAACTATTTTTGGGATTTTTAAGTAGTTTACAAGAATTTTTGGGATTAAAAATTACATGTTTTTGCTGACCAGAACAGCCCGTGCCAGGCTAGGTCGGTCGACCGCTATGGTCGACCGCACCAAGGAGCCGGTCGACCGTTCGGGTCGACCGACGTGCACGGATACGTGCACGCTGGCTGCCTATTGGGCCGGCCGACCGTTCGGGTCGACCGACTGCATGCAGGCTAGTTTCTGTTTGTTTCGATCGACCGGGCGGTCGACCGGTAGCTGGCAACGGTCAAAATGTGACCGTTGTCCTGTCGACCCCACGGTCGACCGGTAGGCCATTTTTGGCAGATTTGGCTGCCAACGGCTATATTTTTCTGGGGGCTATAAATACCCCATTGGAAAGAGTTTTTCTATAAGATTTTTTTTGTGCGAATTTTTCCTTACTCTCTGGTGTTTTCATAGGAATCAAAAGAAGTTTTTGGATTCAAATTGAACAATCTATTTGGTGTTTTTGCTAGGGTTTGGAAAATCAAAGAAAAGGGTTTTTAGGAAAAAGAGTTTTGATTCAAATTCTATATCTTGGTTTCAGTTTTTTCCAAGGATTTTCTTTGTGATTTTGATTTTCATTCCATTGGTTTTCTCCACACTTGAGCAACATCTACTTTCTTATTCTATAAGATCTTTGTGTGGGAGAAAGAGATTGTTTGTGGTTGTTGTTTAGACCACCAAGTTGTAAAACTCAATCTTTGCTTGGCTTTGTGCCTTGGGTTGTATCCCTCAAGTTGTGAGGTGATCCTTGTGTTTGCTTTGTGCTAATCCCTCGGGTTGTGAGGTGATTGTTTTGTTGGATTGGAGCTTGCCTCAAGGAGGAGGTTGTGGTTGTAATGAGAGGAGTTGGGTACTCCTTGTGAGAGTTCTTTGTGGACTAGCTAGTGGATTAGAAATCCTTCGTGTGTCGAAGGCGGGGATGTAGAGCTGGGTGCTCGAACCTCGAAACATATCTTGTTGTTTGCGCTCGATCCATTGACTCTCTCTCTATCTCTCTCTTTACTTTGTGCCTTACAACTATTCATATTGTGCATTCATAATTGCTTGGCTTGGTTGTGTGTGCATCACTTGTTGATTGCACTTGAGTGTATTGCATTAAGTTTTTAAATTCCGCATTGAGTTCATAGATTAGTTATATCTCCTATTCACCTCCCCTCTAGGTGATTTTTCACGGGCGTGCGGGCACACATAGTAGACGCGTAGAGGCGTGTTTTTCGGGCAATTTCTTGGCCATCTAAAATCAGATTCGCGCGATTCTCGAACCATTGGATTCGTGAAGACGAAAGCTACGTTTATACACCCAGCACAGATGGCGGTGGCCTGAAGGGAAGGCGCGACTAGGAAAGACCGACCAAGGCTCAAACGCGTTTGGTTTCGCCCGTGACGAGCAATGCACGTGATGGAGGAATTTGTATTGGATTTTCGTTAAGTATCAAGGTGAATTCAGTCACCATTTAACTAAAATTCAATTAAGAATGATTATAAAATAGATTTTGATGTGTATTTTTGAATAAGAGTACATTCGGGAGATTAGATGGTTGATCGAGCCAGTGATTGTTGGAATCTGTGAGTATCGTATCTCTGATTATTAGATTTTATGTGAAATTAATTAAGAACTTAACTAAGTGGTGACTAGTAACGTACATGAGCAACTGTGAACCTTGATTATGTTGTTATTAAGAACATAAATAGGTACTTAACTTAACTACCTCAATCTTAATCTAGTGTTAATGATTATAAACGGATAATATTGTAACTGACTTTACAACTTGACATATATATTCATGTGTATGTGTGATGATTGTTTACAACTATAATGTATACTGAACTTTTGAAATTGATGTGGTTATATCATGAACCCTAATCAAAAATTATTGTGTGGATATTAAGTAAAATCAGATACCAATTATGATAATTATAACTTAATAAACAAGCACGTGATTAGTATTGATACTTTTCCTATAAATTGAAGTCCATGTCATATATGAACTTGAAAATACAAAAATACGATGGTGTGTAATGTTCGTAGTTCGAAGTCATAAAGATTTCTGTCGTTGTTTGAACCATGTACAAATTATAAAAATCTAAAATTACTTAAATTTCTTAGAAGAATAACATAGTGGCAAGAAGAGGGTCAAATCTACAGAGACTTGTTGAAAACATGATCTTAAAAAAAAATCTGAAATCTAAATTTCTAGTTGGGAAATCGATGAATGAATAGTTGGAATTTTTGTGTTAAAAATTAAACTTCGGTATGAATATGAATTAAGAAAAGGAAAAATTACTAACCGATACTGAGACTAAATAAGTAAAGGAGATTGACAGAAAAAGTAAGAGGGAGGGAAGAGACAATTAAAACCCAGAACAAAACTTGGTTGACTACTGATGACGTCTCCTTGAAATCTCTCTCCTCCAATTAATGCTGAAAACAAGAGAAGGTAGTAGCACTATAGACTGCAAAGAGAAGAATGCATGCATGAGATCATCAGTAAAAGCACATAGTAAGAAATGAATAATAAGAACAAATTGTAGAATAGAAAGAGTCTTGACTAAAATGTGCACAATCTTAATGGTAGAACACTGTATTTCATTGATAAATCATCATTACAATTCCCTCAGTTCTCTCTAAACTTGCACTACAAAATTAACACACACTTCTCTCTTTTACATGGCCTTTTCAACCTCTGGGGTACATTCTGCATCTGAAATGCCAATATTTATAGGCAAAAAGGTGAGGGGGGGAGCGTACGAAGATAGAGGGAGCAAACATTCCCCCGGCCAGGATCTAGCCACAAGTCCAGGTCCAGGGGAGCTCTGGTCCATTGATCCCCGATCTGCTTCTATCTTTAATTGATTATTCAGTTGGAGTTCTGATTTTGACGTTATTTTCATTGATTCTTCAGCCAACCAACTTGATCTTCAAACATCCGTTTTAACTGAACTAGATCTGGGATTATCCTCTTGATACGTTCTGATTTTCAGTTGTGATTTAAATCTCCTTAGAATCTGGTTTAGTTAGTCTGGATTATGATTATCTTCTCCCATCATATCCTTCATAAATTAGATGTTAAGACAAGATAATTACAGAATTTATTACAGAATATATGTAGGAATGTAATAACAAATATGTAATATGTGTGTCTAATCACACTTCCACACCTATCTTTTATGCGTTCTCGAGCAAAACAAAAAAAAAGTAAAACAGAACTAATCTAATGTAACTCACTTTCGTAAGAATCACGGTTGTACTTAGCACATGCACCAAGCCGTTAAATATCTAGGTTACCCCTAGAGGACGAGTTTTGTCTCGTGAGGGTTTTCAGTGGATTATACTCACAAAATCTATAAAGAAAGAGAAATAAAGTATTAGTATTTTCACGACGTATTTTAAAAAGAAGAAAAATATTGAAATATTTTTACAAGAATTAAGCAATCTATAAGTTATAAGAACACCAAACTATTCATCCCTAGACTTGGTCTCTATTCAAAAACTTGTTATCAATCAAGGTAAGAAGTCAAACTGTATTTCTCATCTAGTCTATTATTTTACCCTAAGTCATATGCACTTTCGTGACCGTGAATATTTGATTAAGGATTCTTCAACTCTGACTCTTATGCTTTATTTTTACATTTTTTTAGTGGTAATATTTCTTTCTATTAGGCTTTCTAATCTACTCATGTAATGAGCCTTAGGTTGGTGATTCTCAAACCAGACGATTTTTGGGCACCAGGTGAGAAAATATCCCAAGGACTTTAAGGACTCGAGCAAACTAGGCCAAAAAACTAAGGGTTTTTTATTTGTAATAAGGACCACTTTGAAGTGTGAATATTTATACTTTATGAGGCATAAATACTCAGCTTAAGCAGAAGATTTTTAAAATATAAATGTATTTTTTTTTTTATAAGGCATAATAATCTTTGTTATTGAACCCTAAGTATGTAAGTGTATAAAGTATGCATATTTCATCATGGTAAAAATTAAGACGAAATTACTTTTTCAATTTTTCTTCCTAACCCTAATAATCAAACAAATAATCTTATTTTGACCAAGTGTAAGAAATCCTAGTTACGATTCACCTATTCCTTAAAATTAACTTAATTTCTTACAAAAATAAGTCAAAATATAATTTTCCTTTTCAAAAAGTTTTAAAGAAAGGAATATATATATATATATATTATATATATATAATATATATATATATATATATATATATATGTATGTATGTATGTATGTATGTATGTATGTATATATGTATATGTATGTATGTATATATCTGTATGTATGTATGTATGTATGTATGTATGTATGTATTTAATATATATAAAAGAAAGAAAGAAGAAAACCTATGTTAGAACCCTCCCCCACACCTATCTCATACATTGTCCTCAATGTGAAAATATATGCTCAACATTGTACGGGGAGGAATGTTGAAAGTGTATTGCAAATTTTTCTTAAATCAATAAAAAGTTGCAACCACTCAAATCTCAACTACAAGAGAGAAAAGACACTCAAACTAAGATCTTCTCTTTATTTAAGGCTAGGTTCTTTGCGTAGCGGTGAAAAGTGATTCTTATTTTTCGTTGACCGAGTGAACGTCAAGCTCTTCTGGAAGTCTTCTCCTTGGATCATAGATGGAGTAGCACAGCTCCTATCCAATGAAATATCAAAGAGACTTGGGTAAAAACTTGAACTCAACAAGTTGGCAGAAGAGTTTAACTCTTTATCAGTATTCCTCAGCTCAAAATCATGACCCCTTTTCAATCGCAAACTGAGCTATTTATAGGGGGTTTGAGAGGTAAAACTACTTAAAAACCCTCCATAATGGGGGTTAACTCCCATCATTACCTGGGCAGTACTTGACCCAGTAATGGGGTAATTATAACTGAGATGCAGGGCTCCTCTGCAGTTAGGACACGGGCTTAACCCTGCGTTTAGCCGTTGAGGTAACGTGGACGCAGGTCTTGAGCTTCGCGTTTGGGCGCCGTGGTGGTGTTGAAACGCTAGATTCAAACTCTGTGTTGAGCTTCACGTCTGAGATGCGGGCTTTCAACTCTATGCTGAGATGCGAGCTTTGAGATCTGCTAAGACGCGGGCTTCGAGCCCCATGTCTTGGCTTTTCAGTGATGCTGAGACGCGAGATTTGAGCCCCGCGTCTTGGCTTTGCAGTGATGCTTTCGAGCCTCGTGTCTTGACACTGCATCAATGATTTTTATCAGCCTTTGCGTCTGAAGTATAGGCTGTATTTGACGACTTGTCTTCAGTGATTTTTAGACAATCTATAGAATCCCTTCCAAAGTTTTCGAAACTATGCGGTTGGCTGGGATGGGTTTCAGAACACTTTAGGCTTTGTTGGCAGCAAGCTCTCAAGACTGGACAGGAAATCTTCTGAGATATCTTAAGCTCTATCTTGTCTGAATCTTGTCTTCGTGAGTGTACTGTTAAACTCTTTGAAGCCACCAGAGATGATCATCATGAGTATCTAGATTTGCAGTCTAGACCACCTCGGTGCTCTAAGCTGATTGTTCATGTACTGTTGAACTGGAGAAATATTCATCTGCTTTTACCAGTGTACTGTTAAACTGATTGTAGAAGTAAAGACTGAACACAAGTCTTGTAGACACAAATGTCATGTTGACTTGGAGACGCGGACCTCGTTTGAAGTAGAAACGCGACTCGCGAACATCGAAGTGGAGACGCAGTTCTCACTTTGTTAAAGTGACATAGACTTCGAGGTGGAGACGCGGACTTCTCTTTGTTGAAGTGACGCGGCTCTACTGTTTTGTCAAGGTGTGAGTTTCCTTCAAAGTGAAGATGTACCTTCCACTTGATGTAGAAACACGGCTTTGAGCATTACAAACGCGAACTTGCAACTCTCACTGGGAATAGAGGCGCAACTCTCTTGTTTTGCCAAGACGCGAGCCAGAGAAGATTGAAGAGACGCTTCAAAGTGGAGACGCAGCTCTCACTTTGTTGAAGTAACACAGATTTCGAGGTGGAGACGCGGACCTCTCTTTGATGAAAAGACGGGCTCTGTTAAATGCGAGACTCGCGTTCTAGGTGCGTTGCCATGTGTCTGGCAGAACTTGAAGAGACGTTGTTCTCTTTAAAAATAAGATCCACGTTCTGGTCGCATCGCCACGTGTCTGGCGACGATTGATCTCGAGATACGGGCCACGTATCTTGGCCAATTATTGCGTCTATAAAAAGACAGCAGCCTTTCAAGAGTCATCATTAGACTCTTTTCTTCTTCGTTTGACTTTGCGTCTAGAACTTAAAAGCTTAAGAAAAGCTTCGAGCATTTTCTTCCATTTCTCATCTTCTCCACAGAATTCACTGTCAAGATAGCCCCAAAGACCAAGCCTGTGGCTTCATCCTCGAGCGTCGTCACTCTAGAGGTTCAAATGGAAGGTTCTTCTATGCAGGAGGCCCCCATTTCAGGTAATAAAATCACCCGAATTGGTTTTCACCATTAAAGAACTCGAAGAGTTATCTTAACTCTTAAGCTTCTTCTGAGTTTAACTGTCAATGCGAGGCTCACGCCCATGTTTAATTTTCAGATGCGACTGATTGAAAACGAGAAATTGCAATAAAGAAAAAGGCTAAGAGTTAGAAAGTCTCGTTCAATTCTATCCGCTATAGCAAGGGCCAAAGCGGGTCGATCCACAGGGAAGAATGCGATGCAAGCGTTTCGGACGATTTCTCTATATTACTTAGAACAAAAAAAGAGAGTGATTAGCTTTGAATGATTTGATTGGAGATATGCAGTTTAATAATCTTCTACCACAACCCATAGTGCAAGTCTTGAAAAGTGAATATCATTTTGAAACAAGTAAAATCTATCCTAGGTTAGAAGTTCAAGCAAGATAAATGATATTAGAATCTAACTAGTGTGCACTAATAAAAATTCAACAAGTGTTCATCCTAACTTCTAAGTACAGCATAAGAAAAGTCCTAACTTAAAGTTATGCTGTCAAAGTTCTTAAACATGAATTATTGAAGAATAGTTTAGAAGTGTAACCTAGATTAGAAAAACTAACTATCAATTAGTCTTCAAGAAAACTGTTTTAATCCTAGGGTTTCTAAAAGTGATTATCAATCCATCCACTTTCTAAACTACACTAGGGTTGTTTCAGAGATCAGTAAACCACAATTTAAAATTAGTTATTCATCTCTTTTTTTATTTTCAATTTTTGTTTAATGTGAAGAATTGTGAAAGAGAGAAGAAGACAAATAAAAAGATCACAGCATAAAACAAAATTAAATGACAAAAATTAAAGGACAAAGAAGAAAAGGTAACCTTTATTTTAATGTCACATCCAAATACAATGCTTCTCTCCTCCTCCAAAATATGCTAAAAACGAAAGGAAATTACAAGAAATTTGCAAAGAGAAAATCTAAAGAAAACCCTAAGTTCCCGTCTCTGGATGCCCTCTCTCTGCTTCTCTGCAAGGGTATTTATAGGAGATGGAAGAAGTAGAGTCCCGGTACAACTCTCCTGCGAAAACTGGTACCCAGCCTTATCCATAGGGCCGCGAAAACGCTGCTATGGCCACGTTTTCGCGGCTGTAGCTTGTCCCCCTGGCCACGCGCTTTCGCGTGTGGCCTCCTCTGGTCCGTCCATCTGGGTATATCCTTCTAGATTTTTCATACCGACTCTTTATTTTGAAAATTCGGGATAACTTGGGGAGCAAGTTACCCTAAATCCAAATCTTTTAAAACGATTTTGTTATCTTTGCACTCTTCTCCTTTATCTTTAGCCTTGTCCTGCAAGAAATTAGGGTTGATTAGAAGTCCATCCTTTTCCTGTTCTTTTAGCAATTAGGAGTTCTTTCTTATCCTTCCTTTTCTTCACTTAGATTTTAAATAATGAGTTTAAAAATCTAAGTTTAGATTAGGTTAGATAATAAGAAACTTCTAAATTACTACAACTTTTGCACATGGGCTTTTGGGCTTCATTTAAGCTTTATTCTTTTATTTAAATAATTACTCAAGGCCTCCACACATTAAATAACAAAACTTTAGTAATAGTGCATAATTAAAAGAATAAATAGGAAAACATGATAGTAAATGTAGTGATGAATATGCATTTTTTACTACCTATCACACCCCCACACTTATCTTTTTGCTCGTCCTCGAGTAAAAATCAAAAAGAAAAGAAAAACTAATCTATCCTAACTCACTTTCGTAGGTGTCACGGTTGCACTTAGCATGTGCAACAAGCCGTTAAACCTCTAGGTTACCCTAGAGGACAAGTGTTATCTCGTGAGGGTTTTCAGTGGATTACACCCATAAAATCCCTCTAAAAAGGAAAATATTTGAAATATGTTTGAACAGACTAAGTAGTCTATAAGTTTTAGGATTATCATTTTTATTCATTCTTAAACTTAGTCTTTATATAATAAATTGTTATCCTTTTTAGGTAAGAATCAAAATTGAATTTTTGTATAGTCTCTTTCGTTACCCTAAGTCATATGCATCCTTGTGAATCTTTACTAGGAATTCTTTAACTTGGACTCTCATGCCTCTTTATTATTATTATTTTTTTTTTCTTCCTTTTTTTAATATGTATAACTCATCTAATTTTCTTTCGTGTAAGTATTAAGACTTCTTGAGGCCCTCATACCTAACTAATTGACTATTAGATGTGTTAGTACATATATAAATAATATTTCTTAGTTTTTTTAGGCTTTCTAATCCACCCATGTAGCGAGCTTAAAGTCGGTGGCTCCTAAAATGGTTGGTTTTAGGGCACCGGGTGAGAAAACACCCCACGGGCTTAAATTCGAGTGAATTAGGCCACAAAACTAAGGACTCTATTGCTAAAATCACCTTTAGGCGTGAATACTTATGCTTCTTGAGGCTCATGTATCCAGCTTAATTAGTGAATTTCTTTGTTTTTTTATTATTATTTTTTTATAAGGCACAAGAGTCTTTTTCTTAGAATCCTAGATATGTAAATGTATTAGGTATGCACATTTCATTAAGGTAAAAATCAAGACTAATTACTTATTCAATTTCTCCTCCTATACCTAAAAATTCAACAATTTATTTATTTTGACCAAGTTTTTAGAAATCCTAATCAGGATTTTCCTAATTCTTAAGACTAACTTAGATTTCTTTCAAAAGATAAGTCAAAATGTAAGATAGAGTTACCGATACATTGGGTCAAAAAGACCCATGGCTGCATTTACTTCCGGTACTGATTCCAAAAATATTTTAAGACGTTGACCATTTACCTTGAATGTACTGTCATTTTTCGGGTCGTAGATCTCTATGGCTCCGTGTGGAAACACAGTCTTAACAATGAAGGGACCTGTCCATCTTGATTTTAACTTGTCGGGAAAGAGATGAAGTCTAGAGTTATAGAGTAACACTTTTTGTCCTTTGACAAAAGTTTTTCTCGTGATGAACTGATCGTGAAACACCTTAAAACCCTATCCTTCACAATTTTCGCATTTTCATATGCTTTGTTCCTCAGCTCCTCCAGTTCAGAAATTTGCAATTTACGAAGCTCACCGGCCTTATCTAAATCGAAATTCAGCTGCTTAATTGCCCATAAGGCTCGGTGCTCTATCTCAACAGGAGGTGGCAAGCCTTTCCAAAGACTAGTCTGTAGGGACACATTCCTAGAATCGTTTTAAAGGCGATCCTATATGCCCATAAGGCATCCACCAATTTGGTGGACCAGTCCTTCCTATTCTGATTCACAGTTTTCTCTAAGATAAGCTTGACTTGCCTATTGGAAACTTCTACCTGTCCACTGGTTTGAGGATGGTACAGTGTAGATAACTTGTGAGTTATGGCATATTTTCGCATAAGAGCTTCAAAAGTTCTATTGCAAAAATGTGTACCATTGTCACTAATTATGGCACGAGGGGTTCCAAAGCGCGAGAAGATGTTTTCTTTCAAGAATTTGACAACAACTTTGTTGTCATTTGTCTTGCAAGGGACGGCTTCAACCCATTTCGATACGTAATCTACAGCCAATAAGATGTATTGGTGCCCAAACGAATTAGGGAAGGGACCCATAAAATTAATGCCCCAAACATCAAAAAGTTCTACTTCTAGAATTGGATTTAGAGGCATCATATTTCGTTTGGAAATCCTTCCTATCATTTGACATTTTGTGCAAGTTTTGCAAAATTCGAATGCGTCTTTAAACAAAGTTGGCCAATAAAAGCCACTTTGTAGGATCTTTTCGGCAGTTTTGCGAGGACCAAAGTGTCCACCGCAAGCAAATTCATGACAAAAGGCTAGAACGCTTCTAGTTTCCTCATCGGACACGCATCTCCTAATAATTTGGTCGCTACAATATTTGAAAAGTAAGGATCTTCCCATATGTAATACCGGACTTGAGACAAGAATCGGTATTTATCCTGTTTTGACCAATTAGGTGGTGTTTGGTTTGTGACTAAGTAATTTACTATGTCGGCAAACTATGGTTCCTTAGAGATGGCTAGCAGTTGTTCATCGAAAAAATTGTCATTGATCGGCAGTTCGTCGGAAGGTGCATTTGGCACACGAGAGAGATGGTCGGCGACGACATTTTCAACACCTTTTTTATCTCGAATTTCGAGATCAAATTCTTGAAGGAGGAGGATCCAACGAATAAGTCGGGCCTTCGCATCTTTTTTTAGCATTAGGTATCGAAGTGCAGAATGGTCGGTGAAAATCGTGGTTTTGGTCCCAAGTAGGTATGGGCGGAATTTCTCCAAAGCGAACACTACTGCCAAGAATTCTTTCTCGGTTGTAGATCACGTATCGCTTGTTATCCTTGCGCTATCCTAAGACAACGCCTATCGCAAAATCTGAGGCATCGCACATGATCTCAAAAGGGTTGGACCAGTCCGGAGGTGAGATGATAGGTGCAGAGATGAGTTCCAATTTCAACTTCTCCCACGCGCTATTACACATATCGTCAAAGATGAAGGGCACCTCTTTAACTAAAAGGTTTGTAAGGGGTCTAGCAATTTTGCTAAAATCCTTAATGAACCTACGGTAAAACCCAGCGTGTCCTAAGAAAGAACAAATGTCCTTCACACTTTGTGGAATTGGAAGTTTGGCAATGATCTCCACCTTAGCCTTGTCCACTTTGATCCCTTCCTAGATATCTCATGACCTAGGACAATTCCATGCTGCACCATAAAGTGACACTTTTCCCAATTTAGGGTCAAGTTCTTTTCGGTGCATCTATTCAGTACTAGCTCCAAGTGATAGAGACATTGGTCAAATGAATTTCCATAGACGGAGAAGTCGTCCATGAAAATCTCTAAGAAGCGCTCAACCATGTCAGAAAAAAGGCTTAGCATACAACGTTGGAATGTGGCGGGGGCATTATATAGGCCGAAAGGCATTCGACGATAGGCAAATGTCCCAAATGGGCACGTGAACGTTGTCTTTTCTTGGTCCTCCGGGGCTATTGGGATTTGGTTATACCCTGAGTAACCATCCAAGAAACAGTAATACTCATGGCCGGCTAATCGTTCCAGCATTTGGTCGATAAATGGGAGGGGAAAATGATCTTTCCTAGTGGCGGCGTTCAACTTGCGATAGTCTATGCATACTCAAACTTTGGTAGGCAGTCATGTTTGCACTAACTCTTGCTTGTCGTTTTCTACCACAGTAAAACTGGACTTCTTAGGGACCACATGCATTGGGCTAACCCATTCGCTATCGAAAATGGGATAAATGATCCCATTATCTAACAGTTTCACTATTTCAGCTTGTACAGCCTCTTGCATGAGCGGGTTTAGCCTACGCTGTGGATCGCTTTTCGGTTTAACCCCTTTCTCTAGATGGATTCTATGCTGGACTATCTTAGGGCTCAGTCCCTTGATATCTGCCATGGTCTAACTAATGGCTTCCCTATGTCTCCTAAGGGTTGCCAGTAGGTCTTCCTCTTGCCTATTAGTCAAATTGGAGCCAACTATGACTGGTAACGTCTCTTGTTCACCAAGGTAGGCGTACTTGAGATGTTTAGGTAAGGTCTTTAACTCCAAAGAAGGAGGTGGCTCGATGGGTGGAGGTGTTAACCTTGAATTTTCCATCTCTATAGAACTTGAATTTGCTGCCCATTCAATCTCATCAAGGTTGAGATCACTTGATTCTAACTCTTCCTCTTCCTTTGACTCTAGTGTGATCTCCTCATTGTGCTCACTAGTCATATTTTCAATGAAGTTAACCTCAAAGGGTTGGTCGTTCATGTCGTAGGGATGTTTACCTAAGTTGAAAACATTGACTTCCTTAGACTTATCCCCAAAAGTCAACCTCATAGATCCATTTCTACAATTTATGATTGCATTCGCTGTTGCTAGGAACGGGCGACCTAAGATGACTGGAGTTTGGGACCTAGGATTAGACACAGGTTGTGTCTCTAAAACAATGAAATCGACTGGGTAAATGAATTCTCCCACCCGTATAAGGATATCATTGATCTCTCCCTTAGGAACTTTAATTAAGCGATCAGCCAATTGGATTGTAACTTGGGTTGGATTGAGTTCTCCTAATCCAAGTTGTTGATATACGGAGAAAGGAAGCAAATTAATGCTAGCTCCTAAATCGAGGAGTGCTCGATTGATTTCAGCTCGACCTATTGTGCAAGAAATGGTGGGCCAGCCAGGGTCCTTGTACTTGACTGGGATCTGGTTGGACAATAGCTCACTAATGTTAGTGGTTAGAAAAACCTTCTTAGGCACATTTGTCTTTCTTTTCTTGGTGCACATGTCCTTAAGGAATTTGGCATAACTAGGGACCTGTTGGATTGCATCAAGAAGTAGGATGTTGAGCCTAACCTGATTGAACACCTTGAGTAGTTTCTCCATGTGTGCATTATTGTTGCTCCTAAGCCTATTTGGAAATGGGGCTGTAGGCTAGTGCACCTGTCCTGCTGATTTTTCAACTTCAGTTTCTTTAGAGTTTTGTGGAGATAGAGTGGAACTAGATGGAATGGACAACTGAGACAGGTCCTGTGGCATGGATACATGATTATCAACTTGTTTCCCTGATCTTAGTATATAAACCAAGTTACACTGGTTTGGGTCCTTTGCCTCATTGGCTAGCCTAGGATTCCTAGGGTTTGACAATGGTTGACTTGGTAGAGTTCCCCTTTGTCTTTCTTATTGATTCAGTTGGATCTCTATCCTAGTCAAGACTTGAGCCAGTGTGTCGTGGCTTTTAACTAGAGTGTCCACCTTTCTTTCCATGTTTGAGAGTCTTGTTTCCATTTGTGAATTTTGGAAAGAGTGTGGAGGATTTTGACTAGGGAAATTTTGTTGATAAGATGGATTTTAAAAATTGTTGGAGAATTTGGGCCTTGTTTGATCATTGTTGCTTGAGCCCCATGAAAAATTTACATGATTTCTCCAACCGGGATTGTAGGTGGGCGAATATGGATTATTGGCGGGCCTTGTGAAGGCCGCACTCAAATGTTCGGGCAAGGTTTGATGCGCGATAAAGACGGGACATTCTTCAAATACATGATTCATGTCTTGACAATAAGTACAGCCCGCAGAAGGTGTTGGGCTGACTTGGTTCACAGAGACTGTTTCTTTAGTTTCAAGAGCTTCTAATCTTCGCATCACAGCAGCTAACTTAGTGTCGGTAGCTATGTTGGCCTCAATGGAATGGATACCTCCTTTAGAAGAAGTAGGGTCATTAGTCCTAAATTTTTTCGGAGTTGGTTCCCATTGGATGGTATTATCAGCTAATTCTTCATATAATAACCATCCTTCATTTTCGTTCTTTTTCAAAAATCCTCCTTGGCACATGGATTCTAATAGAGTTTTAGTTTGATATTCTAATCCATCATAAAGAACTTGGCAAAGTCGCCATTTCTCTATCCCATGGTGAGGGCATTGGGAAAGGAGGTCCTTAAAACGTTCGAAGTATTTTCAAAAAGGTTCATTGGCAGTTTGCTTAAACTGTAAAATGTCTTCCTAATTAGTACAGTCTTGTGGACGGGATAAAACTTCTTTAAGAAGGCTTTGACGAAATTATCCCACGAAGATATTGAACCGGCCTCTAGACTATAGAGTCATTTCTTTGCTAAGTCTTTCAAAGCGAATGGAACAAACCGTAATTTTATGGCATCTTCTCCTAGGCTGGGTATCTTCATCATGAGACATACTTCTTCAAATTCCCTTATAAAAATGTATGCATCCTCAGATTCAAGTCCATGAAATTTAGGAAGAGTGTTGATATATTGTGGCTTGAGCTCAAATTGGTCAACACCTTCATCGGATAACTGAATGTAAGAAGGAAGAGAGGTCCTAATAGGATAGAACCTGTCTTGTAGTGACTGTGGTTGTGCCATGTGTGAGTCGGGCTTTTGTTCGGGTGGTGAACTGGTTCTAGTTAGTCTAGATGTGAATGGGTCTCTCGACCAAGCTGACATGCACAATTAGCAAACAAATTCACCCAATCAATCAATGAAAAAGAAAAATAGTCAAAAAAATCAAAAATCCTAATTTAGGGTAAGCCTTGACCTAGACGACTCCTAACTTTAGACTGTCTTTAGGAGGTATATTGCCGACCTTAACCACAAGTTAATCGGCCAGGTAGGTGGCAAGACCGGTGGGAGGTTTTCCGTCAAAGACGTTCCTTAATTAAATAATCACCGATCTTCGGGCTTTCGGCCTTAATCCCCTTCCTAGATACCAATTTGGCAAGAGTTAATTTTGAACAACTTCCTCCTTCAGCCAATCTCCTAATGAGTCCGAGTTAACCTAGGGCCAACGTCTAGTCAATTTTTAATTAGGGTTAGGGTTGTGAGTGTGACGGAGATGATTTGTGGGCCAAGGAAGGGTGATGAAATCCCCACCTTATCTACGTGTAAAGCAGTAGATAAGTAATCACTCAAAAAGCAGTAAATCAGAGAAGAGTGTTTCCTAATTTATATGCATTGCAAACGTACCTTGTCGCCAGCACTCTTCAACAGAATTAAAAAAATTAAATAAACACGTGCCTAAGATACAAGAGTCTAATTTTTTTAATTTTCAACAAATAGGTTACTGTTAATTAATTAGCAATGTGCAAGGTGATCACAGAGAAAAGTTAACAGAGTAGTAAACAAAACTTGTAATTTTCAGCAACCTGCAGAAAACAGAGTGAGTAGTTCACTACTCAGGCCGCAGAAACGCGGCTATGGCCGCGTTTGCACGGCTCTATAGTAGGCTCTGCTGCTCTGCCTTCGAGGGCAGAGGCACAGAGTTGCTATATGTCCTTTGCTGTTGTTAGTTTTCCTGTTCTCTGAACCTGCAAACAGAAAGAAAGAAAGAATTAGTTTTGAGAATATCGTGTCGTTCCCTTCCCAGCAACGGCGCCAAAAGTTTGATTGAAAACGAGAAATTGCAATAAAGAAAAAGGCTAAGAGTTAGAAAGTCTCGTTTCAATTCTATCCGCTGTAGCAAGGGACAAAGCGGGTCGTGTTGGCCCAGAGGCCTTCCACTCTAGTTTTGATGATGATTAACTCATGTAGTTATGTGTACTAATAATCTTGTGATTTTAGTTTCAGATCATTAATCAAGTTATTAGTTGGTGATTAGCTTCAACAAGATGATTTGGAAGCTTTCACATGTTGATTCAAGAGCCCGAGCGTCAAAGATCATATATAGCACTTGCACGGTGGATCAAAGAGTTTTGGTTCGAGTCGGCTTGGAGATTGCGCTCTACAAGAAGACTTTGGTACCATAGTTTAGTTTTGTGTTTAGATCCAAATTGTAAAGATTAGAATAGTATGATAATGCTCAAGTTCACAACACACACGTTTCATGTTTTGAATATTGGTTTCAGTTTTAGGTTTAACCGATCTTGGTTTTCATGAATAGATAGATCAAAACAAATTTACATAGTTTAATGTATATATGATTTGTTCTATATACATGCATGTTTTAATTTCCTAGACAAACTTAGTTTTGACTTACTTATTCATGTGTTTTATGTTTTGGTATTTTTGACAAAACATATTTTGGAATTAATGTCATAAGCATGGATATATATATGTTTCATGTATATAGGATTATATCCATATACATCATGCCTAAATGTTGTTTAAATATCATGTTTTTGTATTTGGAAGAGTTTTGGACAAAACGTATTTTCTATTCAAAATCCAAGTTTTAGAAAATACAGGTTTTGGTTTTGGTAAAAATGATAAGACACAAAAATAGTTCATATTGATTGATATTTGAGCTAAACTTTTTAACACATGTTTATATATCAATGCAAAATGATAAAACTATTTTTGGTGATTTTTAGAAAAGATAAAAGAATTTTTAAACATGTTTCTAACCCAGTTTTCTGTTCCAGGCTTCAACCAGTCGACTAGTCTTCTGACCAAGTCGACTTGGCTGAAGTCGGTCGACCGGGTCGGTCGACCGACGTGCACAGATTTGTGCACGTTTGGTAGACACTGGACGGTCGACCGTCAGGGTCGACCGGGTCTGAGAGCAGAGCTCTCTGTTTGTTTGGGTCGACCGGGACGGTCGACCGGTAGCTGGCAACGGGCAAAATTTGACCGTTGGACGGTCGACCGGCCGGTCGACCGGCAGTGTATTTCTGGCATTTTCTGCTGCCAACGACTACATTTTTCTGGGGGCTATAAATACCCCATTGTAAAGAGTTTTTCTCTAAGAATTTTTGTGCGAATTTTTCCTTACTCTCTGGTGTTTTCACAGCAATCAAAAGAAGTTTTGGATTCAAATTGAACAATCTATTTGGTGTTTTTGCTAGGGTTTGGAATATCAAAGAAAAGGGTTTTTGGGAAAAAGAGTTTTGATTCATCTTCTATACCTTGGTTTCAGTTTTTCCCAAGAATTTTCTTTGTGATTTTGATTTCCATTCCATTGGTTTTCTCCACACTTGAGCAACATCTACTTTCTTATTCTATAGGATCTTTGTGTGGGAGAAAGAGATTGTTTGTGGTTGTTGTTTAGACCACCAAGTTAAAAACCCAATCTTTGCTTTGTGCCTTGCCCTCATTGTGTTGAGGAAGTTGTGCATTTGGGTTGTATCCCTCAAATTGTGAGGTGATCCTTGTGTTTGCTTTGTGCTAATCCCTCGGGTTGTGAGGTGATTGTTTGTTGGATTGGAGCTTGCCTCAAGGAGGAGATTGTGGTTGTAAAGAGAGGAGTTGGGTACTCCTTGTGAGAGTTCTTTGTGGACTAGCTAGTGGATTAGAAATCCTTCGTGTGTCGAAGTCGGGGATGTAGAGCTGGGTGCTCGAACCTCGAAACATATCTTGTTGTTTGCGCTTGATCCATTGACTCTCTCTATCTCTCTCTTTACTTTGTGCCTTGCAACTATTCATATTGTGCATTCAAATTGCTTGGCTTGGTTGTGTGTGCATCACTTGTTGATTGCACTTGAGTGTATTGCATTAAGTTTTTAAATTCCGCATTGAGTTCATTAGATTAGCATAATCACCTATTCACCGTCCCTCTAGGTGATTTTTCAATTGGTATCAGAGCTAGTGCTCCTGATATTTAGGTTTAACCACCTAGGAGTGAGATCTTGGTTTGCTAATCTTCATTTGCATTGTTCATTTGCACTCATTTAGTTTGCTCTCATGGATAGCCCTCCTATGTTTGACCATATTAGACTTGATGCTTGGAAGGCCAATATGAGTAGCCATTTGAAAAGACTAGGACATCTAGTTTATCAAGCCTCCACTATGGAATCCTTCCCTAATAGTAGCAAGCATAAAAGGCAAATGCATTAGCACTTAGAACACTTAGAGCATCTCTTAATGAACATCTTTTACCTGTGTTTGATAATTATGACTCGGCTTTTGCAGTTTGGAGCTTATTGACGTCTCCCGAGCTTCCAAGGATTATCAACAAGATGAGGAGATCTAAGAGAGAAAAGTCCGAAGAGTATTGCTTCATGGTCCAAGGGAAAAACTCCCTTGAGGTACAATCGGACACTCAATTAGATGATAGCTCTAGTTCCTATTGTCATGGTTGTTTTGAAGCTCAAACTTTAAATTTGGAACTTGCTCAAAAGCTTGAAAATTTATTGGAAAAACACAATCTTTTGAAAGAGGACAACCTTGTTTTGAATAATGAATTAAAGGATTTGTGTTCTAATTTTGAATTGATTTTGCAAGAGAAGGAAGAGATTATTAGTGAACGTGACTCACTAAGATCTCAACTAGACCTTGCCCTTAATGAGATTGAGATTTTGAAAAACAAAAATGATTGTAATGATGTTGTGAAAAACAATGAGGTTTTATCTTCTAAATTGGATTTTGTTTTAAAAGATAACCTTGTTTTGAAAAACAAAATTGATTCAATTACAAAAGAATTGGATTTAGTTTTAAAGAAAAATGAATCTTTGAAAATTGAAATTGATTCTCATGTGTGCCATGCTAGTATAGCTTCGACTTCTTCTTGCACACCTATTGCATGCTCCACTTTATCTTCCACTATTGAAAATGATATAAATGTTTTGAAGAAAAGTGTTGAATGTTTGGGCTCCACTTTGAGCCAATGCACCTTGAATCATTCACGTTTGGAAACCTTGGTTCGCAAGAAACAAGGTCCATCTTTGCATGCACACCCTACACGGCATACACATGCTTTTCACGGACACAACCATAACATGTATGCTCATGTGTACACATGTACACATTGTGGTCGAAAAGGCCACCTTGCTAGATTTTGTTATGATCGTGTTTATCATGAAAATTTAGCAACTAATCTTGTTTGGGTTAGAAAAGATACTAACCCCCGTGGACCCAAAAGAAAATGGGTACCAAAACCACCTCCTTGACTTTTGATGTAGGTGGGAGCTCTCGCATCACGTGAGAGTATTGGTGCCTTGAGGTGGATGCATTCTAAGCTTAAAAGAGAAATATTTGGATGCTTCACTCTCAAGGGATTTGGTGGGAGGACCACCTTGGTTTGGAGAACTAGAGATGCACCTTCATCGGTTTTGGTATCACTCTCTAACTCCCATTTTTATTATGCATATTTTTCATATTCATCAATGTATAGCATGCCATGGTTTATTGTTCATTATGTTTATGTCATGTTGATTAGATTAATGTTATACATGTTTAGTTACTTGAGACACCCATGTTTTATATGGATCTACATTTAGTGTTCTCACCTTGTTTAAACTAATATGTATGCACTAGATCTAATGCTCATGCATTTTCGTAATGATCATGTGGATGTTTATGATTTTTGTTTTGTTGAATCATGTTTTATTGTTTCATGATTTGTATGATATTTGCCATGTTTATTAGACTTATGCTTTACATGATTAGTTGTTGAGACACCCATGTTTAATATGGACCCATATTTTGTGTTCTCTTTATGTTTTAGCTATCATGTTAATCATAGTTCTAATGCACATGTCTTTGTCATGCTAATCATATGGTTGACTATGACTTTTTGTTTTAATAATTCATATTTTGATTATTATGTTTATCATGTTGGGTTATGATTCTCGTTTTATGCTTCATGTTTTGACTACTTGCTTGAATGATAAGTTTTCATTAAGATTAGGATTTATACTTGTACAACTAGTGAGCTACAAATAGACCTTTATATATGTTTGTGCTTGAACGCTCATTTGTATTCACTTGATGTACTAGTATAGTCTAGTTTTGATGATTCTTGCATTTGACTTGTATTCATCATTTTCTTGTTTTAACTTCATGTATATGTCCATCTTGTCCAAACTATCATTTATACATATACATCCTTGAGCCACATGCCTTCATGCATATACTCTTGTGGACTCATTATGTTTAGGATATGTATGTATACTTTAGTTTGTACATGACATACATATGCCTTGAAGTTTAAATCGTTTTGATGATTTTCATGTTTTTAGGTAATTTCTATTGGTAATGAAAATCTAGCTTTTCATGTTTTCATGTTTTCAAGGAATTTCATATGAGCTTAATTGAATATTTTCATGTTGATATGTGTCACATTATACTTGTACACTCACTTTATTAGTTTACTCATGATTTGTTTTCATGAGAATTTGATATGAGCTTTATGGACTTTGAGTGTATAGTGATCATGTGATTTACATGTGTTTCATGAAAAACAATTTTGTTTTATTCCTTACTTGAAGGATTTCGTACTAGTTTTAAAAGTTTTTCCTATAATTAGTTCATATTCTTCACTATGGTAGAGATTTTCAAACAAAGCTTATTTTCAAACCTATTTTTGAAAACCCCTACCTTCAATGGGAGGTTGGATGGGAGATCATGTTCATGAATGCTTTAAAATGCAAATCTTTTAAAACTTAAACCATGATTGGGAGGTAGTTATATGAGATATACATTTGATCTTATTGTTATTTCAATTGATATCATTGAATTCTTTCAACTGGTATCAATCTTGACATTTCATGTATACTCATATATGTTTGTATGTATGAATGTTTTTCAATTTCAAGAATATCAATTTCAATTCGTATCTACTTTTCATACATATATATGTTTTATTTGTGCTTATTATATCCCTATATCTTTAAGCACAAAATCTTGTTTATGCTAGTGCTTGAGCTTCAATTTTGTTTCAATTGATTATTTTTAAATTGGTATCAAGCCTAAGCATTGTTTTAGTTGACATTTCATAAAGGGGGAGAAAATTTGATTTTGTCTTTCAATTAGTATTTGTACTCCCATACTTTATGATTGAAAATTCAAATTTGGTATCATATGTTCAAAATGAAAATTATTTACAATTGGTATCAAAATTTTATTTAGACATTCAAAATTTATTATGTTTAATTTCAATGGTATCAAGATTTTTCATGTGTTTTTGCTTAAAATTGGTATCAATATTTTTTGTTTGTTTCCTTTCAATTGGTATCAAGATGTTATTCTTTGACATATTTTCAATTGGTACCTTAATTGATTCTCACCTCTAATTGACTTTGTTTTTGTTTTAGACAAAAAGGGAAAATATTATTTTTTTTATTGATTCGTTGTTTCGAACAAAAAGGGGAGAAAAATTTGTTGATTTGGCTTTACTTTTACCCCTTATTGAAGATTGATTCTTTGTATTAAAAAGAGAGAAGATTTTGTTTTGTTTTGGTTTTTTTTTTTTTTACCCCTTTGTTGATGATTGACAAAAAGGGGAAGTATTTTGGGTTTATATATGCATGTTTTTGTTTTGCATATATTAAGTTTAATTTAGTTTAATTTTAATTGGTATCTAAAGCATGTTTTGTAATTGGGTATCTAAAGCATGTTTTGTAATTGGTATCTAGAGCATGTTTTATTTTTGAACATTTCATTGGTATCTAGAACCTTTTATTGTTTATGCATTTCTATGCATTCATGTTTAAGAGCCTTCATTGCATATTCATTGCATATTCATTATGTTTATTTGGTTATGCATGAGTTAAGGGGGAGCTTCTTTGAAGCTTAACTTTAATCCATGCATATATAACTCCATGAGTTTTGTCATCATCAAAAAGGGGAGATTGTTGGCCCAGAGGCCTTCCACTCTAGTTTTGATGATGATTAACTCATGTAGTTATGTGTACTAATAATCTTGTGATTTTAGTTTCAGATCATTAATCAAGTTATTAGTTGGTGATTAGCTTCAACAAGATGATTTGGAAGCTTTCACATGTTGATTCAAGAGCCCGAGAGTCAAAAATCATATATAGCACTTGCTCGGTGGATCAAAGAGTTTTGGTTCGAGTCGGCTTGAAGATTGCGCTCTACAAGAAGACTTCGGTACCATAGTTTAGTTTTGTGTTTAGATCCAGTTCACAACACACACGTTTCATGTTTTGAATATTGGTTTTCGGTTTTTCGGTTTTAGGTTTAACCGATCTTGGTTTTCATGAATAGATAGATCAAAACAAGTTTACATGGTTTAATGTATATATGATTTGTTCTATATACATGCATGTTTTAATTTCCTAGACAAACTTAGTTTTGACTTACTTATTCATGTGTTTTATGTTTTGGTATTTTTGACAAAACATATTTTGGAATTAATGTCAAAAGCATGGATATATATATGTTTCATGTATATAGGATTATATCCATATACATCATGCCTAAATGTTGTTTAAATATCATGTTTTTGTATTTGGAAGAGTTTTGGACAAAACGTATTTTCTATTCAAAATCCAAGTTTTAGAAAATACAGTTTTTGGTTTTTGGTAAAAATGATAAGACACAAAAATAGTTCATATTGATTGATATTTGAGCTAAACTTTTTACCACATGTTATATATCAATGCAAAATGATAAAACTATTTTTGGTGATTTTTAGAAAAGATAAAAGAATTTTTAAACATGTTTCTAACCCAGTTTTCTGTTCCAGGCTTCAACCAGTCGACTAGTCTTCTGACCAAGTCGACTAGGCTGAAGTCGGTCGACCGGGTCGGTCGACCGACGTGCACAGATTTGTGCACGTTTGGCAGACACTGGACGGTCGACCGTCAGGGTCGACCGGGTCTGAGAGCAGAGCTCTCTGTTTGTTTGGGTCGACCGGGGCGGTCGACCGGTAGCTGGCAACGGGCAAAATTTGACCGTCGGACGGTCGACCGGCCGGTCGACCGGCATTGTATTTCTGGCATTTTCTGCTGCCAACGGCTACATTTTTCTGGGGGATATAAATACCCCATTGTAAAGAGTTTTTCTCTAAGAATTTTTATGCGAATTTTTCCTTACTCTCTGGTGTTTTCACAGCAATCAAAAGAAGTTTTTGGATTCAAATTGAACAATCTATTTGGTGTTTTTGCTAGGGTTTGGAATATCAAAGAAAAGGATTTTTGGGAAAAAGAGTTTTGATTCATCTTCTATATCTTGGTTTCAGTTTTTTCCAAGGATTTTCTTTGTGATTTTGATTTCCATTCCATTAGTTTTCTCCACACTTGAGCAACATCTACTTTCTTATTCTATAGGATCTTTGTGTGGGAGAAAGAGATTGTTTGTGGTTGTTGTTTAGACCACCAAGTTAAAAATCCAATCTTTGCTTTGTGCCTTGCCCTCATTGTGTTGAGAAAGTTGTGCATTTAGGTTGTATCCCTCAAGTTGTGAGGTGATCCTTGTGTTTGCTTTGTGCTAATCCCTCGGGTTGTGAGGTGATTGTTTGTTGGATTGGATCTTGCCTCAAGGAAGAGGTTGTGGTTGTAAAGAGAGGAGTTGGGTACTCCTTGTGAGAGTTCTTTGTGGACTAGCTAGTGGATTAGAAATCCTTCGTGTGTCGAAGGCGGGGATGTAGAGCTGGGTGCTCGAACCTCGAAACATATCTTATTATTTGCGCTTGATCCATTGACTCTCTCTCTATCTCTCTCTTTACTTTGTGCCTTGCAACTATTCATATTGTGCATTCAAATTGCTTGGCTTGGTTGTGTGTGCATCACTTATTGATTGCACTTGAGTGTATTGCATTAAGTTTTTAAATTCCGAATTGAGTTCATTAGATTAGCATAATCACCTATTCACCCCCCTAGGTGATTTTTCAGGTCGATCCACAGGGAAGAATGCGATGCAAGCGTTTCGGACGATTTCTCTGTATTACTTAGAACAAAACAAAAGAGAGTGATTAGCTTTGAATGATTTGATTGGAGATATGCAGTTTACTAATCTTCTACCACAACCCATAGAGCAAGTCTTGAAAAGTGAATATCATTTTGAAACAAGTAAAATCTATCCTAGGTTAGAAGTTCAAGCATGATAAATGACATTAGAATCTAACTAGTGTGCACTAATAAAAATTCAACAAGTGTTCATCCTAACTTCTAAGTACAGCATAAGAAAGTCCTAACTTAAAGTTATGCTGTCAAATTTCTTAAGCATGAATTATTGAAGAATAGTTTAGAAGTGTAACCTAGATTAGAAAAACTAACTATCAATTAGTCTTCAAGAAAACTGTTTTAATCCTAGGGTTTCTAAAAGTGATTATCAATCCATCCACTTTCTAAACTACACTAGGGTTGTTTAAGAGACCAGTAAACCACAATTTAAAATTAGTTATTCATTTCATTTTTTTTATTTTCAATTTTTGTTTAATGTGAAGAATTGTGAAAGAGAGAAGAAGACAAATAAAAAGATCACAGCATAAAACAAAATTAAATGACAAAATTAAAGGACAAAGAAGAAAAGGTAACCTTTATTTGAATGTCACTTCCAAATACCATGCTTCTCTCCTCCTCCGAAATATGCTAAAACGAAACGAAATTACAAGAAATTTGCAAAGGGAAAATCTAAAGAAAACCCTAAGTTCCCGTCTCTGGATGGCCCCTCTCTGTTTCTCTGTAGGGGATTTATAGGAGATGGAAGTAGTAGATTCCGGTACAACTCTACTGCGAAAACTGGTACCCAGCCTTATCCATAGGGCCGCGAAAATGCGGCTATGGCCGCGTTTCCACGGCTGTAGCTTGTCCCCTGGCCACGCGCTTTCGCGCGTGGCCTCCTCTGGTCCGTCCATCTGGGTATATCCTTCTGAATTTTTCATACCGACTCTTTATTTTGAAAATTCGGGATAACTTGAGAAACAAGTTACCCTAAATCCAAATCTTTTAAAACGATTTTGTTATCTTTGCACTCTTCTCCTTTATCTTTAGCCTTGTCCTGCAAGCAATTAGGGTTGAGTAGAAGTCCATCCTTTTCCTCTTCTATTATTAATTAGGAGTTCTTTCTTTTCCTTCCTTTCCTTCACTTAGATTTTAAATAAAGAGTTTAAAAATCCAAGTTTAGATTAGGTTAGATAATAAGAAACTTCTAAATTACTACAACTTTTGCACATGGGCTTTTGGGCTTCATTTAGGTTTTATTCTTTTATTTAAATAATTACTCAAGGCCTGCACACATTAAATTACAAAACTTTAGTAATAGTGCATAATTAAAAGAATAAATAGGGAAACATGATAGTAAATGTAGTGATGAATATGCATTTTTTACTACCTATCAGCGACTCTTGCACTGGTAGGCAAGTGATTGCTAAAATGAAGAACAATCAAAGAGTTTAAGAATTTACCGTGTAGCTTGTGGCTAAGGGTCGTGTCCACAAGGAGGAATGCGATGGAAGCTTTTCGGTGAATCATTTAATAACAAAGAATTGTGTTCTTTTTTAATAGAAAAGAGGATGGAAAGAAAGAGATGATTAAAAGAGAAATTGCAACTTTTAGAAAAGGTTTTGAAGAAGGTGATTTGGAAAGCTCGAAAATTATTTTGTTGTTTATAATAAGGAAGAAAATCTGGGCTCACTATCTCACTACTCAATTGTTCATTCTTCTATTGAAATCCTAAGTGCCTCAAATTGATCATAGGCAAAACTTAAAGTTGATTTTTTAGAAAGTTTGAAGTAAAGCACATAAGATGGTTGGAAGAGTTCAATCTTTTCTTTGAAAAATCATTTAGAATCGAATATTAAATCATCAAGCACGAAGAAGAAAGAATGAAGTAAAAACAGTTCAAGAAAGGTTTATGAAAAAAGTGAGAGTTTAATAATCCAATCCCATCGTCATGTGCCTTCAAGAACACTTTCAAAAGAAAGGCTTTTAAGTAAAGCATGCATATGATTCATTGGGTCTTTTACTTTAAAAACCAGAAGAGAAGAAGAACTAGAGAGAGTTACAATAGTGAGCCCAGAAAACCGTTTAGTTACTCATGAAAAATAACAAAGAAAGCAAATAAACAATGCAAGCCATACCGTAATACGAGTGGAAGAAAAAGCGGCTCAATTCTTATATTGATGTCACTTCAATCTTCAAGTACAAGCACTCAATTCCTCTCTCTCACAAGTTTTGATACTGGACTACAAATTAAAAAATAAGATTACAACTTTTGTGCTAGCTAACAAAGATTCTAAATCCTTAGAAAATAAACACAAATTTTAATCCTAGTCTTCGCTCCCTTTTGCTTTGCTGAAACCAGTATTTATAAGGAAAAACCAAAAGGGGAGGATCCCGGGAAGATTGGGGGAGCAAACGCTTCCCAGCTGACTCTACTTGGCCGCAGAAACGCGGCTTGGGCCACGTTTCCACGGCCCTGGTGTGGCCAGGTGGCCACACCCAGTTAGTTGGCGCTCCTGGTTTGGTGAATTCCCCGTATCTTCTTCTGGTTTTATTGTTTCTGCTCCAAACGTTGACGAAATAGCCTTGATTGAGTGGCTTCAACCGCTTGATTCAGGGAGGATTCTTCTCAACCTCTTGATATGCCAAGATTTTGTCCTGATTCCTTCATTTCGAATTTATTCTGAATTAAATCAGAATTTGGTGGGCTTTTGGGCTTGTTTCTCTTTTCTTTCTTTTAGCACTTGGGCCTAC
The DNA here is from genome assembly GCA_038442645.1 of Agave tequilana. Classification (NCBI taxonomy): domain Eukaryota; kingdom Viridiplantae; phylum Streptophyta; class Magnoliopsida; order Asparagales; family Asparagaceae; genus Agave; species Agave tequilana. Next base: position 50,013 of record JAVJIF010005684.1, read on the forward strand.
ATTTAACAAAGAAAAAGAAGACTTATTAATAGGATTTATTAGCTAAAAAGTATGGTAAGGTGATAATATAAATGCAATATATGTGACAATCAATAAGACTCGAGTTTGACGACCTTCGTGTCTTTACTTCATCAGCTTGAGTCATCTGCTCTTTTTGAAATCTCTAGACGCGAATGTGGTAAATCGACATCTTAAAAGCCTTATATGCTTTTTAAAATCTTAGACGCGAGTGTGACGAACTCTGCGTCTCGAGGTCTTAGTCGCGGATCTATAATGTCTGCGTTTGGAGTTCATAACTTTAGAAAGTTTTAAGGCCCGCGTCTGCGCCTGTAATATATGCCCCGTGTTTCAATCATCAGACCCAAATCTAATATCGGGCTTGCATTCGGATCCATATTTTCTATCTTTGCAAAGCATGGTAAACTCTACGTCCGTGAGATTCACGTTTGAAGTTCATGACTTTAGATCCGCGTCTGTATTTCTGGATTCATGTTTTCTTTCTTTGCAGAAATTTAACCCTCAGGTTTTTTTTTCCTTCTTGCAGGTTGTGGCCATATCGTTGGTGCTAGTTCTAGTGTCTTTTCCGCATTCATTGAGGTAGACATGAAACGACCAGTTCGTTTGATTGGCAACCGCTTGAGAAGTCAGAACTTCTGTCCAAAGGAGGGGAAGATCCGTGCAGTTCTCGATACACATCAAGACATTATTGGACATGATGCACCAATAATGTCTCGGATCCTCCCTGATCACAATGAGTATGGCGCATTTGAAGGTTACGGGAAAGAGGACGTCACCAGTAAGGTCTCGGATCCTCCCTTCACCAATCTTGTTCAAAGAAGTGATAGCAACGAAAAATCTATGCTCATTAGATGACTTTCTGGTGGCGGAGCTTCCCACTAAACGACGGATTATGACCTTGTGAAGACCCTCACAGTAGTTGGTCGGGTGGAATCAGAATGCTCCCTTGCATTTTGACCTCAAGAAACACCATGTTCTCAAGAGGAGAGGAAGTTGATCTGCTGTTCCCGGCCACAGTCAAGAAGACGAACCTTGTGCTTCTTTAGCATTTCAAGGAATGAGTGCAACCTTTCGAGCAAGAGGGACTTTTTTGTACTCTTTTGTTGTAACACTCAATCTTATGGGATAAGAGAGTGTTTTATATCACTTTCATATTTTTGAATAGCAATAAAAGTGACACTTTTTCCTACCTTCTTATTTGTCTTGACCTCCTTTTTGCATTGAAAATCAGACAAGTGGAAGCGAGTAATCTTTGATTTTCTAGAAGTGTGATATTTTAACTTAGCAAGTCAAAGTTGGAAAATTTCATTTAAGAAATTTTTTAAAAAAGGTTCCCGTCAGAGGTGTGATATTAAACTTGACAGGAGTAGGACTGGTTTTATGGACTTGCTATCCTATGGATGAGAATAACAAGTGAAGTTTTCACTCTGCGAGGGTGTGTGATTGAGTCTTCATCATTAAGACTTAGTTGGGGATTAGTGAGAAATATTGTTAAAGGTGTGATATCAACCTAACAGTAATTTTAAGTGGACTTGTTATTCTATTGATGAGAATAACAAGTAAGACTAGACCTGTTGGGGATCTAAACATTTCTTTACTGTCAGAGGTGTGATATTAACTTAATGGATTTGATTGAATCTTGTGAGAGGTGTGATATTAACTTGAAAAGGACGTGAGGTAGAGGTGTACTGTTAACTTAAGTCCATAAGAATTTCAGTTTCATTGAGAAAACTGAAAATACCATTGTCATAGGTGTAGTGTTGAACTTAACAAGCGGGGGTAATGCTAGAGGTGTAATTTTGAACTTAACATTGGTCATCTTGACTTTGATACGGAAGTTCAAAGGAAAGTCATTGTCATAAGTTTATTGTTGAACTTAACAATGAACTGGATGCTAGAGGTGTGATGTTAAACTTAGCATCGCTCGTCTCTACTTCGATATGGAAGCCTGAGAAAAGTGACAGTCAGAGGTTTAATGTTAAACTTGGCAGGAACACTATTAGAGGTGTGATATTAAACTTAACAGTAATTTGTCAGAGATGTAATGTTAATATGACAAGAGTTGATTTGTGATATGGGTAATTTTGAGGACTTGACATTCTATTGAGGAGAATTAGCAAGTGAAGTTTCGGTTGCCAGAGGTGTAGTGTTAACTTGACAATTTTGAAGACTTGTGACTCCATGTAAGGAAGCGACAAGTGAAAATCTGTACTCACTGGGGAGTATTGAAACTTTTCACTATTAGAGATATAGTGTTAACCTAACAGTGATTGAGCTTGTGGATCTACCACTCCATGAAAAGGAATTGGTAGGGGACTTTGGTAGAGAAATAGAATAAATTGTCAGAGGTGTAATATTAACTTGACGAACCCCACAAACCCCATTGGGGATTAAGGAAAATGACTTGTCGGAGTTTTACTGTTAACGTGACAAGTCTGTGCTCATTTCGCCAACAAAATGGACACAGGTATTTTTGTAGTCCTACTATTCCGGGGAGAGAATTGGTAAGGGATTTTGGAGGGGAAGACGAGACCAAGTTCCTTAGGATTTTTAGCAAACCCTCAGCTATCAACAGATTTGGTATGCCTTTACCAACTATTGTCTGAGTTAGGCTAGTTATGCTATTCCCCGTAGCATGATGAGTTATCGAGGACTTATGTTGAACTTAAAGGCTAACATTTTCCTCTATCCTTAGCCATCAGAAGCGTCAGATGTTCATAGATAAACTAGAGGAAGAGAAACAAGGATAAAATCAAAGTCTCACACTTTGTCTTTTTTTCAATGTTTACATCATGCATCATGATGTAACTGATCGGTCACATATATTGCATATATATTGTCACATTACCATATTTATTATCTAAATAAATCATATTAATAAATCATATTTTTCTTTATAAAATGTAGACCCATTGCTAAAGGATAGGAAAGAGAAATGAGCCCAAAAGCCAATCAAATTCTGATTTAATTCAGAATTAATTTGAAACCAAAAAATCTGGGCAGACATGGCAAATCAGAGAGGTTGAAAACGGCTAAAATGAATTTTCTCAAATCAAGTAGTTAAAGCCAAAGATTAAATGTTGTTTCATCAAATCCTGAAGCTGAAACGGGAAAACCAGCAGAAGATAAAGGAGAATCACCAAACGAAAGAATTCCTCCAACCAGGTGTGGCCACCTGGCCACACCATGGCCACGGAAAGGCCATTTAGCTTCTGTTGGGGGAGTGTTTGCTCCCCCTATCTTCGTACGTCCGCTTCCGTTTGGTTTTTACCTATAAATACTGTATTTTTCAGAGAAAAGGGACCGAAAATTAGTTTAAATTTTTCTCTTTATTTTTAAGGTTTAGGTTCTTTGTTAGATAGTATAGAGAAGTTGTATCTCTATTTTCTAATTTGTACTTAGTTCAAATACCAGTGAGAGAGGAATAGAGTGATTGTAATTGAAGATTGAAGTGATATCAATAAAGGATCAAGTTTTCTCCTCTTCCACTCCAATTTACGAGTATGTCTTACTTTATTTACATGTCTTATTTTTCATCTTTCATGAGTAACTAAACTTGTATTCAGGGCTCACTATCATCCCTCTCTTCGATCCCTCTTGTTTTAAACGGTTTTGATGTAATGAACACAACAGAATCATATGCATGTCTTAAACTAAGCCTTTCTTCATTGAAAGTGTTCTTGAAGGCACATGAGGATGGGTTTGAATTTCTAAACTTCTATTTCTTTTAAAATATCACTTGAACTTGCTTTTATTTTATACTTGAAAACTTGATGATTTAACATTCAGTTCAAGAGGATTTCTTAAGAAAAAGAGTTAGATTTTTCCAAACAATCTTATTTGCTTTGCTTAAGACTTTCGAAACTAAAGCTTAAAGTTTTTGCCTATGATCAAGTTGAGGCATTAAGAATTTCAAGAGAAGAACACATCGTTGAGTAGTAAGATATTGAGCCCATATTTGTTTCCTATATTAAAAACAACCAAACAATTTTCAATACTTTATAAAGATAACCTTTTCCAAAGCCTTCTTTAAGTTTTTCAATTTTTATTTTAATCATTTCCCTTCTCTCCATTCTTTTCAAAAACAACACCATTCTTTACTTTCTAAATAAAAACACCAAAAAGCTTCTATCACATTCCTCCTCGTGGACACGACCCGTTAGCCAAAGCTAGACGGTAATTCTCATTGCTTTCATTTTGTAATCAAATTTTCGCGCCGTTGCCGGGGAGGGAATGGTGTAATTGTTTTTTTAACAAGTTTGGTGTCTTATTTCAGGGACGTCAAGATTCAGATTTAGCACTCAAACTTTGTAGGAGAAGACTTACTATTCTGTGCCCCTACTCTCGAAAGTAGGAAATAGAATTTCAAGAAATTGCAGCGCAAAAGTTTCAAATTTTTTGGACTACTAAAAACTCTTTTTTGCAGGACATATTGCTTTGCAAAAATATAGTTTTTGTGCATTATTTTTGCTATATCTGATATTCACACTCCCTGTTTTTAATCCAATAGTAATCTGATTGATTGCTAATTGCTTAAAAAACGTTTAGACATGTATTCTAGGCATTTGTCTAATTACATTTCTTTTACGATTACTGTTGAAGATAGCTGGAGACAAGGTACGTATGCATAGCACATAATTTAGGAAACATTCTTGGGTGATATTTGCTTGTGAATGTTACTTATCTATAACTTGCACTCTCTGCACAATCAATTTTAAGGGCAAAGCCCAATCAAGATAAGGTGGGGAAGTCATTACCCTTCTTTAGCCCACAAACCATCTTCAAGCACGCGCAACCTAAGCCTAATTTAAAATCTGATAGACGTTGGCCTTAGGGACATCTCGAACTCATTAGGAGATTATCCTAAGGGGAAGGTGTTAGAATTTGACTCCTGCTAAATCAGTGTCTAAGGAAAGAGATTGAGGGGCGAAACCCCGAAGGCTGGTGGTTTGGCTTAATTAGGCCCGTCGCTTTTGCGCGGATACCTCCCACCATTCTTGCCCTGACCTAACTGGTTAGCTTGTGGTCAAAATCTGCATTATACCTCCTGTGAACACTCAACTAGTTAGGAGTTGTCTAAGTTAAGGTTACCTTAGACTAGGCTTGGTTGTTTTCTCTTATTGACTAATGGTGAACTTGTTTGTGATTGTGTTTATGTATGCAAGTGTGGTCAAGAGACCCTAATTTATCTAGGTTAACTAGAAACACATCACCACCCAAGTTCGAACCAAGACCAGATTCGATTATGGCTCAACCGACATCTTTGCAGGATAGGTTCTATCCTATTAGAACCTCACTTACATCCTGCATTCAACTTTCATCAACTGGTGAACATAACTTTGAGCTTAAGCCATAGTTCATCAACACACTTCCTAAGTTCCATGGCTTAGAGTCCGAAAATACTTATTTCTTCATAAGAGAATTTGAGGAAGTATGCTTAATGATGAAAATCCCACACCTTATAGATGATGCTATTAGGTTGAGATTTGTCCCATTTGCTCTTAAGGACTTAGCCAAGAAATGGCTTTACAGCTTAGCGGCTGGCTCTATCGCATCCTGAGATGATTTTATCAAGATCTTCTTGAAGAAATTCTATCCAATTCATAAGATCGTTCTCGTTAGGAAGAACATCATGCAGTTCAAATAAGAACCTAGTGAACCGTTTTGGAGGTACTTTGAATGCTTTAAAGATCTCTTTATCCAATGTACTCATCATGAAATAGAGAAATGGCGACAATGTCAAATTCTTTATGACGGTTTAGACTACTCAACCAAGACCCTCTTAGAAAGCATGTGCCAAGGAGGATTCTTGTAGAAGGATGAGAATGAAGGATGAGATTTAAATGAGAATCTAGCTAAAAAGACCATCCAGTGGGAACCAACTAGTGAAAACTCGAGGAATTCAAACTCCATCTCTTCAAAAGGAGGTCTCCATTCAATTGAATCATCCATAGCTAACGAGGCTAAGTTAGCTAACTTAGCGAGAAGACTGGAAGGTTTAGAAACTAAGGACCCAAGTCCCATCAATCAAGTCAGCCTAAATCAATTTTCAGCTCCGGGCTGTACTTATTGTCAAGCCATGAATCATGTGTTTGAGGAGTGTCCTATATTTCAAGCTCAACAACACTTTCTGGAACCGATGAATGCAGCTTTTCAAAACAATGATCCTTACGCACCAACGTACAATCTTGGCTGGAGAAATTACCCAAATTTCTCATGGAGCCAACACAACAATGACTACCCACGGTCGAACCATGCAAGCCACTTCTATCATTCCAATAATTCATCCAATTATCAACCCAACTTTCCAAATTACCTTCACAATTCTCCCAACAATATTTCAAATTATCAACAAAACTTTTCCAACCAAGCTCTACCATCTTCCTTCTAGAATCCTCAACTTGAAAGAAGAATGTCTGATTTTGAGAGAAATATAGAAAGGTACATGAAGAACTAAGATTCTCTCATGCAAACAATAAAGAGGTTAGAGGGTCAAATGAGCCAATTAGCCAATTCACAGAATGAGAGGTAAAAGGGAACCTTGCCCAGTCAACTAATTATGAATCCTAGGAATTCTCAACAAGCTCATTTGACTGAGAATCAATCATTGAATTAATGTAATGTTGTTTATACACTGAGATCGGGAAAGAAAGTTGATAATCAAGTGTCAACACCACCCAATCCAGTCAGCACAATTATACTCAAGCATCCACCTCATCTAGTCCTAATCCTTCCAAATCTGATGAATCTGAAAAAGATAAGTCAACCAGTCAGGTGTACAAGCCTATAGTACCATTTCCTAATAGGCTAAAGAACAACAAACAAAATCCACACATGTATAAAATAATTGAGATCTTCAATCAAGTAAAGATAAATGTGCCACTCCTTGATGCCATCCAACAAGTCGCATCCTATGCAAAATTTATTAAGGACGTGTGTATGCTATCAAAAAATTACTGAAGATAAAACTTCAAACGCGAACCTCCCAGATGGGGAGGTCGCGTTCCAGCCTCAGACGCGGCTCACGTTCCAATGTCAGATGCGGAGGTCGCCAGACGCAGCCTTCGCGTTCTAAGGTCAGACGCGAAGGTCACCAGACGCGGACCTCACGTCCTTTGTCAGTGCGAACCTCAGCCAACTCCGCATTTCAACTCAAACACAAGCCTAAGCAGCTCCGCATTCCAACACAGACACGAACCTGTGAGCTCCGCATCTCAACATCAGAGTGAGGTCCGCGTCCAGCGCGAGACCCACATTTTTTCTGTAACTGACAGTCACGAATTTAGACAGTTACATCCCCATTTTCTCTTTACATAATAGGGAATAACTTTCCACTATGGAGAGATTTAAGGAGTGGTTACACCCCTCCCATTATGGAGAGATTTAAGGGGTTGGTTGCACCCCATTTCCTCTATAAATAGCTATGAATAACTAGAGAAAAACAAAAAGAAGAAAGGAGGAGAATCCCTGAAAGTCACACTTGATGCTTGACGCTTTAAGCTGGATAAATACAGAAGGCTGAAAGCTAAGTACAAAGCTGCTCAACACATATTATGTTGGAGGAGAATCCCCTAAAAGTCACACTTGATGCTTGGCGCTTTAAGCTGGATAAATACAGTAGGCTGAAGCTAAGCACAAGGCTGCTGAACACATATTGTGTTGGAGAAGAAAACTCTATAAACTTGCTGAGTTCAAGTAGATTTTCTAATCTCTTTAAGATTTAGCCACTGATTAAGGTTTCATACCTGACCAGAGGGCTTCCAATGAGAGCAAGAGATCAAAAAATCAAGCTTCCGGTTCGGTTCATCAACAGAGAACAAGAATCACTCTCCACCGCTACACGAAGAACCCAGTATTAAATAAAGAGGAGAATCAATCAAAAGATTTCCTCTCTTTTTGTAATCGGATTGTATCCATTATAATCTTCTATTCAATTAAAAGAATTTTGCAATTGTGATTTTTCTGACGCGTACAACGTGTGCACCGAGAAGAGAAAGACTAACATACCCAAGAAAGTCTTCTTAGCCACTAACATTAGTGAGCTACTGTCGGGTCCGATCCCTGTCAAGTACAAGGATCCGGGTTGTCCCACCATTACGTGCACTATAGGACAAGCTGAGATTAGTCACGTACTTCTTCACTTGGGAGCAAGTATCAACCTGCTTCCATTCTCAGTTTATCAATAACTTGGGTTGGGTGATCTTAATCCAACTCGAGTCACAATCTAACTGGCTGACCGTTCTGTGAAAGTTCCAAAGGGAGAAATTAATGGTGTCCTTGTCCGGGTCGGGGAGTTTATCTACCCAGTTGATTTTATAATTCTTGAGACACAAACTGTGTCCAAGCTTAGAGCTCAAACTCCTGTTATCCTAGGGCGCCCATTCCTTACTGCTGCCAATGCTATTATCAATTGTCGGAATGGGTCTATGAGATTAACCTTTGGGGACATGACTAGAGAAGTCAATGTCTTCAACCTAGAAAAACAATCTCGTAAGATAAGAGACCAAACATTTGAGGTAAACCTTGTTGAAAATAATTGTAATAGTGAAGGTATAGAGAATGAGTCTCTGTTTCTTGATGAATTATTTAAGAATGAATGTGATTATCTTAATGATAAGACATATGTCAGAGATTCTAATTTAAAGTCCCCTTTAAAAAAAAAATTTGAATTGAATATCTTCACTTTCTATGAGCCAATTAATGATATATCGCATGAGAATATTATTCAAGAACCTCCAATTGACCTACTCTTTGAAAACCTCTTCGAAGAAGAACTCATGTGTTTGGATGAGCCGACTGGAATATTTTGGTTAATACACACCTCCAGGGGAAAGTGTTGACCTAAATTTTGAGGAGATGTATGAAACTGAGTTAGGATTCTTAAGCATTCATGGTGAGGAAGTTTCAACTGAGAAGATTGATGATGATCAATTTTTGAATAATAGATGTAGAAATGTGAGGAAGAAAAGCTTAAAAAAGGTGAGACTAGGGAGGAAGCGAGTTAAATGATAAAAAGATTGGCCTCCTCACTCTACCCTATAAAGAGAACCCATTGGAATGATGGGAAGAGAGCTAAAGAGATGAGACCGAAAAAGATCTAGGTGTGGGAGAAACATGGTGTTGTACATATTTTTGTATAATATATATGCACCTCTTTTACATTCCATTTCATGCATCTATACATTTCTTTCATATATTGGGAACAATGCATGAGACAAGTGTGGGGGGAGCTCTAACATGACTGATATAACTAAAAAAAAGAAGAAAACGAAGAATAGATATATATATATATATATATATATATATATATATATATATATATATATATATAACTTTTTGAAAGGTAAGAACAATATTTTGATGTATTTTTTGTAAGAAATTAAGTCAATTTAAGGAATAAGAAAATCATAATTAGGATTTCTTATACTTGGTCAATATAAGATGACTTGTTTGATTTTCAGGGTTAGGAAGAAAATTGATGAAGTAATATTGTCTTGATCTTTACCTTGAAGGAATATGCACATCTTACACACTTACACACTTAGGGTTCAAAAACAAAGACTCTTATGCCTTATAAGAAAAAGAAGATGAAAAAAAATATATATGTATATCTATGAAAAAAAACAAATCTAATTATTGATTAGCTAGGTGCTTTTGGCTTAAGAAAGCCTTGGTATTTATGCAAAAGATAATTAGATAAGTTTGAAATATATATATATATATATATATATATATATATATATATATATATATATATATATATTATATATAAATCCTCTGATTAAGCTGGGTATTTGTGCCTCATGAAGCATAAGTATTCACGCCTAAAAGGGATAAATTTTATAAATAAAACCCTTGATTTCGTGGCCTTGTCTGCTCGAGTGTTTAAGTCCTTAGGGGTGTTTTCTCACCTGGTGTCCTAAGATTGTCCAATTTGGGTGTCACTAACTAAACGTTCGTTACATAGACAGATTAGAAAGCCTAATGGAATCGAGGAATAAATACTACCAAAAATAAATATAAATAAGGTATAGGAGTTAATGTTAAAGAACCCTTAATCAAACTTCACGGTCACGAAGGTACATATGACTCAGGGTAAAGTAATAGACTATATGAGAAATACAATTTGACTCCTTACTTTAATTGATGACATGTTTTTGAATAGAGACTAAGTTTAAGAATGAAAAGTTTGATATTCCTATACTTATAGATTACTTGAACTCTTACAAATATACTTCAAATATTTTCACTTTTCGAAAATACTAACGTTTTTTCTCTTTCTTTATGGATTTGGTGGGTGCAATCCATTGAAAACCCTCAAGAGATAAAACTCTTCCTCTAGGGGTAACCTAGAGGTTTAACGGCTTGTTGCACATGCTCAGTGCAATCGAGTGACCTGCAAAAGTGGTCTAATAATTGATTAGGATTAGTTTTGATGTTTTGCTTGAGGGCGAGCAAAAGATAAGTGTGGGGGTGTGATCGGCCACATATATTGCATATATATTGTCGCATTACTTTGTTTATTATCTAAATAAATCATATTAATAAGTCCTATTTTTCTTTATAAAATGCAGGCCCATTGCTAAAGGATAGGAAAGAGAAACGAGCCAAAAGCCCATCAAATCTGATTTAATTTAGAATTAATTCGAAACTAGGAAATCAAGGCAGATCATGGCAAATCAGAGATGTTGAAAATCGATTAAATGAATCTTCCCAAATCAAGTGGTTAAAGCCAAAGATCAAAGGCTGTTTCGTCAAATCCTGGAGCTGAAACAGGAAAACCAGCTGGAGATAAAGGAGAATCACCAACAAAAGAATCCTCCAACCAGGTGTGGCCACCTGGCCACACCATGGCCATGAAAACGCGACCAAAGCCGCGTTTCCGCGACCGTTTAGCTTCTGTTCGGGGAGCGTATGCTTCCCCTATCTTCGTACGCCCTCTCCCATTTGGTTTTTGCCTACAAATACTATATTTTTCAGAGAAAGGGACCGAAAATTTGTTTAAGTTTTTCTCTTTATTTTTAAGGTTTAGTTCTTTATTAGATAGTATAGAGAAGTTGATCTTTATTTTCTAATTTGTACTTCAGTTCAAATACCAGTGAGAGAGAGGAATAGAGTGATTGTAATCTGAAGACTGAAGTGATACAATAAAGGATCAAGCTTTCTCGTCTTCCACTCTAATTCACGGGTATATCTTACTTTATTTACATGTCTTATTTTCATCTTCCATGAGTAGCTAAACGTGTATTCTGGGCTCACTATCGTCCCTCTCTTCGACCCCTCTTGTTTTGAACGGTTTTGATGTAAAGAACTCAACGGAATCATATGCATGCCTTAAACTAAGCCTTTCTTATTTAAATGTATTCTTGAAGGCACATGAGGATAGGTTTTAATTTTTAAACTTCTATTTCTTTTAAAATATCACTTGAACTTGCTTTTATTTCATACTTGAAAACTTGATGATTTAACATTCAGTTCAAGAGGATTTCTTAAGAAAAAGAGCTAAACTTTTCCAAACAATCTTATTTGCTTTGCTTAAGACTTTTGAAACTAAAGCTTAAAGTTTTTTGCCTATGATCAAGTTGAGGCATTAAGAATTTCAAGAGAAGAGCACTGTAGGCTGTCTAAAAATCACCAAGACAAGCCACCAAAACACAGAGATCCAAGATCCAGGCGCAAGGCTAAATGCGACAATCAAGACGTGAGAGATAGCCCGCGTCTCAGCATCAAGGCGCGTCAGCCCGAAGCCCGCGTCTCAGCATCAAGGCGCGTTAGCTCAACGCCCGCGTCTCAGCATCAAGGCGCGTCGGCCCGAAGCCCGCGTCTCAGCATCAAGACGCGTCGGCTCGACACCCACGTCTCGGTTGCAACTACCCCGATTATGGCGCCATCCACCGCCCATGTAGCGGGGAAGTTGGCCCTCATCGTGGAGCACTTTTAGGGGGCACGATCACCCCCTAAAAACCCTATAAATAGTCCCGTCACTACTGAAGGGAAGACGACAATAAGGACGACAATTAAGGAGGACAATTAAGGACGACAATTAAGGTCGACAATTATCGGAGGACGACGATTATCGGGCAAAAGAGAGATCATCGACAGAGAGAGAGAAAACCCTTCAGCGAGCTTACTGAGTACTAGCCGCTCTTCGCCTACCTCCTCTTCTAGAGTTTTGGTAGACGGAGCTGAGTTACTCCCTCTACCGACCGAAGAGAAGATCCCCGACGGTCCGAACAGTCATCCGGTCAACGGAGAACAAGATTCACTCTCCACCGCCACACGAAGAACCCAGCACTAAACAAAGGGGGAATTCAAGATTCAATATTCCCCCTCCCTTGTAACCGGAAGATTAAGCCGGCTGTAATCTTTTCCATCTGATTCCAGGAAACATTACGCTAGCCAACCCCCTCTCCGTGTCAAACAAGAGATGGCGACTCGCTCGGGACTACTTTCGTCACTGACGAACAGATCGTGGCGCAGGATGATGTTCTCCGTAAGGGGAAGATGGTCGAAACACTCGTTGTCGAGTTCGACCAGGCGAAGTATGAAGAGTTCCTCTCTTCTGGCTCAAGAGCCCAAAGACCGCGTCTGCCGCAGGGTCTCAACTGAGAAGCTACCCGAAGCCCAATCTGAGGCTCTGCTGGGTGCCGATGCCCACTGTGCCAATACAAGTTCATGCGCCAACGCCTCCCAGAAGGCCCGCGTGACCTCCGGCACTGCTGTTGCGATCAACCGCGTCGCACAGAACACACGCGCCAACGCCTCCCAGAAGGCCCGCGTGGTCCCAGGCACCACTGCTGCTGCGATCAACTGCGTCGCGCAGAATACCCGCGTCAACGTCTCTCAGGAGACCCGCGTGGTGAACACTCTTGGTTCTATAAACCAAGATGTTGTTGGTTTCTCTCCACCTCCTCGACGCAACCGGAATGCTGAGCGTCGACAGAGGAGACGCGCGCGTCAACTCCAAGTCGGAACCGTTGGTTGTCTGACAGGGGGTGGACGCGGCGTACAATCTGATGCCTTGCCCGCACCTCGTCCAGTGCGTGAGATCCGCGTTTGGCGACCCAAACGCGAGACCCCTCAAGTTGAGTCCTCTGAGGACCAACTCATCAAACGCCAGGGTGAAACCTCCGCGTCTTTTCAAACGCAGGAAGTACGCGCTCATGGGCGTGGGGCCCAGCAGCCCACTCTCTCTCAAGCAACTCTGCCTAAACGCATCAGGCAGCAACGCGAGACTCGCGCGCGCGCGTCATACAGCCGCGTCATGAGAGCCGCGTCCCTGAAGTTTGCGTCCAGGCTGAACAGCACATGACTGTCTCCCGTCTTCGACGTTGCGAGACCAGTCTCTTTAATCCCCCTCCCACGGATTTGAGGGATTATTTGACAAGGAAAAGAAGTGCCAATCAAGCCACTTCGTCATGCTGCTGTCAGCAACTCATCCATATGCTCTCTGGATGCCATTATGGATCAGGCGTGCACCAGCAGTCCTTAATCAGACAGCTGACCCTGATTCCCCCGTCAGCCAAAAGAAGACGCTCCCACAGGAGGAGAACCTTCTCAGATGTTGAATACCCGGAGCTTACTGCAAACATAACTAGCAGAAGCAAGGGAAAACAACCATGGTCAACTCAGAGGAATCTGACTCTGAGCCGGAGGGGGTGTATCAAACAACACTCGCACCCGGACGGGGCCATTCCCCCAATTGACTATAATGCCTTAGCCCGCGGCATTAGAATGGGTGATTCTCACTCCGCTATAGTGGAGTCGCAGGCTTCAAAACTCTTCCGTCGAGAAGGAGGCTTCCGCCTACATGGCAGACACTCCTGAGGAGACGGCCAGGCGTTTAGAACAGACGCAGAAGCACCAGATGGATATAATCGCCTCTCAACAGAGATCCATTGACTCCCTTAAGCATATGCTTGAGAAATTGCTTGAAGAAAGAGCGAGATCTCCTCCTAGACGGCCGAAGGGGGAAAGGGAGAAAGGGAGGAAGCCCACCCTCCGAACCTTCCGACGAGACACGACGATCTATCTCGGATGTGTCCAAGCCCTCGTCGCAGGCAAGAAGCGACCAAGACCAGGAGAGGACTCATGCTAAGAGGATGAGTCAATTGGAACGACGCCTCGAGGCCCTTGCCAATCGCAAGGACCTCCAAGAAGCTGGAGTGGTCCGGCCCTATCCGGCTGAGTGGGACTTAGTTCCATACCCTCCTAAGTTCAAGGCTCCAACCTCCAAGCATTCGACGGGAAGGGGTCACCCAACCAGCACATCTACTACTTCAAATCCCAGACCGGGAATGTGGTAGATAATGACGCCATCCTGGCGCGACTGTTCATCGGCACCCTGAAAGGGTTGGCTTTTGAGTGGTTTATGAAGCTCCCGGAGGGTTCTATCAAGAACTGGGGGGATCTAGAGAAGCTGTTTTCTGACACGCTTCTTCGAAGACGACTCCGAAGTCACAATGCCCACCCTTTTAGCTACCAAACAGCAGAGAGGGGAGTCCGTCAAATCTTTCGTGGAAAGATTTCGGAACACGACACTCCGGTGCCCAAGCGGTATGACCCAGGCCACCCTGGTGGAAACATGCCGCCACAATCTCCAAACCTCACTCCTTGCTCAAATAGGAGTTGCTGAAAGCCGCACCTGGAAGCAGTTAGTCCAACAGGGTGAACAGGCTGAGGAGATTGTTGCCCGTGTCAAGGCAGAGGAAGGCAAGCTGCGGCCGGAAAGGTCGACAAGGCGTGCACCGGCACCAGACACCTCCCTCCAGACGAAGCGGAAGGATAATTGGCGACGGAGACCAAATCTCCCACCAAACCTCAAACAGGCAGGGCAAGTGGCTCTTCAAGCCAGCCACGCCCTAACAAGCAGTATTCCTTCAAGGAGGAACACGTCGATTCGCTCTTCAAGCTACTCAACAAGAGCAATCGACTGAAGCTCCCTGAAATTAGACGCCCGGAGGAAGTCGGCAAGACCGACAATCCCAACTACTGCATGTACCACAGGATGTGGGACATCCTACCAAAAGCTGCTACGTCTTCAAGGACATCTTCAGGCTTTGATTGACGCGGAGGTGCTCAAGCTCCGACCAGAGCAGAAGAAGGACACGGCCAATGTAACGTCGGTTCTCCAGTTTGGGAGACAACCTCCAACGCCTGCGGGGGTAACTCCTATTCAAGAGGAGAATTAAGAGTGGTCAACACAGACCCTCACCAGCAGCAGGAGAAGGGCTTGGTAGCCGTCCCTTACACCTCAGGGGGAAACCATGTGGGTCCACCCTGACCTCATCGATGAACAACAATGGACTACTGTAACCAACAGGAAGTCCAAAGGCAAGGCAAAAAGCTTCGTCCTGCCATGTGGTATGTGCTTCCTCCCGAGAAGCAGAGGATGATGTTCCCTCGCTGACTGATTCAGAAGAGGAAAACAATAGTCCTGGCCGCAGAGCCCAGCCAACCGATGGCGGGGACCCGTTCAGGACAGGCATACTTGAAGCAGTACGGTGAGACGGCAGCAGCTTCTCCGCAACCAGCCCGTAGAATCAGCCAAGCCCTCCGCGAAGCCACCGGTGGCAAAGCAGAAGGAGACTCGATTCTCTCGAGCCCTTCCAAAAAGGTGCAGCGGAGGATCCTCGACACCTTACCGCTTCGATGTCTTGGCTCAACTAGCCAACATCCCGGCACGCATCACCTTGTATGAACTCCTGAGGCTATCAAAGTCAACCAGAGAGGCTCTGCAAAGAAGCTCTGGCAAATGCTGAGGCCTTCGTGACCCAGGTGCCGAAGGAGGAAGATGTAGAGGACTGCCTCCACACTTCCCAGAATGCCCCCTGCATCACCTTCACGGCAGATGATATGCAGGTGAAAGGGAAACATGATCGACCCCTGTACTTCACAGGTTACATCGGATCATCTGAGGTGAACCGCATTCAGGTAGATCCAGGGTCCGCATTGAGCATTATGCCCCGCCGAGTCATGCAACACCTCGGCATCCCTACCCACCGTCTGAGCCCTACACAGACGACTATCTACGGGTTCAATGCCAACGGCACCCGTCCAATGGGGAAGATCAAGCTCAAGTGCCAGATTGGGAGCCTCAAGTCAGAGGTGACATGCTATGTCATCGACGCGACACTCCTACAATCTGCTGCTAGGACGACCATGGATCCACCGCAACTCCATCGTTCCCTCCACTCTTCACCAAGTCATGAAATACATTGACGCGAGTGGGAAGGTGCAAACGTTGTTGCCGAAAGGTATCCATTCAAGGGAGTCGAGAATTATTTCACGGATTCCCTTTATATCAGGATCCGGTGGACGAAACCCCGCAACTGGAGGCGCCAGACTCTGGTAATGAGGCTGACACTGAGCCCGAGCAAGAAAAGTGCCTGTGGGAGTTAAAACCACTTGTAAAGAGCACTAATAAGCTCGATGTTGATAATACCACCAACGATGCAGGCGGTTGGTATATTAATGAGAATCTAGAATTTGAATATTTTTCTGCGTGTGCATCCGATTCAATACCGTCGGATAACTACGACGTAGACGATGACATCTGGTCGGCAATGGATGCTTTGACATCATTGCATGTACCAGTAAAATCATCTTTCGGGACATACCAGGATAATGGCGATGCGCAGGAATCTATATTCTTGTTCCGGCAAGACGAAAAGGCCAAAGACCATACTTTTTGGGCGAATCTCGTCTGAACTAATGCCCCGCGAAGAATCGAAAAGCGAGGAGGAATCCCCTCAGCTCGACCATTATGAATCGAAAGCACTCAGAATGATGAAGCAAATGGGGTACGATATAACCAACAAGCCCGGGTTGAACTTCGGCAAAGGAAGGAGGACGCTACTTCGATCCTTTGTGCCAAAAGGGAAGGCCCCCGTATTATCATCGGACGCGCAGGGGGTGGGGATGTATCAACTCCGGTCCCATCAGCCTCTGATTCTCAAGGATCGTCGAGCAACGATTGCTCTTCAGACACGTCATCATGGGAGTCAGATGTCAGTGTCGGCAACATCTTCAAAGGGCTTTCAGTAAACATGGTTTCAACAGGCCATCTGGAAGATGAAGTTGAAGAAATGATCCAAACTGATACAGATCCTTGGATCAAAGCATTTAAATGCTCTTTGGGATATCCGCTTGAACAGCGTGAGCCACCCACAGATGACAAGGTTGTTCAGATCAACCTAGGAGATGAGACCAACCCCAAGCCCATCTTCATAAGTGACGGCCTGTCGCCTCCAGAGAAGAAGGATTTAATATCTCTTGTACAAGAGTATATAGATGTCTTCGCCTGGAATTATGAGGACATGCCTGGACTTGATCCTCAAGTGGCTATGCGCTCGCCTCAACATCAATCCGGACATGAAGCCTGTTAAACAACAGCAGCGACGGTTCCGTCCAGAGATAATGGAGGCAATTCAATCAGAAGTCAGAAAGCTCATCGATTCTGGCTTCATCCGGGAAGAACAACATCCCGACTGGGTAGCCAACATCGTCCCCGTCGCAAGAAGAATGGGAAGATCCGGATCTGCATCGACTTCCGTGATCTAAACGAGGCCTGCCCCAAAGACGAATTCCCATTGCCAATCACAGATGTCATGATTGATAATACTTGTGGATTCGAGCGAATGTCCTTTATGGACGGGTTCTCAGGATACAATCAAATCAAGATGTATCCCGATGACGAAAAGCATACCTCCTTCAGGACTCCTCTAGGGGTATATTGTTACACCGTCATGCCCTTCGGACTGAAAAATGCAGGGGCAACATACCAAAGGGCCATGAACGCCATTTTCCATCAGCAAATGGGAAAACGGTGGAATGCTATGTCGATGACATCGCGGTGAAGAGTCGCACTAAAGGTGATCACATAGCAGACCTGAAGGTGGTCTTCGACATCATGCGGGCTCATCAATTGAAGATGAACCCCACCAAATCCTTCCTGGGGGTAGCCAGTGGCAAATTCCTAGGATTTGTTGTGACTTCCAAAGGAATCTATTTGGATCCAGAGAAAGTCCGCGCTATCCAAGAGATGCAACCCCCAGAAGCCTCAAGGAGCTCAGGGGATTACAAAGACGATTGGCGTACATCCGCAGGTTCATATCAAACCTTTCCGGGAGATGCCAACCCTTCGCCAAACTGATGAAAAAGGGTGTTTCATTCATTGGGACGACGCTTGTCAAAAAGCATTTGAGGAGATCAAACACTACCTCACCCAACCACCAGTCCTTGCAGCTCCGGTGTCCGGAAAGCCTTTCCTGGTGTACGTCCGAGTAATGGATCATTCCTTGGGAGCTCTACTAGCTCAAAATGATGAACAAGGACGAGAACAGGCAATCTACTATCTGAGTAGAACAATGATCGGAGCCGAACATCGGTACAACCCGATCGAGAAGGAATGTTTGGCACTAGTGTTCGCCATTCAGAAAATGCGACACTATCTGGTAGGCCAGACTATAAATGTCATATCAAAAGTCAGCCCTCTGAGGTTACTTATGACAAAGCCTTCTTCACTAAATGGCCGGCTGGCAAAATGGGCATATTGCTATCACAATATGAGATGCATTTTCTGCCACAAAAGGCTATTAAGGGGCAAGTGGTGGCGGACTTCTTAGCTGAACACACCAGATCCGAGGGCAGCCAAACTCTATGAGGATCTCCCAGACGAGGCCGCCGAAGTCTGCCTGACTCAGACGTTGTTCGAAAGTCAAGTATGGCAACTTTTCTTCGACGGTTGCATCAAGGACAAGCCCAAAGGGACACGTAGTGGCGGGGGTAGGAGTAGTACTCGTCTCCCCACAAAATTATGTGATCCCCCGAGCTGTCTCGCTAACGGAGCCTTGTTCCAACAATGTGGCGGAGTACAATGCTCTTATTGATCGGGATGCAGCTCGCCGATGAGATTGGCGTTAAAAATCTCGAGGAGCTTACGGTGACTCTAAACTCATCGTCAGCCAAGTTCGCGGAGAGTACGAGGCCAGACATGAAGATCTAGTACCCTACTACAACGCGACAATTCACATGGCCGAAAGGTTTTCAAACTTCTACATCGACCATGTACCACGCAGGCAAAATGCACATGCGGATGCACTCGCATCCCTCGCTGCTTCCTTAGCTCTTCCAGCTGGAGCAATGGAGAAAATATTCGTCTATAGCCACGACCTATACTGTCCAAAAATTCCCCTCGGAGACTACCCAGGGGCAGCGGAGGAGATCGTCGCGGTAAAGAAAACTTGAAGTGTCGGCCGCTTCAGGGCTTAAAGACTGGCGATTCCCCTACATTGATTTTGTCTATACGGCATTCTGCCCGAAGACACCAAGGAGGCGGCCGCCATTCGGAGGAAAGCCCCCAAATTATACTATATGCGATTTCGCGAACATTGTATCGTCGATCGCATGACGGGATCCTGCTCCGATGCCTCTCATCAAAAGAAGCCCAAGGAGTATTGAAAGAAGCCCACGATGGTACTTGTGGAGCTCATCAACCTGGCCCGAAATTGGCACATCGACTCCAAAGGATGGGTTACTATTGGCCCAAGATGATTGCCGATGCTGTCGCTTATGCTAAGAGATGTTACGCCTGCCAAATACACGGCGATTTCATCCATCAAGCACCAGGGTACCTCCACTCAACGACCTCTACTTGGCCGTTTGAAATGTGGGGGATGGACGTAGTTGGCCCTATCAGCCACCATCATCGAAAGGACATCGGTTCATTCTAGCGATAACGATTACTTCTCTAAGTGGGCCGAAGCTATCCCTTGAAAGAGGTGAAATCTTCTAACGTGATCAAGTTCGTGAAACATCACGTTATTTACCGCTTCGGTGTGCCTCGGCGTATCATCCATGACAATGGACCCCAGTTCATCAGCCAGGCTTTCCAGAGATTCTGCGCGAAGTTCAGAATCCAGAGTGTGTCCTCAACGGCATACTATCCTGCTCCTAACGGTCTTGCAGAAGCCTTCAACAAGACTATTGGCAAGCTTCTCAAAAAGTTATCTCGAAAAAGTCAACGAGACGGGACGACAAGCTGGGTGAATGCTTATGGGCCTACCCACAACGGTGCGAACCCCAAATAAAGCCACGCCATTTTCCTTGGTATACGGATGCGAAGCCGTCCTTCCATTGGAAATACAAATTCCCTCTCTACGCGTCGCCTTGACAGCGGAAATGACAACTGAGGAGAAGCATCAGCAGCGACTCCAGGAGTTGGAAGCCTTGGACGACAAGCGTTTGCAGGCCCAACAACAAATCGAGCTTTACCAAGCTCGTATCACCAGAGCCTTCAACAAGAAAGTCAAAGCGCGAACTTTCAAGAAAGCGCGACTTGTCTTAGCTGTCCGAAGACCCATGGTCATGACGCACAAGACAAAAGGAAAATTTCAGCCCAAATGGGAAGGACCATTGTAGTAGAGTCAGTCTACTCAAATGGATCATATCGCCTCATAACTTCAAATGGCGATACACTCATGATGCCGATCAATGGCAAATTCTGAAGAAGTACTATCCTTAATAGTACTCTTCTTCCGATCAAGTAAAAGTACACCTCTGATCAAACATCCGACGCCCTCGACGGCTAAGGATAGAGGAAAATGTTGGCCTTTAAGCCCGACATAAATCCTTGACAACTCATCATGCTGAGGGGAATAGCATGACTAGCCCAACTCAAACGGTAGTTGGTAAAGGCATGTCAAACCCGTTGACAGCTGAGGATTTGCTAAAAATCCTAAGGGACACGTTCCCATTTGATCCGACGCCCTCGACGGCTAAGGATAGAGGAAAATGTTGGCCTTTAAGCCCAACATAAGTCTTCGACAACTCATCATGCTGAGGGGAAGAGCATGGCTAGCCCAACTCAAACGGTAGTTGGTAAAGGCATGTCAAATCCGTTGATAGCTGAGGTTTGCTAAAAATCCTAAGTGGACTCGAGTCCACTCTTTCTCCAAAATCCCTTACCAATTCTCGTCCATAGAATGGTAGGACCACAAAGTGCAATCATTACTACGTTAACACTATACCTCTGGTAATGAAACCCTTTGTCGGGTATAAACTTTGCATGTTAACTCTGCATAGAGTAACAAACTCCAAATTTGGCCAAGTTAACACTATACCTCTGGCATTTCAAATTCACTTGTCAATTCTCGTCAATAGAATGACAGGTCCTCAAATTGCTCTTATCACGAGCCAATTCTTGTCAAGTTAACATTATACCTCTGACAAACTACTGTTAAGTTAACATTACACCTCTAAGCAGTACATCGAGTGCCTGTCAAGTTAATATCACACCTCTGATAGTCACCTTTCTTCAGACTTCCGTATCGAAGCTGAAATGGACGATGCCAAGTTAACACTACACTTCTAGCATCCGAGTCATCGCTAAGTTCAACAATACACCTATGGCCATGACCGTTCCTCGACTTCTTCGTCTAAGCCGAGATGACCTATGCTAAGTTCAACATCACACCTCTAGCATTACCTCACTGTTAAGTTAAACATTACACCTATGACAGTGACATTCTGAGTTAAGTTAATATCACACCTCTGACTCACATCCTTGTCGAGTTAACACCACACTTCTGACAAGACTATCTCCAAACCGTTAAGTAATATCACACCTCTAACGGTAAAAGCTTTACTAGATTCCTCGCGGGTCTAGTTTCACTTGTTATCTCTTCAACAGAATAACAGGTCCACCTAAAGACATTGTTAGGTTAACATTACACCGCTGACAATGTTTTATCAAATTCCCCAGCTGACCTTGAATCAAGTCAATCCTAGACACTTGACAAAAGTTCACCTTCTCTGGGAGTACGCATTCCCCTGTCACTTTCTTTTATAAAGTGGCGGGTCCACCAAAATCATTCTTTTGCTTCTAAAACAAAACATTCAAGACAACAGGAAGAGGCAAAAAGAAAAGTGTCACTTTTATTCATATCCAAACACATGGAAGTGATACAAAACGCTCTCTTATACAATAAGATTGAGTGTTACAATTAAGGAGTACAAAGAAGTCCCTCTCTCTCTGAGGCCATACTCACTCCTTGAAGCCGCATCTGATCCTAAGTGCATGATGTCTGAAGAAGTGCCAAATTGTGGCGACTGTGGAACCGATTGCACTTTGATGCACGACGCCAACTTCGAAAGCGCCCTAGCTGACTAAGCTAAGAGCAATGGTGTTCTTGAGGTCCTCCGGGTGGAACAGAAGGTCTGCAACCTTCGTTCAGGCGCGTCTCTTTCCCTAGCAGACCACAACAAACATGGAGTCACTTCTGGGGTGAGAGAGGAAGTTTAGGAGTCATCACAAGGATGCTACCCTCCACTAGGTCAGCGGCAAGAAGAGCCTGCAACCCTTCGTTAAGAGTTGATTTTCCCCAGCAGGCCATCCAAAGGACATGGACTGTCCTTGATGTCACTTCTGGGATGGGAGAGGAAGAGGATCCTCTCCGCCACCGCAAACCGCCGGAACCTCCTCGCCGTCATACTTGACTGACCATCTCTGCCATCAGGCAAGAGTGGTGCAGGAGATCTGAAGAGATCTTGGCGAGATTTGGGTCCTCGTCAGAGATATAATTTACTCTCTTACAAACGACGAGGACCATAATTTACTCTTACAAACGAACATTAAGCAAGCTCGCCGGTTGAAGCATTCTTCCAGGAGACCAGCGAACCTGCAAAGAACAAATAAGAGAATCAGAAAATCTGGAACTAGTATACTTAAAAACTAAGTAACAGACGCGGCAGTCATTGAAGACTCCACGAGCGCGGAAATGATCTGCACAAGTCAAACCACCGCGTCAGCAGAAACAGACGCGAGTTAAAACTGTGCCACTCCCAGGATTCAAACGCGGTCTCAGTTTGCACCCCGTCTAATGTACTAAACGCGAAAAAACTTCAAACGCCGAAAATTGCAATCTCTCTGTTGGGTGACAGGAGTTGCAAGATTCAGGTCTGAAACGCGCCAAGGCAATAGCCATGAGCAAAGCCAGCGTCAAGAGCCCGCGTTCAGAAAAGTTCAAGTCACCAGCACAAATTCCAGAATAGGAATGCACCAGAATTTCATTCGGATGCCTATGCCAAAATACAGGCTATGGACATCATCGAGGTGACATACCAGCAGAAACCTCTGTCCAGAGTTGACCTCTTTTTGCATCCAAACGCGGGTGCGCAGGATGACATGAGAGAGGATCCCTTCTGAAGAGACCAAACAGAGGCATGAGAGCTCTGGGTCATCTCATCCATGGGGTCACCTTCATCCATGAAGACGGTTCTCTGAAAGATAATTCAAGGCGAGACTTCTCTCGGAGCAAAACAAATGAAAAACAGTCTAAGTTGGATTGCTGAAGAGGGAGAGGGTGCACTCTATTTATAGGCAGTCCCTAATAACTGTCATTAATGGGGCATCAATCGGAAACCGTCGCGCACAACTGTCAAAGCCCAATCAAAAACGGACGCGGGGAGCGCTGCTTTGGAAACCGTCGAAATGCGCCGTTTTTTTCAACCGCCAGCGTCGGTTCTGCATGCAAGAGCATTAACGCCTGAAACCAATAAGAGGCTGACGCGTAGATAACTGTCTTGGGAAGCAACGGATGACCCGGACCCCCAATCGACGGTGAAGACTTGACGTTCAAAGATCTCCTAAAAATCTTTTAAAGTCATGCTGCATTGAACGCAGATGGGAAAGTCGCTCGAGGCTGCGTATCCCGTGTCTGATCGATCCGCGTTTTTCTTAGCAACCGCGTTTCACTCTGTGATTGACGCTGCGTCTCACTCCATGGACTGACGACCGCGTCTCTTTATGGATCAATGCTGCGTCTCATCAAGAAGACCGCGTTTCACTCTGTGATTGAAGCTACGTCTCACTCCATGGACTGACGACGCGTCTCACTTATGGATCAAAGCTGCGTCTCATCAAGAGACCGCGTATCACTCTGAGATTGATGCTGCGTCTCATCAAAAGGGACTTAGTAAATCTAAGTTCCTGTGGACTGATGACCGCGTCTCACTTTATGGATCAATGTCGCGTCTCATTAAGAAGACTCAGAGTCAAGGCCGCGTTTCATTAACAGGACTTAGTCTTACCTAAGTGCCAGTTACCAGGAGTTGGATTCGCCTACAGCTGAGCAAAGAAGATGGAGCAAAATTTTTCAAACTTTTATTATAAACAGTAAAAGTGGATACAAACACTCTAAACAGAGTGTCCTCTTCTTTAAAAAAAAAAAGGGGGAAAGAAAAAGAAGGCTAAATGTCGGTTCGCCAAGGTACGGATTTGTTCCCTAAGGCGGTGAATCTCGTGTTGGCGCGTCCTTTCAGCTTCCATAATAGCCCGGTCCCGCAGCTCCTCTTCAGATAAGAAATTTCTTGCGGCCAGCTGCGCTCGCAGAGATTCCACCCTGGAAGAATGTAGAGACAGACTCTCTTCAGCTCGCGTCCCTAGCAGCTTGTTGCTCCTCTAGCTGCTTCTTGATGATAGCAAGCTTTTCCTCATTGAGCGCAAGCACCACTTCTGCTTGGCAATGGTGTCCCGAGCCCTGATGATGACTTGCTCTGTGCTCTGCATGACAAGCTCGGATTCCCTTGATCGCCAGCTAGTTTCTGACATTCAGCCTGGGAATATTCGAGATTGCGGATCTCTGCAGCGATTTGTGCCTCCGCCTCCTGTCGCTCTCGTTCTTGAGCAGCTAGGAGCCTAGTCAGGGTGGCCTGGGCCTCACTAAAAGAGCAGCATCTTCCAAAGACTCCAGCTCCTGCAGGTAGTCTCCCAGTTGCTCTACCACCGTAACACGCCTTGGCAAGTGAAGGGCCTCCAGTTAATTCGACGTTCACGGCCAGATTTTAAGAAGCGTCTGGGCAAATTGGAACGTGCTGTTTCCACGTAGATGAGATCAATACATGATCCCATCGAAGCGAAGAATTGCTGCACCATCTGACGTGCCAGTTCCCCATGTCTTCACCACCTAGGAAGCTTCCCGACCCCTTTTCTGTCACAGGATAGGGATATAGGCGGATCTTCTCGCACAAGAGTCGTGCTGGCCGACGAGACAGCAGAGCTGGACCGACCGCTGACGCTTCGGAGGTATTACCTCTGCAGGAGCCTCCACAACCAATGAGGGAGTAGTAAGCACGACCTCCTCAGAAACCTCCACCGAGACCTGAGCTGTATGGCCTTCTGGAAGGGTGCCAACCATCGGACCCTCCACCTGAACCCCCTCGGTCCTCTCTGCAAGTTATCGCGATGTTAGCCACAATGATAGAAGAGCTAAACATTTAAAGCATCAGAGCTGCCTTACCAGGTTGGAGGTCCGGAGACGTCAAACCTGCGGAGCGGAAGTCTCCTCGGCTCCGCAGTAACCTCCTCGCCTGGCAGAGTGAGGGCCTCCTCAGCCTCAGTGGTTACTTCCTCTTCTGGCAGAGTGGAAGGCTCCCCAGTCTCAACAGCTGCCCCCTTTGAGGGTATCTCAGCAGCCGAGACCTCAATCCCCTCGGGTCGGGTCAACTCTTTCACCATCTCCTCGATACGCGAGGAGGTTGTAGCCTCAGCATCTTCGGTTGGCCCTGCAGCATAAAAGAAGAATGTTAGAACATCCTCTTCAATATGCAAAGAGAAAATTAAACAGAAGATGGAAAGAATACCTTCAGTAGGGATAATCGCCAGCGATGGTGCAGTCGATGGCTCACCTCATGTATTTCCTCCTCCGAGATGTGGAAGAATTTGCTCTGATCAGGAAGAGCGAGTTCATCGCCATAGTCGGTCTCGTCTTCGAAGTCGCTTCCCCCGATAACGAAGAAGACGACAGCGCAACGCGAGGAAGCTCCGCAACAGGAGCCTTACCTCCAATCACCCCAGTGGTAGGACTGGGTCGACTGCCCTAAGACTGGAAATGAAGATGCTAGGAGACCCCGGCTGCTGTGCCTCGTCTCTCCCATCACGAGCAGAAGAAGGCTCGGGTTGAGCTGAGAGGCCTGCAATCTCAACATCCCTCCAGTCATTATGTCAACCTCCAGTGACTCGTCATCTTCGGCGGCGGTGGACTCTTCAACAAGCTCCCCTTCCTCCACGGTCTTGCTGCGCGACCTAGGAGCACGGACTAGGTGGGGAAATCTTCATCTTCTGACGGTTCCTCAACCCTAACAGGGACGTCTTCAGGAGGAGCCTCGACTCCAGCAGAGATGTCTCTGGATTGAGAGACTTCAGCCGTCGAATCCCTCCGAGCCTTCTTTGGGGCAGGCTCAGCGATAGAAGCAGAGCGTCGATGACGCTTGCTCGCCAACTGCTTAGACCTCCTGGCTTGTGGCTCCACCCTTGTCGCTGGTGGCTCTGCCCTTGCCGGTCGCGGCTCCGCCCTCACTGCTGGGGGCTCCCTCCTCGATCTTCGCCCGACCTCCTTTTGGGCCTTCAGGTACTGTTCTACGAGTTTCGTCGGTTTACTAGAATCAGTCCTGGCCTCGAGACTTGCATTGATGCTCTCAATGCATGAAGACGCGGGAAAAAGTCTGGCGTTTGGATGGCTTGAGAGAACCAAGTACAGAAGCTGAAACTCGTACGGCACTTGGGCCCCTCGAGAGGTAGACGAAAAGATACTCCCGTCCCTCCAGCCACACTATAGTACCAGGCCCGAGCACCCTCGAACAGGTTCCCTTCGAAGGCAAGCCTAGCATTGGGGTTCCCGACATAGAGCTGATCATAGCCGAACTGTCGAGCGAAGCGGCTCGGCATGTACGGCTCAATGGTACATGACATCCCTTGCCGGAAAAGCACATATCCGGGCCGGATATTTAGCAACCACCAGAAGCCCCCGCGGATAACCTCGTGAAGTCATCTGGGCCAACGGAATCAACAAGTAGACCCCGAAAGATGCATCAGGGATCTGGAGGAGGCAGCGATTGAGCTGGTAGTTTGCAGGGTCTGAAAGGCACTTCCGGACGTAATATATATAAGGATCACGCCATTTTGAACCCTCCAACCGCTGTACGAAAGGACAGAATTCTCCCTCCAACGCGCTGCCGTCATCAAAGAAGGGCAATGCATCACGTACCAAGCAATAAGGTACGTGTAAGGCAGCTCGACACGAGGGTTGGGACGCTTCACCGTCGGACTCCCCTCTGAGTCAACATACGGCTTTCCCTCGGAGTCTGCAGTTTTTGGTGGCTCACAGAAACTCTTAGTGAGCGCCCGCAGCCCGCTCTGATACCAGCCGCCACGGCCGGGAGGGAGAAGGGCTATGGGGTTCCCATGAGCCAGGAGCACCGCCGGGTACACCACGTCAGCAACAATGACTTCATGCGGCAGTGTGGGCACCACACAGCGCTTCAGCCACAGCATCAGAAAGCCTGCCAACAGCGCCCGATCGGAGATAGGAGTCCGGGCTTGATGGTGAAAGCTTTCAAAAACCAAGTCAGGTCGAAAACCGTCCTCGTTCGGACTGTGGTGTAGAAGCTGTTCGAAGCCTGGTCGATCCTGTCTTCGATCTCCCTGTCAGAGCTGGGATCCAATCGGTTTATCCGATGGTCTTTGGTGTTGACATATTGAACAAGTAACTGGCCCACGACAGTTGCTTGACTCCCTGCGACCGCCATTTGGTTATCTGGCCGCAAATGTGGAAGTGACATAGCACTTCCCAGTAGGTCTCATATATGAGGGGAAACTCCTCCTTCACATAGCGAAGCTCCACAGCGGTCGGACATATTCCTCATAGGGAATATCCCCTGTCGACAGCCCCGAGACCTCGTGCAGCTCGTGCAAAGCAAGGCCCATCTCTCCGACCGGAGTGAAGAACGTCCCCGTCGAAGGATTATAACGCTCTAGAACCGAAGAAGTTCTGAGAGCTTTGAGGGATCCCCCACTGCACGGCCCTGACTGCCGAGTACAGCCCACGCGCTTTAGCAGGTCCCCGAGCTCGGTAAGGACAAAGCCGACCATCCTGCCCCACCAATAGTTCTCCGTGGAACGGACCCACCCCGGCGCACGGAACCCAACTGGGTAGTCACCCTCCGCCTCCATGAAGGCGTTGAGGAAGGTAGTGCCAAGTTGTGGTATCTCCCCGGCTGGAACCTCAGTCCTGCGCGACCCAGGGAAAAGGCCGATAACTGACCTGTCATGGCTATCATGACGGTATACTTTGTGGGAGCCCAAATCACCGAGAGTGACCTCGGGAACATATCGAGCAAGGTCCCATCCATCTTCCGAGGGACGGACATATGCTGGAAGTAGGACAGCGGGAACATCCTCTCCATGTCTGGAAGAAAGAATCTTCCACTCTTTATCTGACGGAGCCATTTGTAAGTCCCGTCATATACGCGATGGCCGCCATCATGGATACGATCTCCGAAAAAGAAGGCAGGCTTCTCCAGTTTGATGCCAGCATCCGTTGCAAATGCTGCTTCAGTCATGAGCACCCGAAGAGTCCTCATGTCAACATTTGAGAGCCTCTCTCTGCGATCCGGTGATTTGTCAGCAGTCACAGGAACAGTCCTTTGCAATACAAAAATCAAATCCGGTCAGCACCACCTACATGACCAAAGTGGCACTTCTTGGCGAGTGAAGTAGCAGGGCGTGGCGCTGCAAAAAGAAAGGACACTTAGTTAGATTTACTCTATCAAAAGCATAGAAAAAATGCTAAGTGTTCACAATCGAAACGCAGAAGAGACACTGGACGCAGGAATTATAAAATCCGCGTCCAGACCTGCGCATCCACGCAGAAGAGACACTGGAGGCAGGAGGAGTTATAAAAATCCGCGTCCAGACCTGCGCATCACGCAGAAGAGACACTGGACGCAGGAGTTATAAAATCCGCGTCCAGACCTGCGCATCCACGCAGAAGAGGCACTGGACGCAGAATTATCAAATCCGCGTCCAGACCTATGGATCGGCGTCTCCACAACATTCTCCTTGATGTCACTTCTGGGGTGCGAAAAGAAGGGAGTTATCCACCTTAACCTTTCCACTACCATAATCGCCAGAAGTTAAGGAGGGTAACCCCCTTCCTTTCACATCCCCAGATGTCGAAGTACTTGGACTCGGGTGCCAGATTCATCAAAATCAGCAGCTGATGAAACAGAACGCAAGGATCAAATCCGCGTTCTGTAAACTAAGTCCGCGTCTGAACCCTTCACAAATAGAAAATATTCTAAGTGAAGATCTGAAGCGCAGACTCAAGCGCGCGAGGGTCCAAACCCGCGCCTCGGTTATCATCCCAAAGACTGCGTCTGGGAATCAAACACGATCTGAAAATCACGTGTTAAGGGTTCTTTAAAGTTCTTTGAACTTTCTTTAATGGCGAAACTTCCGCCTAAGAGGCTTTACCTTGGAGACCTGGGAGAACGACGTCCTGTGCAGAGGAGGAGCCGCCCCTCTGGGCCTCGGCGACGGTCGCCCTTGAGGACGATGCAGTTGGCTTAGTCTTGGGTCCATTGATGTTCAGAAATCCGAGCAAGGAGATGAACAACTTCGAAGATGAACAGAGAGGAAATTCTTTTTTTCTCAGCAAGGTGTTCGGAGAAGAAGATGCATCTCTCCAACTGTGCCTTTTATAGGCACAGGGATTCGCGAAGATACGCGGGCGTGGCCCGGTAGACACTGCAGCGAGTCCCCGCTTGACGCGTGTAACCAAATCGTTTCTGAACGGAGAAGATCATGCGTCGCAACCCCACCACGAATCAGCAGTCGACACGTGGAGCAGTTCATTTAATGAACCAGGAAATCCGCGCGCCAAAAGGCGAAATTTCGCCGGTTCCCTAGGCCAGCTGGCGGCGTAATCATGACATGGCACAGAATTCGGCGCCCAAAGAACGCACCTCCTCGATGGACATGCCACGTCAGCCTCTCCATGAATGCATTTGGGAAGGTCGCGTCTCTCTAAGAAATTCGCGTCCTTTCAGTCTGGCCAAATATCGCATCTGCCTTCTGAAGATCAGTCGCGTCTCCATTGCCAAAGGACGCACGATTACAGAAATCGCGCCTTTACAGCAGTAGTACCATCTCTGCTTTTGAAAAAGAACCTGCGTTTGGCCTCCTGCTTCTGCAAAATCAGTTCAACAGTACACTGACGCAAGCAACGACCAACCACTCCTGGCTTAAAGCGCGCCAATGACAGACTAAAAGCAATCGGGAGGTTTAGACTGTGCATCTAAACACTCAACATGATCAACTCTTGGGGCTTCAAAGAGTTCAACAGTACACTCACGAAACTCCAGATAAGATCAAACCCGAAGCATCAACAGTCTAGTCATGAAGGCGAACTCAGCTAGAGTCCAAAGTATTTCGAAATCCGTCCCAGTTAACTGCGGAATGTCGAAAACTTTGGAGGGGTTCTGTAGGCTGTCTAAAAATCACCAAGACAAGCCACCAAAACACAGAGATCCAAGATCAGGCGCAAGGCTAAATGCGACAATCAAGACGCGTCAGCCCGAAGCCCGCGTCTCAGCATCAAGACGCGTCGACCCGAAGCCCGCGTCTCAGCATCAAGGCGCGTCGGCCCGAAGCCCGCGTCTCAGCATCAAGGCGCTTCGGCCCGAAGCCCGCGTCTCAGCATCAAGACGCGTCGGCCCGAAGCCGCGCGTCTCAGCATCAAGACGCGTCGGCTCGACACCCACGTCTCGGTTGCAACTACCCCGATTATGGCGCCATCCACCGCCCATGTAGCGGGGAAGTTGGCCCTCATCGTGGAGCAGCACTTTAGGGGGCACGATCACCCCCTAAAAACCCTATAATTAGTCCCGTCACTATTGAAGGGAGGAGGAGAAGAAAAAAGACGACAATCAAAGGAGAGATCAACGATAGAGAGAGAGAAAACCCTTCAGCGAGCTTACTGAGTACTAGCCGCTCTTCGCCTACCTCCTCCTCTAGAGTTTTGGTAGACGGAGCTGAGTTACTCCCTCTACCGACCGAAGAGAAGATCCCCGACGGTCCGAACAGTCATCTGGTCAACGGAGAACAAGATTCACTCTCCCACCGCCACACGAAGAACCCAGCACTAAACAAAGGGGAATTCAAGATCCAATATTCCCCCTCCCTTGTAACCGGAAGATTAGCCGGCTGTAATCTTTACCATCTGATTCCAGGAAACGTTACGCCAGCCAACCCCTCTCCGTGTCAAACATTGCCGAAATTATGTTCTTAATGGACTGGATGACTCTCTTTATAATGTCTACAGTCCTATCACTACGGCAAAGAAGTTATGGGCCAGTCTTGATAAAAGTACAAGACTGAAGATGCTGGTACCAAGAAGTTCGTCGTTGGACGATTTCTGGAGTACAAAATGATGGATAGCAAGACTGTCATCAGTCAGTGCAAGAGTTCCAACTTATCTTGCACGAGATAGAGGCCGAAGGTATGATTCTTCCTGAACTTTTCAGGTTGCAACCATCGTGGAGAAACTCCCCCCAGCGTGGAGAGACTTCAAGAACTACCTGAAGCACAAGCGAAAGGAGCTAAAGTTGGAGGATCTCATTGTGAGGCTTCGTATAGAGGAGGACAACTGCAAGTCCGAGAAAAGGAGCAGTAAGAACTCCTACGAAGCAAAAGCAAATGTGATCGAAGACTCAAAGGGGAAAGCGTCTACTTCCAAAGGCTTGAAGCGGAAGAAGACATCCCAGGGGTACAAAGGCAAAGCCAAGACGGCAAAAGCATGCGCTTCAAAGGAACCTGCTACATCTGCAACAAGAAGGGCATAAGGCCAATGAATGTCGCAGCCGTCTAAAGAAGAACAAGAGAGCCACCCACAGGCGAACATGACCAACCATGAATCACCAAGTCTTTCAGCTGTGTGGTGTCAGAAGTGAATCTGACAACCAATAACAAAGATTGGTGGGTAGACACGGGAGCTACCCGACACATCTGCTCGGAGAATTATTATTCTCAGAATATCAAAGGCTAGAGCAAGATGAACAGCTATTCATGGGTAATTCACTTCCTCAAGGTTGAAGGAAAGGGAAAGGTCATCCTGAAGTGGACATCGGGGAAAGAGCTTACTCTTAACGATGTCCTTCATGTTCCAGACATCCGCAAGAATTTGATCTCCGGATCAATACTTAGTAAGAAAGGATTTAGAATTGTATTTGAATCTGACAAATTTGTACTTACTAAGGGAGGGATGTATGTGGGAAAGGGCTATCTTGTTGATGGACTTTTTAAAGCCAATTTTGCAGTGGTTGATAAAAAGGTGTATTTGTACCCAAAGCTAATAAATAAAGGAAAATCTTCTGTTTATTTGCTTGAGTCTCCTAATTTGTGGCATGCTAGATTAGGGCATGTAAATTACAAGTCTTTGAAAAACTTGTCTAATCTGGGATATATTCCTAACTCAACTTGGAAGAAATCGCAAGTGTGAGATTTGTGTTGAGGCCAAGTTGGCTAAAATTCATTTCACTCAATAGATCGAAATACAGAACCTTTAGGGTTAATTCATAGCGATCTATGTGACTTGAAGTTTTATGCCAACTAGAGGCGGTAAAAAGTATTTCATTACTTTTATCGATGACTGTACAAGATACTGTTATGTGTATCTTTTAAACAGTAAGGATGAGGCAATAAATATGTTTATAACATATAAAAGCCGAAGTTGAGAATCAACTCAATAAGAAAATCAAGATTCTAAAAATCGATAGAGGCGGAGAATATGAATCAAATGATTTTAGTGAGTTATGTGCTAGTTTTGGTATAATACATCAAACTACAGCACCATACACTCCTCAGCAGAATGGAATTGCTGAACGGAAGAACAGAACTTGAAGGAGATGGTTAATTCCATGCTCGTAAGTTCTGGAGCTCCGCAGAACTTGTGGGGGGAAGCTCTATTAACTGCAAATCATATTCTAAATAGAATACCCCACAAGAAACTTGGTCTAACACCATCGAGTTATGGCATGTAAGGACACCTTCCTACCATTACCTCAAAATGTGGGGGTGCCTGCAAAGGTGCTGGCACCATTACCCAAAAAGACTAAGTTGGGGCAAAAACTATGAACTGCGTATTCATAGGCTATGCCTTGAATAGCAGTGCCTACAGATTTCTGGTTCATAAATCAGAAATACCTGATATTCATGTAAACATGATTATCGATCTCGGGATGCTGTGTTTCTTTAAAGATATCTTTCCGTACAAACGAGAAGCAGATAAGACTTCTGGGAAAAGAACACACGAGATGGCATTCAGGGACGAAAGCCCCGAGGAACCATTGTAAATGCGGAAATTGAACCAAGAAGAAGTCAGAGATCTAGAATCTAAAATCTTTTGGTCTAGATTTCATAGCATATGCTATTGAGAGCGAGCCTCAAACATTAAAGAGGCTATGTCACCCCAGAAGTACAAATGTGGAAAGAAGCTATAATAGCGAAATAGAATCCATACTAAGTAATCATACTTGGGAATGGTAAACTTGCCTCCTGAAAGTAAACCAATGGGTGTAAGTGGATTTTCAAACAAAAATTAAAACCCGATGGATCTATCGATAAGTACAAGGATAGATTAGTAGCCAAGGGTTATCGACAAAAAGAAGGACTTGACTACTTCGATACTTATTCACCAGTAACAAGAATAACGTCCATTCGGATGTTGATTGCGATTGCAGTATTGCACAACTTAGATATCCATCAAATGGATGTCAAGACTGCATTCTTAAATGGTGAATTAAATGAAGAAATATATATGGAGCAACTAGAAGGATTTAAAGTCAAGGGCCAAGAACACAAGGTGTGTAAATTGGTAAAATCCTTATACGGTTTAAAGCAAGCTCCAAAACAATGGCATGAGAAATTTGATGGTGTCATGATCAAAGATGGATTCACTATCAATGAATGCGATAAGTGTGTTTACACGAAACAGTTGGAAAACGCATGTATCATTGTTTGTCTTTATGTAGACGACATGTTGATACTTGGGACTAATATTGAGATTATTAAGTCCACTAAACGAATGTTATCCAACAGTTTTGATATGAAGGATCTAGGGTTGCTGATGTAATTTTAGGAATAAAATTACTAGAACACCAGATGGAATCAGTCTATCTCAATCTCACTACGTGGATAAGATGATAGAAAGATTCAAGGATCATGGGATAAAGGAGAATACAAATCCTTTTCTCCCACACGTCCACCTTCATAAGAATACAGGAACTGGGATACGCCAGTTGGAGTATTCGCAGGTTATCGGAAGTCTAATATATTTGATGAATTGCACTAGACCCGATATTGCTTACGCTGTAAGCAAGTTAAGTAGATACACTAGCAATCCTAGTGATCTACACTGGACCGCTCTACTACGAATATTGGGTTACGTATCACATACCAAGGAATATGCCTTGAGATATGAAAAGTATCCTCCTGTACTGGAAGGATACAATGATGCTAATTGGATTGCAGATTCTGAGGAATCAAAATCAACTAGCGGATACGTATTTACTCTAGCAGGGGCAGCGGTATCATGGAAATCTTCTAAGCAAACATGTATTGCCCGTTCCACTATGGAATCGAATCGAATTCATAGCCTTAGATAAGGCTGGTGAAGAAGCAGAATGGCTTCGACAATTCTTAGAAGATATACCTTTGTGGCAAAAGCCAGTGCCCGCTATATGTATACACTGCGATAATCAAGCAGCTATATCTAAGGCACAAATGTTATATATAACGGTAAGTCTAGACATATTCGTCGTAGACATAATACCGTGAAGCAGTTGCTCTCAAATGGAATTATCTCTATTGACTTTGTATCGTCAAAGGATAATTTAGTGGATCCGCTTACTAAAGGTTTAAGTGGAGAGCGTATAAACTGCGCATCGAGGGGAATTGGTCTAAAAGCCTAACCTTACCGAGTCAGCTTAATGGAAACCTCACTTAGCGACTGGAGATCCCACGGACTAAGTTCAAGAGGAAAAACTAGTTATGATTGACTCAGCAAGTAAGCACTTGGGAGCTTGACTCCAATCCATTCCTAAGGTGCACATAAGTGCTTGTCTTCAAGTGGATTAAGGATAAGCTTAACGCTTTTAATGATGCCTATATCTTGTTACTAAA
The DNA here is from genome assembly GCA_038442645.1 of Agave tequilana. NCBI lineage: Eukaryota > Viridiplantae > Streptophyta > Magnoliopsida > Asparagales > Asparagaceae > Agave > Agave tequilana. The sequence continues at coordinate 85,048 of JAVJIF010005684.1, forward strand.
CAAGTGGAGTAGAGTAGACTACTCTTAATAGGTCCATCACCTATGTGAGTATAGAGTTGGGTCGGCTCTTTGGGAATCTCTATGGAGGCTGTTATTCCCTAAAGATACTCTCTGAAACCAAGAATGTCCAGGGCCAAAACGGACACAACCGAGAACCAAAGTTGATTTGGAAAGTTACTGTGTGAAGCTTGTTGACTTGGCTTACACTAACGGCTAACAGTTCAAGACCTAGTTCACTGATTAGCCAGTAAGTCCGATAAAGCTCTCACTATGGAAGGTTCAAGACCTAGTTCACCTATCCTTATGCAGTTTCTTTTCTAAAGTACCTTACACAATAGAGTCAGTCTCTTTGTGTGTCATTTCCTTGAATCTCCATTCATTGTGGGGGATTGTTGGAATTGAAGAATATAAAGGTGAATCTTCGAGTTGAATTATGGCAAGATCCGTTGATCGAATCAACCGGATGATGGTTGGAGTGTGTTCTCCTTCCATTGGTGATGAATGTGGTATATTCACATGTTCAATTCCGACTTCGAATGAATGAGATATTCAAGTCCAAAGATTGCCTAATTCAAAGCCAAAAGGGACTAAAGTTAGCTACAAGCATTTAGTCCCACATTGGCCATGTGATGGAAGCTTATGGGGTATAAATAGAGGAAAATGAGAACAAAGGGTGTGCCCTTTGGGTACTTGGAGTTTTCGCGCGCGCGAAAAGGAGGGAACTATGCACGTACATACGTACGTGCGCGCACGCGCGCCGCCGCTGGCGGCGGCTGCCGGCCGGGTCCGGGGCTCGGGCCTCGGGCCTCGGCCTGGGCTGAGTTCCCTACCTGGTTCTTTTTGAATCAGGGTCCGTAGGTCCAGCCCGCCCGCGAAAGGATTCGAACCACCCGCCAACGGGTGTCCGCGCGAACGGATCCGAACCGTTCGCCAACCCCTGTCGGAAAACCGACAGAGCGGTTGGGCGGTTAAACAGTTGCGACGGTTCTGTCCGAACCGTCGCAACTGCTGACTTTTGGCGGACGAGAATGCCCTTCTGGAGCGCTATAAATAGCGCTCCAGAATTCCATTCTCAGACACACCAACTCTAAGAAAATCTCTCCTCTCTCTCTACAGTTTTGAATTGAATTCTGAACTGGGCTCCAGCGAAGTGGGAATCCACGACTTCCAGAGCGACTTCCAGCGAAGTGGGAATCCGCGACTTCTAGAGTGAAGTGGGAATCCGAAGCACCTTCCTAAAGGAGATTCTACCAAATTCTTCAACCTTCCTACATCTTAACAGTGGGTGTTCCTCCAAAAGAGTAAGACAAATATTCATTGAAATTTGTCATTATACCGCTGTTTTGCTAATCCTGTGTAGGTACTGGTTGACTACGGTTCGACCGTACGGTGATTTGGTAGTGCTATCCAAATACCGTGAAGAAGTGTTGTATCTTGGGAGACCAGCGTCCATTATCCCGTTAGCACCGGTGCGGGGGACGTAATTGTCTTAAGGAGATTCGCTCTAAGCGTACCTCACTTCAAATACTGTATAAGTGGATTAAGTCCTTTATACAGGGGATATACTCTACAGTATATCGAGATTGACTTAGATTCAGTCTAAGTGATACTGTATAAGTGGACTAAGTCCTTTATACAGGGGATATACTTTACAGTATATCGAGACTGACTTGGATTCAGTCTAATTGGTGCTTAAACCAAGGAAGGAAATTGAAAGGTGGTTCTTAAATTAAGGAACGTTCTATTGAACGGAAACCTCCCACCTGATATTTGCCGACCTGGCCAATTAGATTGTTGATATCTCAGTGATCTTGATTAGTTGTCAGATTGATTCTTGTTAAGCAGGATACGCAACAGGAACATATAGCAGGACTTCGTCCTTGGAGAACTTTTTTTGAATTAAGCCTTGAAGATCAGTGAAGGCAGTTCTTTTGCTAGGGTAATTTAAATGAAAACATGAAAGAAAAGAGGAAGAGGTAGTCGTGGTGGAGCTAGTGAATTTCTAGTCATGGTGTTACTGTAGGGCTATCCCAAGGATGGCAGTAAATCTGCTCATAATTACTCCTTTAATAATTGTAGTCATGGTTTGTGTTCATGAGGGATTTCAGTGCATTATGTTTGCATATGATACAACACTTGATGAATCCAAAATAGTACGGAAAAGTTAAATATTGGAGACTGGAGGATAAGTTAAAACAATAAAAATTAGTAGAATGGAGACAATATATGGAATATGATCTGCATGATAATTTACAGCATCTTCTTGATTTGGAAGATGGTTGAGTAATTGACATGCATGCATCTTCTTGATTTGAGGTTTTCATTTATTAAAAAGGTTAAAATTTGGTGATCAGGGCTTGCAGATTATTGTACCTAACGCAATGTAGGAAGAAACAAATTGAGAACAAGGATACGATAGAAAAGAGGAGAGAACCTAAAGTAAAAGTAACAGAGATGGAAGTTACATCACGGTTTTAGTCAGTATTGGCAATCCAAGAGAGTAGTACCATGTTATCTAGCTGGGATTAGATTCAACAAGCTTACAGGCAGGAACTTTTCCTAGGTGACCGTTGGGAGTCATGCAATGCAAAGTATAGACTCTTAGTCGTGCGATGCATGAAGAATATTCTCCATTGTATCCTGAACACAAGAAGTTTGTAGTTACATTCAATGTGTCTTGAAAAACCGAGGAGACAAACGGGATACGAAGAAGTCTAATTTATAATTCCAACAGTTTCTTTTACTAGAGTAATTTAATGAAAACATGAAAGAAAAGAGGAAGAGGTGGTCGTGGTGGAGCTACTAGCAGGCAATTAGCCGTTTAGTGTTGCTGCTCTGGGTTAACTAGGATATCCTTGAAATTCTTAGTCTCTCTAGGTTTTTTTCCTTTGCTTGATGATCTAGCTAGTTATCCATAGCAGTTATGTTGCAGTTGAAATACTGGACTTGGCAGATTGGTGAACTTAAAAAGATTAGCAACCTTGTTGAGCATGTAACTTTGATGGTTTTGTACTGTTGATTGGCTGTTGTTTTAAATCCTAATGGAATTGTCTTCACTTGATCAAATTTTCTAAATAAAGAGGAAGTTAAGGCCCTCCAAAAGGATTTTTATGGAGTTTTCCCCAGTTATTTATTTATTATCATATTTATTTACCTTTTGTTGTTTGTATATTGGGCACGCACGGGGCTGCAGGGAAAAGATGGAGGGCTATGTCGTTGACAGGACCATAATGTAACTCTAACTGGTGGAAACAGGTTCATATCGTATGAGTCAATGCATCAAGAACCGTACATGGTGATTTTTCAGTTGTTTTGCCACATAAAACTGCATGCGCATATTTGATATTGTTAGACCTTTTAGAATGCAGCCCTCTCTAATTGATCATGACCGTCCAAAGAATTACATAAGCAATTAGAATCGTATTGAATCAATATTGCCCCTTAAATGTGTCGTTGAGAAAAGAATTGAGAAGAAGAAATAACACAAATCAAATTCACAATCAAAGACATCGAAATTTTACGCAGGTCGACCCGCATATTGTGTTGGATGTGTATTTGGTTTTAGAGAGAAAACTTGAGTTTTCTTCTATTTGCTATTGATTTTTAGTCCCACATTGAATAGGCCAAAGAAGTTTAAGTGGTATATAAATCACTCTCCCTAAATTTATAGTTATGGGTTAGACCATGGGTCACCTCCCCACATGTGTGCACACGCGTTGAATCAAACTGGGCTGGGTCTAGGTGGCCCGCTCACGACTTGCAAACTGAATGCCCCTTCTTTCCGAGGAGTCTTTGGACCTCCTACATTTTGGAATTTTTTTTTTCCTCTTTTGGAGCTAACTCCAAGCTTTTGGGCGAAGCGACCCAAGTACCTGAACTCGGGATAATTCCCGAGCACCTTGACCTCGAATCCATTGCCGAATACTTGAACTGGGGTGATCTTGAAAGTGGATCCAGAGCACTTGGATCTCGGAGTCTTTCCCGAGCTCTTAAACTCAAAATATTCCCGAGCTCCATCTCATTCTCCGAATACTTCACTGTTTTAATCTGTAACGTTTCTTGCCCCGGTCAAAGCGGATCTGCAAACGTGCTGAGTTGTTGTACATTAATTGCAACTAATGTGAACGTTTGATTTGTGTGGGGACTGTTAGTAACGGATAGAGCTCTTGGCCTATAAATAGAGCTTCTCCTGTTCGTTCTTGGGACACAATAGAAATCTGAGATTTACAGCTACATTTCTTTTCTCCCACTGTCATATTCTTCGACTTTTACTTCAGTTTCTAGGTAACAATTCTCTGTCTGAGTAAGAGGCCCCGTACTGTCCTAAGCTGAGTACTGGTGATTTTGGGATATTCTTTTACCGCTACTGGATAAAATCGAATCAACGTATGAGCAAGGAGACGGCTTTTGATCCTTTATGGCAGGGACTACGCGACTGCATTTCTCTGGCCTGAATATATATTTTGTTTAATTCTATTTTAATTCTATAATTGTATGCTAGGAATTTAATTATAATTTGTTTTGATATGGATGATTTAAGAAAATAGCACAGTACAACCGACATATCTCCGATCACACTTCAGCGTTCACATCCAGTTCCTCTCTTCTGCAGCTAAGGTTAGTTATCTAACCTACTCTCTCGACTACACTGTTTTTTCCTATTGTAGTAGATAATCTACCAGATACTTTGACATACAATCTTGCTGTGGAAAGTATTCCTGTGTATTACAATTGAAGAATTTTGATATTAGTTGTTAGCATTTTGAGGGTATTTCAAAATTAAGCCAAGTTCCTTTTGTCCCACATTGGATAGAAGTAGAACTCTTTAGTGCTTATATATGGAGACCCTTTCATGATGGGTTGTGTGGGCTAGAAACCAGGGGGGCTCGCGCGCACACAAGCCCATTGAGGCCCAGTGAAGGGATTGGGTTACCGGATCTAGAAAACCTTAATGCGCATGTGCGCCCGCATTGCACGCGCAGGGGGGTGCAAATCCGGGTTTCAGAGCCTCGCGAGTGTGCCCGAATGGGTTAAGTTTTGCCAATTTTATTTTTGGATTTAAAATTAAAATAAAATCTTTTCAAATCCTGTCATAATATTTGGGTCAGAGATAGCTGTTGAGATTCGTATCTTTCCCTGTCCTGTCCTGTCATTGCAGTGGCTCTTCCCGAGGCTTTCTCTGCACAAGGAAAGATTGGTTCTCTGTCCAAGGATTTTTTATCTTCCCAAAGATTTTCTAATGATGATAAACTCCCTTTATAAAGGATCTATTCTCTGCTATCAAAAACAGAACTCAACCATCTTCCTCTTCCACTGAAATTTTCATAGACTCTTCAGTTCTTCCCTGCATCTCTGGAGGAAACAAAACCGAGCTGTTCGAGGGCCTGTGCATTGCGAGTGCACGCTTGCAGGGCCAGCGATCGTTGAATCCTGGAGGGTAGGCCGCCATCAACCTGCTGCACCGAGATACTCTCTCAGAGGGGCGCGATCTACTCTTAAGGACAGTGCTCCGCACGCCTCGATCAAAATAGAGAAGTTCCTTCCTTCTTGAAAGTTTAATTTAAATAGCTTAGCAGTATGTCGTATATCATTTTCCAACAATCTTAAGAGTAGATATGGATACTGCTATGGTTGCTGCTACTAATGTTAAGTCTCTGCCTGACATATCTAGGATTGAACCATTTAATGGAACCCACTATAAAAGATGGCAAGAAAAGGTTATGTCCACACTTGATGTAACTGGTTATACTTTTGCTATAACTGATCCTAAACCAGAGAAAGAAAAGGAACTGCAAAACTGAAAAAAAGCCAACAAAATCTGTAGACACATCATTCTCAGCACACTTAGTAATGCACTGTTTGATGTTTACTGTCCTTATAAAACTGCAACTGAAATTTGGGAAAGTCTTAATAAGAAATACATTCTTGAAGATGCTGGAACTCAAAAATTTGCTATTGGAAATTTTCTGAATTTTGTTATGTCTGATAAAAAAGATATTTCTTCTCAAATTCATGAATACCATGTTCTAATTGATGATCTTAAAAATGAAAATATCACCCTACCCGAATCCTTTGTTGCTGGAGCCCTAATTGAAAAACTATCCGAATCATGAAAAGATTATAAGAAAGAACTGAAGCATAAAAGAAAACAAATGAACATTGAAGATGTAATAATTCATATTAGAATTGAAGAGAAAAATAGAGAGAGAGAAAACTGAAAGGGCCAAGGAGCTTACATCCAAGGCAAATATAATTGAAAGCAAGCCTTTTAAACCAAAGAAACATTTTCATAAGCCAAACTTCAAACCAAATCAGAATCCTAAGATGAAAGAAACCCTAACTCTACTTTCAAGAAGAAAGGAAACTGTTTTGTGTGTGGCAAACCCGGACACTACTCAGCACAGTGTAGGTTCCGGAAGACTGGTGAGGCTCCATCCAAAGCACAAGCTAGCCTGGTTGAGAGTGACATTATTGCTACTGTAATCTCTGAAGTGAACATGGTTGCACATAATAAGAATTGGGTGATTGATTCCGGGGCAACCCGACATATATGTGCCGACAGAGGAGCTTTCTCTTCTTACTCCTCTGTTGATGATGGCGAACAAGTGTTCATGGGCGATTCGAGGCCCTCACCGTTGTGGGTAAGGGAAAGGTGCTTCTCAAGCTTACTTCAGGGAAGATCCTTTCTCTTACAGATGTGCTTCATGTTCCTGAGATTCGTTGGAACCTCATTTCTGTTTCCCTTCTTGGAAAAGCTGGAGTTAAGGTCTGCTTTGAATCTGATAAAATTGTAATGACTAGGAATGGACAATTTGTTGGTAAAGGGTACTGTAGTCAGGGTTTATTTATGCTGAATGTACTTGAAATCATGAATGAAAATGCATCTACTTCTTCTGCTTACATGATTGACTCTTGTGATCTTTGGCATGGTAGGTTAGGACATGTTGGTTTTTCTTACATTAAGAAAATGAAAGATATAGGTCTCTTGCATAATGTAACTATATCTGATCATGACAAATGTGAAATATGTGTTGAATCTAAATCCACTAAGAAATCATGTAAAAGTGTACAAAGAGAATCTGAATTGCTTGAGCTTATTCATAGTGATCTTGGTGACCTTAAAAATAACTTAACTAGAGGTGGTAAAAGATTCTATATCACTTTTATTGATGACTGTTCTAGATATACAGTAGTCTATCTATTAAGATCCAAAGATGAAGCCTTTGAAATGTTTCTGAAATATAAGTCAGAAGTTGAAAATCAACTAAATAAGAAAATAAAGAGATTGAGATCGGATAGAGGTGGTGAATATGAACTTAAACAATTTAATGAATTTTGTGAACAATATGGCATAATTCATGAGACTACCCTCCATATTCACCTGAATCTAATGGTGTTGCTGAAAGGAAAAATAGAACACTCAAAAAATAGATGAATGCTATGCTTATAAGTTCTGATGCACCTCTGAATCTGTGGGGGGAGGCTATACTCTCAGCTTGTCATATTCAAAATAGAATACCCTATAAGAAAACCGGTATAACTCCATATGAAATCTGGAAAGGACATGCACCAAACTTAAACTATTTAAAAGTGTGGGGGTGCCTAGCTAAAGTTCTTCTACCTGAACCCAAAAGAAAGAAACTAGGACCCAAAACCTTTGACTGCATGTTTATTGGTTATGCCCAACATAGTGCTTCATATAGATTTCTTGTGACTAGAAGTGATAATATGTTATGGAAATTAATACTATTGTTGAAACTAAAAATGCAGAATTCTTTGAGCATGTTTTTCCATTGAAAACCCATATTGATAAACCATCTCATGCTTCATCATCTAGTCATGCACAAGAATCTGATGATAATGAAGAGATTGAACTAAGAAGAAGTAAAAGAGTTAGAAAAGAAACTGACTTTGGTAAAGATTTCTTTACATTTCTTATTGGTGATGACCCTCTAACTTATAAAGAGGCTATCTCTTCTCCGGATGCTCCATTCTGGAAAGAGGCTATTAATAATAAATTAGAATCCATATTATCAAATCACACTTGGGAACTTGTTGATTTACCACCAGCTGCAAAACCTATTGGCTGCAAATGGATATTTAAAAGAAAGCTGAAACCTGATGGGTCTTTAGATAAATTAAAGCTAGACTGGTGCTAAAGGATACACTCAAAAGAAAGACTTTGATTATTTTGATACATTTGCTCATGTGACTAGAATTGCATCTATTAGAGTGTTATTTGCTTTAGCATCTGTTTATAAGCTTGTGATACATCAAATGGATATTAAAACTGCATTCTTAAATGGAGAATAGGAAGAAGAAATATATATGGATCAACCAGAAGGTTGTGTGACAACTGGAAATGAACATAAAGTTTGCAAGCTTGTAAAATCTTTATATAGTTTAAAACAAGCACCCAAATAATGGCATGATAAATTTGATAGTGTTCTTGTTTCCAATGGTTATCAGATTAATGATGCTGATAAATGTATCTATACTAATTTGAAGATAATGTTGGTGTTATCATATGTTTATATGTTGATGATATACTTATATTTGGTACAAACTTAGAAATTGTAAATGACACCAAATCATTTTTGTCCTCTAACTTTGACATGAAAGACATGGGTGAAGTTGATGTGATCCTAAGAATTAAAATAACTAGAGATTCTGATCGTATCATGCTTTCACAAGGACACTATATAGAAAGAATGCTGAAGAGATTTGGTCATTTTGACTGCACTCCTGTTTCCACACCTTATGATGGTAGCATTCACTTAAGAAAGAATAAAGAACAAAGTGTGTCACAATCTGAGTATGCACAAATCATTGGTAGTTTAATGCACTTGATGAACTATACACGACCTGACATTGCTTATGCCGTGGGACGACTTAGTCGTTACACTCACTGTCCTAATAAGGACCATTGGACAGCATTATATCGAGTGCTAAAGTATCTAAATGGAACTATTAATTATAGTTTGACATATTGTGGCTTTCCTTCTATTTTAGAGGGATACTCAGATGCTAACTGGATCTCTGACTCTGATGAGTTAAAATCTACAAGTGGATATGTGATCACACTTGGTGGGGGTGCGGTGTCTTGAAAATCATCCAAGCAAACCGTCACAGCTCGCTCCACTATGGAGTCTGAGTTTGTTGCCTTAGAGAAGGCAGGTACTGAGGCTGAATGGCACAGGAATCTTTTGATTGATATACCAATTTGGAAGAGACCAGCTCCGTCTGTGTCTATTCATTGTGATAACCAAGCTACTATTGCTAGAGTTAAGAATAAAATATACAATGGTAAGAGTAGGCATATTCGCCTAAGACATAAAATTGTAAAGCAGCTGCTGGATGATGGGATCATATCTCTTGACTATGTGAGGTCAGAGCTTAATATTGAAGGTTTCACCTAGAGGGGGGGTGAATAGGTGAAGGCTAATCTAATGGTCACTTAATGCCCAATGATGCAAATAATGCGGAAGCTAAAAACAACTATGACCAAATTAAAACTTTTACACTAAACACTATGTATAACACAAGAGTGTTGCCGAATTCCCCGTGAAGGGCTCTGGACAAACTCCTCTAGATTCCCCTTGAATGGGTTGAGGTGCCGCGTTGGCTCTCTTGGTTGAATACAAGTGTTAGCAACAATCCCATGCAAGTATATCAATTAAGCACACAATGTATATCTAGCATATAAAGATGAACAATAAACACATGCAAGATATAAAAGAGACAAAGAGAGAGAGTGAGCAATCGCAAACACAAGGGTATGTTTCGAGGTTCGAGCACACTTGCTCTACATCCCCGCCTTCGACACACGAAGGATTTCCACTATGCAAGATCCCAATGGATCTCTTCTCGGTGCCGCAACACCTACAAGCCCTCGGACTCCCTAGTCCCGTACACACCGCAAGCCCACCGGCTCGCCGAGGCCGCACCTCAAACAACCGAGTCCGCACCCGAACTCAAAACAACGACGAGCACACTTGCCCGTCTCCTCAAAGAACAAAGAAAAAATCTTTGGTGATCACAACACTTTGATCACCTAAAGCACTCTCACTACAACACACCTATAGGATGAATAATCAATGGATGGCTCAAGTGTGGTGTGAGAAAAACAAGGATGAGAGTGGTGGAGGAAAACTCAAGAAATTCTCTTTTAAACACTCTTGATAAATCTCTCCTTTTGATTGGAAATATTTGCTCTAAATCAAGTGGAGGAAAACCTCTAAATAGCTCAAGAAAAACTGGTGAAAACCCACTTGAAAATCTTAGCTCAAAACAATGACAAGACCCCCAATTTATAGACTGCCAGAAAACTAGCCGTTGGGATCTGTCAGTACTGCCGGTCGACCGGCCCGGTCGACCGCCAACGGTCAAAAATCCGACTGTTGGAGCTACCGGTCGACCGACCCGGTCGACCCAGAAAAACAGAGAGCAATCTCTGAATTTTGGTCGACCGCCCCTGTAACGCCCCGATTCCACGGATACGGGAGCGTCACTGCGACGTATATACGTAGGTCAGGAAAGGCCCCCACGTATACACGCTAAGCATAAAATACAACAAGCAAGGATCAGAGTGCAACGCAAAGCATGGTATACACACATATATGCCAACATAAAGTACAGATACGAGTCATCACAGTATGATAAACATTACATATTCCATATGTCTTTTATCACAACCCAGTCCAAAAGTAAAATATACAAGACATACACAAAACGCTCACGAGGGAGGTGAGGATCCCGTGAGTCAAAAGAAATCTGGAGTAAAAGCACTGGAGCTAGACTGCCTGCTCACCAGAGGAAGCTCAATCTGCAGTGGACGGCTCCACCACGATCCAAGCCTCGGAATCTGAATATGCAAATCCAAGGGGTCAAGACAAATAGTAATAAATGAACTACTGCCAAGTGGCTAGGGGACATGGATGGGGTCAGAACACAACTATGAAATAAAGGGACGAGTATAACATAATCGACATGAAATGGGAAATCCAAAGTAATGCTAACTACAAGCAAAAGTGATCGTATACGCTTAAGTCACTGTCCCATGAGACTAGTACGTCGAAGGAATAATCCAAACAAGGAAACCCTCATACATATACCTCTATCTCATGCCACAGGAAAACAAGCGTATAGGATCAGAATTGCAATTCATACGACAGTCAAACAGGGCTACACAACAAGTGCAACACGAATCCAAAACAGGAACTAATAATAGTTAAAACCGGAATCATCACTGGAATCACGGAAATCATAACAAGTGTCACAACTGGAAACATAACTGGAAAACATACCTGGAACGTCAAGATCCATAACAATAACCATAACAGTATCAATTATTATTAATATTACTCGTCTAACCCATATATCTAGGTATGTGCCTCGGTATCGATCCCAACTCACATACATCCATATATCGGAAAGTCGAGGGTCGTTATCGGAAGTAGATAGAGAACTGATATAGCTTCTTATAGTGCTTCACATGTCCACATACACGGGGACCAGTTTAGTGGTCCAACGGTTCCCACCGCCTGGGACCGGCTAACAGGCTCGATAATAGTTCACATACACCGGGGACCAATTTGGTGGCCCAACGGTTCCCACCACCTGGGACCGGCTTGGAGGCTCAATGTCCCCCATATACTTCCATCACTATAAGCAAGGTATCATTCCGGCATCCATCACTTCCACCCATACCCCATATAAGTTGTAGCTTATTAAAGATTATCAGTTTACGGGAATAAATGAACATGACAGTAGTAACCCTACAGACTCAAGAGGTGGCCCCCATGGGTTCAAGAGGTGGCCCCCACCGTGTGGTGTGGCACTTTGTTCCATGTGGCACTTTGTTCTGAGGGAGTGGATTCTAGAGGTGGCCCCACCATTGGACGGTGTGGCACTTAGTTCCATAAAACAAGGTAGGATTCCCGTAAATAAGATAATCGTAAAGTCAAGTGTATCATGCTCGGTTATGGGATAGCATGACTAAGTGGTGATATAACAAATGAAACGTAACAATGAACTAATAATTGGTCGGGTCAACCATGCATAACAATGGGTCGAGTGAGTACATGTTAGGCGTCATGTAATATACATGTGTTAAAAGGTAATAGATAACTAACAAGACTATAATAAGGTAAAGCAAGTGGAAACATAGAGATAACTTAGGGTTCAACGACCTCGAAGGGTCTGCCACGCATGTATACAATAAAGGAGTAAGGATAACACGGGCAAGGCATAAGTCTAAGAATAAAACAAGCGATTACATGGCAATACACAAGCATGATAATATAAAGTGACTGCAGGTGATGAACCTCAAATAATAGGTCATAAGTACCAAGTGCATTCACATGAGCCATGCATAAGATCCATCAAGCGATGAGTCCTAAAGTACTAGTCATGAAGTACAAGAAACCATAATGCATAATACATAAATCAACGACAAGATCTAATTTTAGAAAAGAAACCATTTAAGACATGCAGACAGAATTAGTCGACTAGGGTCAAGGGACTAGTCGACTAATATAGGTTTCAAGTCGACTAACAGGTACGCAAGTCGACTAAGTCGGGGATAAAGAGAATTGGGGTCACTGTTCCAGGAAACATTAGTCGACTAAGGCAAAATGGCTAGTCGACTAAGGTGTTTAAGTCGACTAATAAAATAGGCTTAAGTCGACTGGGCCGAGAGTTGGTTTCTGGTCCAAGGGGGGTTAGTCGACTAGGTGAATTCAGGAGTCGACTAATAGGGATTTCCAGAGAGTTGATCAGTCGACTAATATTTGGGGTAAGTCGACTAATACTGTGTTTTCCAGAAAAACTAGGTTTCAGCTAAGTGTTCTAGTCGACTAGGTTCTAGGTCAAGTCGACTAATACTGGTCGGGGAGCAGTTTACAGAACAGAACTTAGGTTGTTCTAGATGGTAAAAATGTGATTTTTATGGCATGTGAGCACAAGATATGGGGATGCATGTATACTAGGAATGGAAACATGCCTTGGTGAGTCAAGATATTTACATGGAAAGGTTGGATCTTTAGTTTGATAACCTAAAAATGGGATTTTTAAGGTGCAAGTGTTCAAGAATTCCCATCACAAGTATATAAGGAGTTAACTAGGTCTTGGTGAGTAAAGATACTCACTTGGATGGGTTGGGTTTGGAGCTTGATCCAAGAAGAAGATGGTGGCTTCAACCCATGAGTGGTTGTTGAAGCTTGAGGTGGAGGAGGTTGAACTTGGAGTTGCCTTGGAGGTTGGAGGTGATGCCCTTGATGCCCTAGATGAACTCTTGTGGTTGGAGGAGGAGATGGAGGAGAAGAGATTAGGGTTTCTTGGTGCTAGGGTTGTGGAGGAGATGAGGGAATTTTGGAGGAGCTCTCTTGTTGAAGGGGAAGAGAAAAGGGTGATTTGCAAATGGAAAGGATTATATAGGTTGGGGATTTTGCAAAGGAGATGCAAATAGGATAGATGCAAGGGGCTTTCTTGCAAAAAGGGAGGTGAGGTGTCCCTAGAGTGGCCACTTGGCCGGCCATGGGAAGGAGAGAGAGTGAGTGGGGTTAGGTGAGAGGGTGAGTGGGAAATGAGGTGGCATGACAAGGTGGAAATTGGAATATGCGATAATTGGAAAAATGCCCGAAATTCAAGTATCTCGGAATGATCTGGAAATCTTACCAAAATCAAGAATAACATATAAAGACCAATAGTGAAATCCGTTCGAAGAAATACTGTATAGTTTTGAAACTAAAAATCCTGGAATCAGCTACCTACCGACTCCGTTTGAATTTCCATAAAATCATAAAATTCTCAGAAAAAGAATATAAGTAGGAATTGCAATTCTAAAAGATAAAGTCTAAAGGACCATCATGAAATTCCAAACAATTTGAGAATTAAAAAATCCAGGAATCGGTCAGCGGCACTGGCCGACACGGTTTTGAAGATTTTCAACTTAATCACAGAAAATTCCAGAAAATCATAGAAAATCCAAAATATTGGAAAACGATGTTTAAAACTGAAATCGATCGAATCGGATAACCAGAATGTCTAAAACAAGTAAAACTCTTGAGATCGAGTCCCCGGCTCAGACAAAGGCTGACCCGAGTTCACCGATCCAAATTCAAGGCAAAACAATCATATAAGGAATTCATAATACAGAATAAATACAGGAAACAAATCGAAAAAATATGATCGAAAATCTGAATACGCAACTAAGTACGTATTCCGGGAACGGGGTATTACAATCCACCCACCTTATAAAAATTGCGTCCTCGCAATTTCGTTAAGGGGATAAATTGAACACAAAGGGGACAAGGGCACGAATAAAGGCTTCATAAAACCAAAACAGGGGATAGGATGAATACAGGAAGGACCAGAATGAACAATGATAGAATGACAATGGAAAAATATTAAGAAGGATAACCAACTCAAACGCAAGAAATAGGGTAGTGGTTACCATGACGTCCTCAGGGCTCCTGGTCTGGATACTGGTCTTCCCACTCTGCTGCATCATCTGAGGCCTCTGCTGCCATGATGTGAACTTGTCCTCTCCTCTGCTCTGCTCTCGGTCTCATTCCCCTATACTGATGATCATACCGTTGGGGTGGAAGTGGAACTCTTCGATCAACAGGTTCAGGGTTCCTCCTCAGTGGCGGCGCTGGAAGTGCTGGAGCTGGACGTGCTGGAGCTGGAAGAGCCGGTCTGACTGGTGCCACATGTCCAAACTTCCTGTGTGGGCAATCCCTCAGCATGTGTCTCCCTGATCCACACTCTAAACATAATCCTTTGGCCACTCGACACTCCCTCTTATAATGCCCGGGCTTGTGGCAATAATGGCATGTGATCAGGGGAAGAGGGGTCTGGAATGGTCTCTTCATCATCGGGCCCTGGGTTGCCCTATCTGCATCCTCCTCATCCATCAACTCAAAAGGCCTCTTCTTGGCCTGGTTCTTCGTCTGGTTTGCCTGTTTCTTCTCAAACCCACGCTCCACCTCTCGAGCGCTGGTGAGAACCTCCGCATATGTCTTCAGATGATGGGGCATTAGGAACATCTGAATGTCCATCTGAAGACCCTGCTGAAACCTGCTTGCTCGCTTCTCCTCATCTGTCACCATATACGGAGCAAAGCGGCTGAGTCTCAGAAATTCCGCGGCATACTCATCCACGGACTTGTTCCCTGCCGAAGTCTGATGAATTGCTCTTCCATGTCCTTCTGGGCTGTGACAGGGAAGAATCTGCTGTAAAAACTCTTGGAGAAGGTGTCCCAAGTGACAGGCTTCTCCAATCTGGCCTCCTCTGCTAACCACCAAGTCCTGGCTATATCCTTCAGTTGAATCTTGGCAACCTCAACTTGGTTCTCCTTTGGTACTCTGGCTGCATTCAACAAGTCTGATGTGTCCGTCAGCCATTGCTCAGCATCCAAGGGTTTCTCTCCTCCCGTGAATGTAGCTGGCTGTAGCCTCCTGAAGTCCGATATGTTCCCCGGCCTCTGACCCTTAGGTGCTGCTATCTCTTGCCGGAGAAGCTCGGTCTGCTGCTGCTGATTTTCCATCTGTTGTTGCTGGTTTTCCATCATGGTCTGGATAACCCTCAATATATCCCCACTCTCTCCCGCTGCTCCACCCGACGCTGATCCAGAGTTGCTGCGACCCGATCTCCTCTCCATCGATACTAGGTATGGATAGGCTGGAAGGAGCTGGAAAAGGAAATGGAAGGATTTCAGGATATGAAGGACGGAATCAAGAGGGACTAGATAAATCAAAAGGACTAGACAACTTTGTACATTGATGTTGGCATCCGCAAATTTCTAGAATTTGCTACTTGTTGTACTATGGAGGTAAGAGCCTAAGCTCTGATACCAACCTGTAACGCCCCGATTCCACGGATACGGGAGCGTCACTGCGACGTATATACGTAGGTCAGGAAAGGCCCCCACGTATACACGCTAAGCATAAAATACAACAAGCAAGGATCAGAGTGCAACGCAAAGCATGGTATACACACATATATGCCAACATAAAGTACAGATACGAGTCATCACAGTATGATAAACATTACATATTCCATATGTCTTTTATCACAACCAGTCCAAAAGTAAAATATACAAGACATACACAAAACGCTCACGAGGGAGGTGAGGATCCCGTGAGTCAAAAGAAATCTGGAGTAAAAGCACTGGAGCTAGACTGCCTGCTCACCAGAGGAAGCTCAATCTGCAGTGGACGGCTCCACCACGATCCAAGCCTCGGAATCTGAATATGCAAATCCAAGGGGTCAAGACAAATAGTAATAAATGAACTACTGCCAAGTGGCTAGGGGACATGGATGGGGTCAGAACACAACTATGAAATAAAGGGACGAGTATAACATAATCGACATGAAATGGGAAATCCAAAGTAATGCTAACTACAAGCAAAAGTGATCGTATACGCTTAAGTCACTGTCCCATGAGACTAGTACGTCGAAGGAATAATCCAAACAAGGAAACCCTCATACATATACCTCTATCTCATGCCACAGGAAAACAAGCGTATAGGATCAGAATTGCAATTCATACGACAGTCAAACAGGGCTACACAACAAGTGCAACACGAATCCAAAACAGGAACTAATAATAGTTAAAACCGGAATCATCACTGGAATCACGGAAATCATAACAAGTGTCACAACTGGAAACATAACTGGAAAACATACCTGGAACGTCAAGATCCATAACAATAACCATAACAGTATCAATTATTATTAATATTACTCGTCTAACCCATATATCTAGGTATGTGCCTCGGTATCGATCCCAACTCACATACATCCATATATCGGAAAGTCGAGGGTCGTTATCGGAAGTAGATAGAGAACTGATATAGCTTCTTATAGTGCTTCACATGTCCACATACACGGGGACCAGTTTAGTAGTCCAACGGTTCCCACCGCCTGGGACCGGCTAACAGGCTCGATAATAGTTCACATACACCGGGGACCAATTTGGTGGCCCAACGGTTCCCACCACCTGGGACCGGCTTGGAGGCTCAATGTCCCCCATATACTTCCATCACTATAAGCAAGGTATCATTCCGGCATCCATCACTTCCACCCATACCCCATATAAGTTGTAGCTTATTAAAGATTATCAGTTTACGGGAATAAATGAACATGACAGTAGTAACCCTACAGACTCAAGAGGTGGCCCCCATGGGTTCAAGAGGTGGCCCCCACCGTGTGGTGTGGCACTTTGTTCCATGTGGCACTTTGTTCTGAGGGAGTGGATTCTAGAGGTGGCCCCACCATTGGACGGTGTGGCACTTAGTTCCATAAAACAAGGTAGGATTCCCGTAAATAAGATAATCGTAAAGTCAAGTGTATCATGCTCGGTTTATGGGATAGCATGACTAAGTGGTGATATAACAAATGAAACGTAACAATGAACTAATAATTGGTCGGGTCAACCATGGCATAACAATGGGTCGAGTGAGTACATGTTAGGCGTCATGTAATATACATGTGTTAAAAGGTAATAGATAACTAACAAGACTATAATAAGGTAAAGCAAGTGGAAACATAGAGATAACTTAGGGTTCAACGACCTCGAAGGGTCTGCCACGCATGTATACAATAAAGGAGTAAGGATAACACGGGCAAGGCATAAGTCTAAGAATAAAACAAGCGATTACATGGCAATACACAAGCATGATAATATAAAGTGACTGCAGGTGATGAACCTC
Source organism: Agave tequilana (assembly GCA_038442645.1). Classification (NCBI taxonomy): domain Eukaryota; kingdom Viridiplantae; phylum Streptophyta; class Magnoliopsida; order Asparagales; family Asparagaceae; genus Agave; species Agave tequilana. The sequence continues at coordinate 102,765 of JAVJIF010005684.1, forward strand.
AAATAATAGGTCATAAGTACCAAGTGCATTCACATGAGCCATGCATAAGATCCATCAAGCGATGAGTCCTAAAGTACTAGTCATGAAGTACAAGAAACCATAATGCATAATACATAAATCAACGACAAGATCTAATTTTAGAAAAGAAACCATTTAAGACATGCAGACAGAATTAGTCGACTAGGGTCAAGGGACTAGTCGACTAATATAGGTTTCAAGTCGACTAACAGGTACGCAAGTCGACTAAGTCGGGGATAAAGAGAATGGGGTCACTGTTCCAGGAAACATTAGTCGACTAAGGCAAAATGGCTAGTCGACTAAGGTGTTTAAGTCGACTAATAAAATAGGCTTAAGTCGACTGGGCCGAGAGTTGGTTTCTGGTCCAAGGGGGGTTAGTCGACTAGGTGAATTCAGGAGTCGACTAATAGGGATTTCCAGAGAGTTGATCAGTCGACTAATATTTGGGGTAAGTCGACTAATACTGTGTTTTCCAGAAAAACTAGGTTTCAGCTAAGTGTTCTAGTCGACTAGGTTCTAGGTCAAGTCGACTAATACTGGTCGGGGAGCAGTTTACAGAACAGAACTTAGGGGTTGTTCTAGATGGTAAAAATGTGATTTTTATGGCATGTGAGCACAAGATATGGGGATGCATGTATACTAGGAATGGAAACATGCCTTGGTGAGTCAAGATATTTACATGGAAAGGTTGGATCTTTAGTTTGATAACCTAAAAATGGGATTTTTAAGGTGCAAGTGTTCAAGAATTCCCATCACAAGTATATAAGGAGTTAACTAGGTCTTGGTGAGTAAAGATACTCACTTGGATGGGTTGGGTTTGGAGCTTGATCCAAGAAGAAGATGGTGGCTTCAACCCATGAGTGGTTGTTGAAGCTTGAGGTGGAGGAGGTTGAACTTGGAGTTGCCTTGGAGGTTGGAGGTGATGCCCTTGATGCCCTAGATGAACTCTTGTGGTTGGAGGAGGAGATGGAGGAGAAGAGATTAGGGTTTCTTGGTGCTAGGGTTGTGGAGGAGATGAGGGAATTTTGGAGGAGCTCTCTTGTTGAAGGGGAAGAGAAAAAGGGTGATTTGCAAATGGAAAGGATTATATAGGTTGGGGATTTTGCAAAGGAGATGCAAATAGGATAGATGCAAGGGGCTTTCTTGCAAAAAGGGAGGTGAGGTGTCCCTAGAGTGGCCACTTGGCCGGCCATGGGAAGGAGAGAGAGTGAGTGGGGTTAGGTGAGAGGGTGAGTGGGAAATGAGGTGGCATGACAAGGTGGAAATTGGAATATGCGATAATTGGAAAAATGCCCGAAATTCAAGTATCTCGGAATGATCTGGAAATCTTACCAAAAATCAAGAATAACATATAAAGACCAATAGTGAAATCCGTTCGAAGAAATACTGTATAGTTTTGAAACTAAAAATCCTGGAATCAGCTACCTACCGACTCCGTTTGAATTTCCATAAAATCATAAAATTCTCAGAAAAAGAATATAAGTAGGAATTGCAATTCTAAAAGATAAAGTCTAAAGGACCATCATGAAATTCCAAACAATTTGAGAATTAAAAAATCCAGGAATCGGTCAGCGGCACTGGCCGACACCGGTTTTGAAGATTTTCAACTTAATCACAGAAAATTCCAGAAAATCATAGAAAATCCAAAATATTGGAAAACGATGTTTAAAACTGAAATCGATCGAATCGGATAACCAGAATGTCTAAAACAAGTAAAACTCTTGAGATCGAGTCCCCGGCTCAGACAAAGGCTGACCCCGAGTTCACCGATCCAAATTCAAGGCAAAACAATCATATAAGGAATTCATAATACAGAATAAATACAGGAAACAAATCGAAAAAATACGATCGAAAATCTGAATACGCAACTAAGTACGTATTCCGGGAACGGGGTATTACAGCCCCGGTCGCCCGGCACACTGCCAGATCAAACGTGCACGTCCGTGCACGTCGGTCGACCGACCCGGTCGACCGACTTCAGGGTTAGTCGACTTATAAGCTAGTATAAGTCGACTAGCTGAAGCCTGAAACAATTTTTCTGGGATTAAAAAGTTTGTCTTTTTGGCTCATATAAAATCCCATAAAATACTAAAAAATCTACAAAATAGTTTTACCAATATATTTTAATATACAAACATGCTTGCACAAAATCAAGGCATGTTATAAAAGATTGGACTATTTTTGTAACTTGGAAATATAAGGCCCATGATAAAAACTGTATTTTCCAAAACATGTTTTCTAACTTTGTTTTTCCAAAACATCTTCAAATACAAAAACAAGATATTATAATTCATTTTAAGGCATAGTGTGTATGGATATGATCCACTACACAATCAAGATGAAATATCTATGTTTTTGTCATAAATCTCTAAACTTGGTTTTGGTTAAAGATAAGTACATGAGAATCACCAAAATCCAAATAGGTATTTTTCCAAAAAGAAAAATCTTTTGTAAACTAAAAAATCTTTTATGAAAACAATTCTAAATCAAGAGTGTGTGTGTATATGTACTTGAGCAATCCACCAACTATCTATCCTTTACATTTTAACTAAACAAAAAACAAAATCTTATATCTAGACACAAGTCTTCATCTTCTTGAAGTCTTCACTTGAAGGCTTCTCATCTTCTTGACTTGGTCCAAACTCGATCCATAGAGCTAGACTCCTCTTGAGTACTTGATGTGATCTTGATGCACAAGCTCTTGAATCAACCGGTGCTAGCTTCAAAACTTGACTTTAATCCTTTATTGAAGCTCCACACCTACTAAGATCTTGATAACAAATCTGTCACTAATTAAACACAAGATCATTAGTAAACATAACTTCATGAGTTGATCATCATCAAAACTAGGGTGATAGGCCTTTGGGCCAACAATCTCCCCCTTTTTGATGATGACAAAACTCATGGAGTTATATATGCATGGATTAAAGTAAAGCTTCAAAGAAGCTCCCCCTTAACTCATGCATAACACAAAATAATAAATATATGCAATGAAGCTCATAAACATGTATGCAAATGATGGAGATGAAACAAAGTAAATCTTTTTCTCCTATTTGCAATACAAAAACATATATGCATAAATAATAAGGAAGACAAATACTTCTCCCCCTTAAGCAATGAAAACATGAAAACATGCATATAAACTCAACTCAAATACTTCTCCCCTTTTTGTCACTCATTAACAAAGGGTTCAAAGTAAAATCAAATCAAACAAATTTTTCTCCCCCTTTTTGTCAAAAACAAAGAGATCAAGAAGGGGTAATACAAATCAACAAAATGTTTTTTTAATTAATTTTTTCTTAGAAAAAAATTTTGAAAGGTATCAGAGCTTTTGTAAAACAATCAAATTTTTAAGATACCAAATTGAAAATAGTCATTATTGTAAAACATATTGATACAATTGAAAATTTAACAACTATGAAGTTGAAGCATTTTGATATCAATGGTAAACATAATGATCCAAAAATTTTTATTTTTCATCAAAAACTTTTTGCTTTTAAAATTGTGAGCCAATTGAAAGTTAAGCATATGAAAATCATATATATGTATGAGAAATGAGTATACCAAGAGAAATTGATACATACATATATAAGAAAACAAAATATGAGTATATACAAAAATTATCAATTTAGATACCAATTGAAACGATTCAATGATACCAATTGACATAACAATAAAATTAAGTGTATATCTCATAACCTACCATCCCTTGATATGCACAAGGTAAAAGATTTATCAATAAAGCATACAAGGCATAATCGCCCATCCATCCTCCCATAGATGGTAGGGGTTTTCAAAATAGATTTGAAAATAAGCTTAGTTTGAAAAACTCTACCAAATGAAGAATAATTAACTAGTTAAAGATAATTTTTTTTTGAAAAACTAGTTAAAGATCCTTCAAAAACATGAAATCAAAAAAAAAATTATTAAAAAAAATTTATATTTCAAGATATATGTATGTTTTGACAACACAATAAGTATACATACATATCTCTTAAACACAAATGAGTCCATATAAATAGATTTGCATTAAAGGCAAATGACTCAAGAGGTATATATGTATATCTTAAAGTTTGGCAAAATACACATATACATGAAATGAAAAACACATGATCATAAATCAAATCCAAAAAGTGGGAATATAAGTTTAAAAATGTATGTATCATCAAAACCAAGCAATACAAGCACATTTCATGGGTTCAAATAAGTGTTCAAGCACAAATATAAATAGATTTATTTGTGGCCCACGACATGTACTAACATATAAACTAATATTCAAATCATGAAGCATCAAATTTTGCGAAAAATAGAATCATGTGTCAATCTCAAAATTATTTGAAGAACAAATAACTAGTATAAATTGTTTTTGAAAAACTAGTTAAAAAATCCTTCGAATATATCAAATCTTATGTTTCTCATAAACATAACTAGATACATAAAAATTTAAGCACTCATGGTCAATAAAGCTCAAAAATGATTTTAACAAAAGTGTGAGTGTTAAACGATCATGTAAATAGCATTTTTATGAAAATAGTCAAAGAAGCTCAAAGAGATCAAAAGTCACATTTTAACAAAAATACGAAAAATCAAAACACTAATCTTCTTGGTATATGTATGATCAATCCAATCCTAACAATACACATACATATCCCAAATCTAAAAGAGTCTATTAATGATGTTTGCATTAAGGCAAGAGACTCACGGGTATACATGTATATTTATTAGATTTGAATTTAAAAATACATATACATGAAGTAAAGCATAGAGTAGGTAAAACATGTATAAAAGAGAATCATCAAAACTAGTCTATACATATGCATATAGTGGGTACAAATGAGCATGAAGTGCAAATATATATAAAACAAATGTAGCTCACTATTTGTACATGTATAATACAAGTTTTGATAAAAACTACATCTAAGCATGTTATTTCCACATGAAGCACATAAAAACACAAAACATGAACATGCTATGAATATGATATATGTAAAAGGCATGTACATAAAAAGTAGGAGTTTAGAAATTGTTACCAGCTCCAAAGCTCCTAACATGGTGGTTGTCCCACCAAAACCTCCTTGATAGCGGTGCTCCAAATGTGTGTCCATCAAGTCCATTTGCATCCACTATCAAGGCACCAATTCTCTCACGTTTTGTGAGAGCCCTCACCTACATCATAAGCAAATGGTGGGGGTTTTGGTACCCAATTTTCTTGTAGGGTCCACGGGGGTTAGCTTTGTTGTAAGGAACCCAAAATCTTTTATTCTTAGCAAAATTAAAATGATCTAATCTATCATAACAATATTTTGCTAAATGGCCTTTGCGGTCACAATGTGTACATACGTACACCTTAGTATGCTTATGTGTAGGAGTGTGATCATGTTGTGCAACATAAGCAAATGTATGGTTATGGTGTGCATGAATGTGCGGAGTTTGTTTCTTTGAAAACATTGACTCCAACCTAGAACGATTGAAAGCACAAGAGTTCAAGGTTGAACTCAAACCATCCATTTTATTTTTTAAAATTTTTATCTCATTAGTGGTGGCATGTAAAGCATGATGAGATAAAGAATCATTTTTATTTTTCTTTTGTGAAACAAAATCTTTTTCTTTTTCAACAAATTTTCTTTTCAAAGTAATATTTTCTTGAAAAATAACTTCTTTTTGTTTTTCCACCAAATCAATTTTATTTTTCAATGTATTGTTTCCTTCACACAAATCATTCAATTTTGAAAATAAGGAAACATTCTCATTTTTCAAATCTTTGTTTTCTTTTTCTAAGTATGCAATCTTAGATTTGAAAGAATCATTTTCTTTAAGCATGCAATCAAAATCCTTTTTCAAATTTTTGTTATCTTTTTCTAAACATGCAATGCTAGATTTAAATGAATCTTGTTCTATATGCATGCAAGCAATGTTCTTTTTCAATTTTTATTTTCTTTCTTAAGCATGTCATATTTTTCAAGAATTGTTTGGCAAAATGAAGTGAGCTCATCATATGACATGTCCTCATCATCGAATTCGGTAGTTACCTCAAGGGGGTTATCCCCTTGGACCATATAGCACACGTTGGAGGTGTCGCTTCCAACGTCCGAATCGCTCCCCGCATAGTATTGATCTTTTTCGCCGAGGGAGATGAGGGTATTCCACACTACAAAAGCCGAATCAAAGTTAGAAACTCTAGATAAATAAACATCATCTAGGGTAGACTTTAAAGCATGAAGGGCTTTTGTATTAGCCTCAAAATTCTTACCATCTAAACAATATGCATTATTAGTAGTGGCAAGATAAACATGATAACCTAGGGCTTTGAGGTACAAAGACATCTTCACCTTCCATGTATGGATGTTAAGAATATCAAAAGTGGGAGGTGACATGAAGTCCATGGTGTGTGTACAAATATTGTGATTAGCCTAAAATGAGGATCTTTTACTCTAGGTTGTTAGACCAAAATCAGAGTACCAAGCTCTGATACCAATTGAAGGTTTTACCTAGGGGGGTGAATAGGTGAAGGCTAATCTAATGGTCACTTAATGCCCAATGATGCAAATAATGCGGAAGCTAAAAACAACTATGACCAAATTAAAACTTTTACACTAAACACTATGTATAACACAAGAGTGTTGCCAAATTCCCCGTGAAGGGCTCTGGACAAACTCCTCTAGATTCCCCTTGAATGGGTTGAGGTGCCGCGTTGGCTCTCTTGGTTGAATACAAGTGTTAGCAACAATCCCACGCAAGTATATCAATTAAGCACACAATGTATATCTAGCATATAAAGATGAACAATAACACATGCAAGATATAAAAGAGACAAAGAGAGAGAGAGTGAGCAATCGCAAACACAAGGGTATGTTTCGAGGTTCGAGCACACTTACTCTACATCCCCGCCTTCGACACACGAAGGATTTTCACTATGCAAGATCCCAATGGATCTCTCCTCGGTGCCGCAACACCTACAAGCCCTCGGACTCCCTAGTCCCGTACACACCGCAAGCCCACCGGCTCGCCGAGGCCGCACCTCAAACAACCGAGTCCGCACCCGAACTCAAAACAACGACGAGCACACTTGCCCGTCTCCTCAAAGAACAAAGAAAAAATCTTTGGTGATCACAACACTTTGATCACCTAAAGCACTCTCACTACAACACACCTATAGAATGAATAATCAATGGATGGCTCAAGTGTGGTGTGAGAAAAACAAGGATGAGAGTGGTGGAGGAAAACTCAAGAAATTCTCTTTTAAACACTCTTGATAAATCTCTCCTTTTGATTGGAAATATTTGCTCTAAATCAAGTGGAGGAAAAACCTCTAAATAGCTCAAGAAAAACTGGTGAAAATCCACTTGAAAATCTTAGCTCAAAATAATGACAAGACCCCCAATTTATAGGCTGGCAGAAAACTAACCGTTGGGATCTGTCAGTACTGCCGGTCGACCGGCCCAGTCGACCGCCAACGGTCAAAAATTCGAACGTTGGAGCTACCGGTCGACCCAGAAAAACAGAGAGCAATCTCTGAATTTCAGTCGACCGCCCCGGTCGCCCGGCACACTGCCAGATCAAACGTGCACGTCCGTGCACGTCGGTCGACCGACCCGGTCGACCGACTTCAGGGTTAGTCGACTTATAAGCTAGTATAAGTCGACTAGCTAAAGCCTGAAATAATTTTTCTGGGATTAAAAAGTTTGTCTTTTTGGCTCATATAAAATCCCATAAAATACTAAAAAATCTACAAAAATAGTTTTACCAATATACTTTAATATACAAACATGCTTGCACAAAATCAAGGCATGTTATAAAAAATTGGACTATTTTTGTAACTTGGAAATATTTGGCCCATGATAAAAACTGTATTTTCCAAAACATGTTTTCTAACTTTGTTTTTCCAAAACATCTTCAAATACAAAAACAAGATATTATAATTCATTTTAAGGCATAGTGTGTATGGATATGATCCACTATACAATCAAGATGAAATATCTATGTTTTTGTCATAAATCTCTAAACTTGGTTTTGGTTAAAAGATAAGTACATGAGAATCACCAAAATCCAAATAGGTATTTTTCCAAAAAGAAAAAATCTTTTGTAAACCAAAAAATCTTTTATGAAAACAATTCTAAATCAAGAGTGTGTGTGTGTGTGTGTGTACTTGAGCAATCCACCAACTATCTATCCTTTACATTTTTAACTAAAACAAAAACAAAATCTTATACCTAGACACAAGTCTTCATCTTCTTGAAGTCTTCACTTGAAGGCTTCTCATCTTCTTGACTTGGTCCAAACTCGATCCATAGAGCTAGACTCCTCTTGAGTACTTGATGTGATCTTGATGCACAAGCTCTTGAATCAACCGGTGCTAGCTTCAAAACTTGACTTTAAATCCTTTATTGAAGCTCCACACCTACTAAGATCTTGAGAACAAATCTGTCACTAATTAAACACAAGATCATTAGTAAACATAACTTCATGAGTTGATCATCATCAAAACTAGGGTGATAGGCCTTTGGGCCAACAAATATAAGTGATCCATTTACCAAACCACTAGGGAGAAAACTAGTGGAGAATACATCGAGGGGAATGGGACTCATGTCTATAACAAAGAGTCAAAAATGATAGTAACCCAACCTATGTGATTGATGAACTCATGAAGTAGGTTCATATGGGTAATAACAAATCATTTGTTGACTTGGAGTTGCACTATCATTATTTTATTATTGAGAAGTCCCTTCCTATGATGTAGATAGTACAAATTGCAATGTGCAAAGGATGAGTATTAGCTCTTAATGGATTACCATAGCCCTTATTGGGTGGTGTGTTTAATTGCAATGCACACTTGATGGATCCATCTATATGAGTGTGGAAGTGGGGCCGCTTCCTATGAGGATGTAGACATATTCTCTAGAGCGCTCATGAATATCCAGGTAGGGCGCATGGCCGATTCGCGCCAACCCGTTTTGAACAGCTCGATTCTTTGAATGATATGTGGGTTGTAGGTCAATGATCCATAATTAGGAAGATTGGTTCATAGAAACTTTATGTTTCACCAACTTCCTATGGGACACACCTACATATCCTAGGTAGTGGTTCATAGACCAAAAGTCACCATTATTGATGCATTGAGTTCTTATGTTTCCTCCTCTTCTCTCACGTTCCTATTATCCTTTCTTTTAATTTTGAAATAGTGGGGGATTGTTAGCATTTTGAGGGTATTTTAAAATTAAGCCAAGTTCCTTTTGTCCCACATTGGATAGGAGTAGAACTCTTTAGTGCTTATATATGGAGACCCTTTCATGATGGGTTGTGTGGGCTAGAAACTAGGGGGTGCTCGCGCGCGCACAAGCCCATTGAGGCCCAGTGAAGGGAATTGGGTTACCGGATCCAGAAAACCTTAATGCGCATGTGCGCCCGCATCGCACGCGCAGGGGGGTGCAAATCCGAGTTTCAGAGCCTCGCGGGTGTGCCCGAATGGGTTAAGTTTTGCCAATTTTATTTTTGGATTTAAAATTAAAATAAAATCTTTTCAAATCCTGTCATAAAATTTGGGTCAGAGATAGCTGTTGAGATTCGTATCTTTCCCTGTCCTGTCCTGTCATTGCAGTGGCTCTTCCCGAGGTTTTCTCTGCACAAGGAAAGATTGGTTCTCTGTCCAAGGATTTTTTATCTTCCCAAAGATTTTCTAATGATGATAAACTCCCTTTATAAAGGATCTATTCTCTGCTATCAAAAACAGAACTCAACCATCTTCCTCTCCCTCTGAAATTTTTATAAACTCTTCAGTTCTTCCCTGCATCTCTGGAGGAACAAAACCGAGCTGTTCGAGGGCCTGTGCATTGCGAGTGCACGCTTGCAGGGCCAGCGATCGTTGAATCCTGAAGGGTAGGCCGCCATCAACCTGCTGCACCGAGATACTCTCTCAGAGGGGCGCGATCTACTCTTAAGGACAGTGCTCCGCACGCCTCGATCAAAATAGAGAAGTTCCTTCCTTCTTGAAAGTTTAATTTAAATAGCTTAGCAGTATTTCGTATATCATTTTCCAACATTAGTCATTGTTGTTACTTTAAGATTTTAAATCATTTGGTTTAAGAACTATAAAGCAGGCATAGGGTCAACAATTGGATCTTTGGATTTAATTTTTCTTGGAGGATTACACATCAATTGACTGCCTATACTAACTGCTAATGATGGATGAAGTGTCCAAGGCCCAGGTTAGGGGTTCAGTTTAGCGAGAAATGTTTGCGTCCCTTCAGAAGTGGATGACAAACAATATCTATCATTTGAGGGACGAAGATGACATTTACCACACACATTCTTATCTCAAGATAGATGGTTTTAGTATTTCAGCGTGACTTACAGATACACTTGCTGAATTTCCATTTGTTAAACCTGATGACCACTTTATCTGTATTCCTACTATTGGAGATCATTGGAGTTTGATCTCTTGATAAAGCTTAAACTGCATGGATTTGGTACGGGGTCTCTGTTATCTTGCCAATTCGCCTTCACATTTTATAGCCACCCCCCTGATGCTTGGACATTTGCATGAGAAGACTTACCCTAACTGAAGCCTGCAGCTAACCCTCCCTTTAAACCTATTTTAAAGGATCTATATCATGATGAAGTACAAATGACCTCCCTTCTTTGACTGTAGTAGAACACTGTACTGAAACTCATTACTTACCAGTAAAGGTTCCTTTTTGCCTATTGTACTGTCAGTACTGCAATTATATGATGCCTACTTGTCTGCTCATGCACATAGGTGCATTACTTTCATTGATTTAGTTCTTTGTTGTGGTATTAGATGTTGATGTCTTGAATGTCACGAGGGATTGAGCTGAAAACATGTAATGGTACCGCACCAGACCTAAACAATTGGATGACGGCAAGAAAGCCGGTCATCCAACTGTGAACACGGTCATCACAAGATTCGCAACTAGTTATGTTGAAACGTAAAAGAGCACAACCAAGCGTAATTGCCATGATCTATGTCATTGCATCTTCATTTCTGTCATCTTTGCCTGTATTCAAGAATTGCGCGGATGTGAAGGATGAGCCCCTTATTCACTGTAGTCTAATGCATGGCATATGTCTAATTATTTAGTATCAATATCAGATTGTGGGATGCTAAATTCTTGAGGACTTCTGATTGCTCCCAGAAATGTGAACCTTCAGATTAGTCTGAAAATTTCTTCTCCAACTGTTTGTGCCTTTTGAGGTCATTTCCATATTATATTCTCCATTTTGCCATATTATATCATATTGATCAAGCATACCCTTGCACAACTACTTGCAATCCCGGATCAAAACCTTTGCATATTTTTTGTCTAAAAAGTTCATTATCTGTTACTGTGTGATAATGTTGAAATTGTTGGGAATATGAAAAATATATGTGAATCTTTGAATTGAATTACGGCGAGATCCGTTGATCGAATCAATTGGATGATGGTTGGAGTGTGTTCTCCTTCCATTGGAGATGAACGTGGTATATTCACATGTTCAATTCTGACTTTGAATGAATGAGATATTCAAGTCTAAAAATTGTCTAATTCAAAGTCAAAATGGGACTAAAGGTAGCTAAAGGCATTTAGTCCCACATTAGCCATGGGATGGAAGTTTGAAGTGTTTAAATAGAGAAAAATGGGAACAAAGGGCGTGCCCTTTGGGTACTTGGAGTTTTTGCGCGGGATTGGGAGGAAATCATGCCCGCGCGCCGGCGTCGGGCCGGGCTCTGACTCGGGTCCAGGTTTGGTTCGGGTTCCTTACCCGGCCCGGTTCTTTTTGAACCGGGTCTCATGAGTATGGGTTACGCGGAGCATACCCGCGCGTAACATACCCTTTCCAAACTGGAAGTGGGAAATCCAGAAGGAGATCCTCTCTCTCTCTCTCTCCCAGTCTAGAAGTTTCCAAACAGGAAGTGAGAAATCCAGAAGGAGATCCTCTTATTAAAAAAAAAAAACTTAAATTCTTACATGATGATGAAATCACCCAATAGATCTAGAATCAATACACCTCAAGAACAAGTATATATATATATATATATCTATGTACATACCTGAAGCCATTAGAAAGATTGATGATTGATGATATAACTAAGATCCCAGTCCCTTCTAATATCTCCTTGCAAACCCTAAATGTAGTCTCCTTTCTTCTCTCTGTCTCTCTAAATGCAGTAACACAAAAAACTGTAATTTGATGGTGTGATAACAATAAGGGGTGTATGTGCCTTTTATAGAGGAGAGAAGAGGGTCCACAAAATAGCAAGTAACCGGTATGGGAGAAAACCACCCATCATGGCCCTTGATCTCCCATACGGTTATTTAACTTAAATAAAAATAACCTTTATATTCGGGCACTCATTATATATCAGTTAGGCTATTATTTATGGAATCCAATTAATAAATAACGGTTAGTGGGCCACTAAAACGTGAGACTAACATTCTCCCACTTGGACCACTAGCCGATTACGTTACAACTTTAGAAAACAAACAAAAAAGACTCATTTAAATACATTTGACTCCGTTGGATTCCATACTGAAAAACTTTGACACGTGATCACGAATTTTGAAAATAATAACTGATAAGCCCAAATAATGAGATACTGTAATACTGCAATTAGCTTGGACCACCAATGTGAGTCATAGCGGTTATACAACATTTATGTCATACTCCCTTCTACGTACCACAACACTGATAACCCTCACTAATAGAGTCTGTAACCGAAACGACCCCTGTAATTTGTCTTGTCAAGACTTTTCCTGTTTAACAAACATCCATACATAATATGTGCACACATAGTTGGATAACAGGAAATACAGAAACAAACTTTTATTGCGCAATAATGTCAATTACATAACCACCAAAACATACATTACAGATTACTCAAAAGACCCATTCTAATAACATGTTCTTTGAATGTCTTTGGAGGCAATCTCTTGGTCAACGATCAGCAACCATTAGAGTGGTACTTAAATTCTCAATTGACACTTGTTGTTTCTGAACTCTTTCTCTAACGACTAAGTACTTAAGTTCCATGTGTTTGGAACCACTAGAGTACTTTCTATTCTTAGAGAAGAAAACGGCTGCTGTATTATCACAAAATATCTTCAGCGACCTGGCAATAGAATCAACTACACCAAGTGCTGAGATGAAATTACGTAACCATCATGCATAACTCGTGGCCTCGAAACATGCTACGAACTCAGCCTCCATCGTGGATGAAGCAGTGATAGACTGCTTTACGCTCTTCCACGAGATTGCCCCACCAGCTAGCATGAATATAAAGCCTGAGGTAGACTTTCTGCTATCTGGGCAACCAGCAAAATCTGAGTCCGAATAACCGATCACTTCTAACTGATCTGATCTCCTATATGTGAGCATATGATCCTTCGTCCCTTGAAGATACCGCATCACTTTCTTTGTCAATTTCCAATGCTCCATTCCTGGATTACTCTGGTATCTTCCTAACATTCCAACTGCAAAACTGATATCTGGCCTGGTACAAGTTTGTGCATACATCAAGCTCCCAACTGCTGACGCATATGGAACTTTCTGCATTTGTTCCTTTTCTAAGTCATTTCTAGGATACTGACTCCCACTTAATTTGTCACCCTTCATGGTGGGTGCACAACTGGCTGAACAAAGTTCCATGTGAAATCTTTTCAAGACTCGATTGATATAACCTTTCTGAGACAGTCCTAACAATCCTCAAGATCTATCCCTGAAGATCTCTATGCCAATGACATAAGCTGCCTCACCCATATCAACCATCTTAAAGTTCTTGGTAAGATAGTCTTTGGTTTCATACAGTAAACCAATATCACTACTGGCTAACAAAATATCATCCACATACAGAACCAAAAAGATAAACTTGCTCCCACTGATCTTCAGATATATACACTGATCAACAGTGTTTTCTTTAAATCCGAATGAGGTAATGGTATCATTAAACGTTATATACCATTGCCTGGAAGCTTGTTTTAGTCCGTAGATGGATTTCTTTAATTTGCAAGCCAAGTGTTCTTTTCCTTTCTTTGCGAACCCTTCAGGTTGCTCCATGTATATTTCCTCATCTAAATTTCCATTCAGAAAAGCTGTTTTCACATCCATTTGATGTAACTCTAAGTCATAATGAACTACAAGGGCCATAATGATTCTAAAAGAGTCCTTCTTTGATACTGGAGAGAAGGTTTCTCTATAATCAATGCCTTCTTTCTGAGTGAAACCTTTAGCCACAAGTCTGGCCTTATATCGTTCGATATTGCCTTTGCATCGCGCTTGGTCTTAAAGACCCATTTACACCCGACTTTCTTATAGTTACTAGGCAATTCGACGAGATCTCAGGCTTTGTTATGGTCCATAGATTTCAACTCCTCATTCATAGCATCAATCCATTTGCTAGAATCATTATTTTCGATGGCTTGTGAAAATGAAACTGGATCTTTATTAATCCCAATATCGAAATCAGATTCCTGTAGATACACCACATAATCATCTGAAATGGCAGATCTTCTTTCCCTCTGAGATCTCCTCAAAGCTGCCGGTTGTGGTGGTTCTACAACATTTTCAGTGGCGATATCCTCATGAAGTGGTGAACCATTATCATTATGTTGTTCTGGTGACTCAGCTTGATGATTAAGCTGAGGGACAACGATTTCTCTTGAAGGAAAGGGTATTGGGATATTTACCCTTATCACCTCAAGATCCACCTTTCTTAGTTCATCACTCCCACTAATTTCGCCATTCTCAAGGAATCTGGCATTACCAGTTTCAACAATTCTGGTACTATGGTTAGGACAATAGAATTTGTACCCTTTAGACTTATCTGGATAACCAATGAAATACCCAGATATGGTCCTGGAGTCTAATTTCTTTTCATGTGGATTATATATTCTAGCCTCTGCTGGACAACCCCAAACATGTAAATATCTTAAACTAGGTTTCCTACCAGTCCACAACTCGAAAGGAGTTGTTGAGACTGCCTTACTAGGAACCCTGTTCAAGATATACATAGCAGTCTTTAAGGCTTCACTCCACAATGAATTAGGTACATTAGAGAAGCTCATCATGCTCCTAACCATATCCATAAGTGTCCGGTTTCGCCTTTCAGCAACTCCATTCTGCTGAGGTGTACCTGGCATTGTGTATTGAGCACAAATGCCATGCTTTTCTAGAAATTTGGCAAATGGGTCAGGATTCTGTCCTGACTCATCGTATCTACCATAATACTCACCACCTCGGTCTGATCTCATGATTTTAACTTTTCTATCTAATTGTCTCTCGACCTCTGTAATGAACACCTCAAGGATGTCAACAGCCTGAGATTTTTCATGAATTAGATATACATAACCATAACGAGACAGATCGTCTATAAAGGTGATAAAGTATCTCTCTCCCGTAAAACATGGAATAGTGAGTGGTCCACAAATGTCTGTATGAATAATCTCAAGAAGCTCTTTGCTTCTTGTGGCATCTTTCTTGGTGTGTTTGGTTTGCTTTCCTTTTATGCAATCCACACACAATCCAAAATCAGTGAAGTCTAGGTTATCCAAAATCTCATTCTTCACTAATCTTTCAATTCTATCCCTGAAGATATGCCCCAGTCGTCTATGCCACAAGATAGAAGATTTTTCATCAATTAAGCCACGTTTAGAACCAACATTCGAATGCAGGGTTAAAAGAGATTGTGCAAACTCATAATTCAAGGAAATTTTATATAAACCATCACATAAAATTTCATGTCCAACCGAAAATGAATTAAACATCAAATTGAGTTTTCCACAACTAAATAAAACTGAATATCCAGCAACATCTAATTTGGATAAGACATTAAATTTCTAGAAATCGAAGGTACATAAAAAGTGTCTATAAGATCTATCTGATGACCGGTCTCTAAGAGTAGGCGATAAGTTCCAACAGTCTCGACCTCCACTTTGAGACGGTTTCCCATAAAGACAAATCTTTCACTTTCCTTCGGTTTCCTGAATGTAAGGAATCCCTGCATTGAATTAGTTATGTGAGTTGTGGCTCCAGAGTCAATCCACCAAGTATTAGAAGGAACTTCAGCAAGATTTGATTCATAACATACAAAAGAAAGATTCATACCTTTCTTTTCGAACCAAGCCTTTCTCTTGTTGCAATCCTTCTTCATATGTCCTTTTCTGCCACAAAAGTAGCATTTGACAGTGAAACTCTTTCCATGACCCTGGCTACTTTCCCCAGGTTCATTCGCTTTCTTCGGTGGAAACCTCTTACCTTTTCCATACTTTCCTCTCTTATGTATAGCTCCTTGAGTTACTGCCAATACCGAGTGATGTCCTTCTTGCCTCAGTCTCACTTCCTCTTGAACGCACATATTAGTCAGTTCATTCAGATTCCACCTATCCTTATGAGTATTATAGTGAATCTTGAATGGTCCGAATTGAGGAGGAAGTGAGTTGAGGATGAACTGTACCAAGAAAGATTCATCTACTTTCATTCCCAGTGTTCCTAACTTTGCAGCTTTATCAGTCATATTGAGGATATGTTGTTGGACTCCTCTACTACCATCATATTTCATGGTAGTTAACTCAGCCATAAGAGTGCCAGCCAATGACTTATCAGCAGATTTAAAACGGTCTTTTACAGCAGTTAAGAGTTCTGAAGCGTTAGCAGTCTGAGGGAGTGAAGTTTTGATATTGTTGGCAATGGTCATTTTAATAAACATAAGACTGAGTCTGTTCGACCTTTCCCAGGCTTTAGCATGGCTAACCTGATCTGCTGTACTTTCAGCAGTGACTTCCTCAGGTTTCTCAACTAGAAGAGCCAGATCAAGATCCAGTACACCCAGTGTGAATTGAACATGTTCAAACCATTCAGAGAAGTTTGTACCATTCAGGGCTGGAATGCTAGATGCATGAGAGTGTAAGGAAGTTGGAACGTTCACTGAAACAAAATAGGACAATGCTCACATTAAGGCCTCGAGTCAATACAAAAACATTAAATTTTATGAAGATGAATTATTGATATCACTTTGATTTCTCCTTTGGGCGAAACCTAAGCATATCCAGCATTCACTCTACAGGTGAGACCTTTTATCACCTATATAGGTCTAATATAATTTATGCCACTTAGACAGTAAGTCATGTTACCTTTGGGTATCCAATTCTACACCACTAAGTTGCACAAATTACACTACCCTACCCGGTTCGTAATTATTTGAAAGAGACTTTCCTTTGGGTTAGTCCCAATCTCCTAACTAGAACCGCCACCGAGAATATTATTAACCTTAATGTCACCCTTATTGACAAGTCTTTTATGTAGTTGTATATTCATAAGGCTCACTAATGTAGGTCACTTTGGCAACTACTAAATCATTAAACTGTATGAATATAAAACTAACCAATAATATTCTCTAACCTTTTATTTGAGTTATTCTATAATTCACCAATATTGTCACTTGACCAAATCAATCACTATTAACACAATAATATTAAATGTGTAACATACATTTATGATTGAACTAAACAAATATTAGTCGACTGGTCAAGGTAGTCCTAGTCGACTAGGGGCAAGTCAAGTCGACTATAAATGAAAGGCTAGTCGACTGACAGAGAAACAGAGAACCACACATCTCTCGGGTCAACCTATTAGTCGACTAGGGCAAGGGGTTTAGTCGACTATACTAATTATTAGTCGACTACTAAAATGATCAAGTCGACCGACAGTGAAAATACAGAGAGTCATTATTTTCCTGAGAGGAGACCTAGTCGACTAGAGGTGTGGGCAAGTCGACTAACAGGAGATGAAACAGAATACTTATAACTGTTATTCGACTGAAGCCATATCAAAAAGAACATTTAGGGTTTGTTATTCAACCAAAAATTAATTTTGATCCAAGTGATTGAATTAGTGGAATATTAATAGAATTTTGAAGAAAAGCTAATAAATCCTCTTTAAAAATTCTACAGTTGAATGATCTGAATTTCTTTTTGAAACAGTTAATCAAAAACCTAATTTTATGAATGTTTGATTTCAACAGGTGTTGTCCATAATCTTTATTCTGAGATGTATAGATTCAAAACCATGCTCTGATACCAAATATTAAAATAAAACTTAAAGACTTCATGATGATGAAATCACCCAATAGATCTAGAATCAATACACCTCAAGAACAAGTATATATATATATATCTATGTACATACCTGAAGCCATTAGAAAGATTGATGATTGATGATATAACTAAGATCCCAGTCCCTTCTAATATCTCCTTGCAAACCCTAAATGTAGTCTCCTTTCTTCTTTCTGTCTCTCTAAATGCACTAATACAAAAAACTGTAATTTGATGGTGTGATAACAATAAGGGGTGTATGTGCCTTTTATAGAGGAGAGAAGAGGGTCCACAAAATAGCAAGTAACTGGTATGGGAGAAAACCACCCATCATGGCCCTTGATCTCCCATACGGTTATTTAACTTAAATAAAAATAACCTTTATATTCGGGTACTCATTATATATCAGTTAGGCTATTATTTATGGAATTCAATTAATAAATAACGGTTAGTGGGCCACTAAAACGTGAGACTAACACCTCTCTCTCTCTCTCTCTCTCTCTCTCTCAGTCTTGAAGTGACTTCCAAACAGGAAGTGGGAAATCTGCGACTCGATTTTCAAAACAAGTGAGAATTCTGCAACTCAGATTCCGAAGCAACTTCCAAGAGATTCTGCAAAATTCGTTCTAAAAGAGGGCTTAGAAAATTCAACAGTTAACTTATTCTTCTACCTTCCTTCTTCCTCTTCCTCTACAGTGGGTGCTCCTCCAAAGTAAAGGCAAATATTCTCTCAAAATTTGTCTTAGTCACGCTGCTTCAATAATCTTGTGAAGGTACTGGTTAACTACGGTTCGATCGTACGGTGATTTGGTAGTGCTATCCAAATACCGTGAAGGAGTGTTGTATCTTGGGAGACCAGCTTCCAGTAACCCGTTAGCACCGGTGCGGAGGACGTAATTGTCTTAAGGAGATTCGCTTTAAGCGTACCTCACCCCAAGTACTGTATAAGTGAATTAATTTCTTTATACAGGGGATATACTGAATATCAGTATATTGACACTGACTTGTACCAGTCTAATTGGTATTTAACCAAGGAAGGTAATTGAAAAATGGTTCTTTAATTAAGGAACATTCTATTGAACGGAAAACCTCCCACCTGATATTAACAGACCTGGTCAATTAGATCGGTGATATTTCAGTGATATTGATTAGTTGTCAGATTGATCCCTTACACCAACAGAAATTTGCTGTTTTTTCGTTTCCTAAACCTTTTCTCCATTCCACGTCATTCTTAATTGGAGAAACCCCCAGATTATGTGTTCCCTCATTGCCAGTATTTGTTTTATCCTTTCTGTTTAAATACTTCTATCTTCAGCTGGAAGATTTATTTATTTATTTTCCCTCTGTGATGGAAAATGAAGTCGAGGACATTTTTGATGAAATGTCATCAAGAGAATTATTTGTGAATGATGATCCTTAATGTTTGAGTGTAGATGCAATGACTGTTGATGGAGATTTTTACATTACCTACTGAATCTTTTAGGCTTACCTACTGAATCTTTTAGGCCTTGATGGATGTGAGTAGCATTAACCTGTATATTTGGTTTGTGATTGAATAAAATTTTCATGCAGTTGTAAATTCTGCTTGTCTTTTACATGTGCTTGCAGTCTTTTTCTGTGTTTCATGTTGATTTTCATGTGCATTGTCCAATAAAATTTCTGATAATATAGCTCTCTGTTGCTTTTCCCTGGAATTTGCATTGAAACCGGGATCACGCAGCATCAGATTTTCTTGTTGATTTTGCCATTCAATTCCAGCTTCATAAAATCTAGATAGCTTTAGTGGTCAAGTATTGTCAATTTCAGACCATGCTTCGTATAACCTGCTGTGTGTTTCTCAAAGGCCATCATAGATCTCTTTGTAGAATCTGTCTCAATTCAAACCACCACCACCCCACCCACACACACACACACACACACAAAACCCTCCTCTTAATATAAAAAATATGCTACCAAAAGGATACAGAGTTGTTAGATGCATTCTTCTGAATTTACAGCACTCTATCTGCTGGTTTCCTTTTTATCTGCATAAATAGACTACTCTGTATTTCTATCTTTACTAATATAATGCATACTCTATAAACTCTCACAAACTAAGATTTGCTTGTCTAAACTTCCTCCATTAAGTCTAATCATCCACCATTTTAAAAACTTAAAGCTTACATTTCTCATGTTAATTCCCTCCATTTGAATTTTATTATTGCAATACAGGTGCATTTAAATTTGCATGGCTTACACATTCTTCAAAGCATTTACTTTTTCAAAGCAACATAATATTTCACACTTAAAATTAAAAAGACACAGTTGCAATAAAAGGAAGATGGAATCTTATCATAAATCATATTTAGCGTATGAAAATATAAAATTTTCTTACGCGTACATTGCACGTGCTCAGAAATCTGGTTACCATTAAGATATATGTGTACAAGAAGTATTTTTACCACTTTACTTTTCCTCTACGTTACTTTGCACTCACCTTTACAAGGTGTATGTGGTCTAATTTTTACAAAATACGGGGGTTATTATTTTGAATCTTTGACATAAATGCTGCATGAATGTGCACTATTGTTATTGGCCCACTATTATTTTCAATTTTCAAAGTAGTAAATGATGTGAACCTAACAATGAACTAAAATGCTAGACCTTTTTGTGATTGGTTACTATCTAACTAATAATGTAATTAGATAGTAACTTTGCAAATACAAAACAGATATTATATTAGCTTGGGTTTTTAGGATCTAAATCTCTCACAGATCTTTTATTTGGATATTAGTTCCTGGCAATAGCGTATTTGGATATTAGCCCCTCATAATTTATCCGTGACTTGTTATAAGTCCCTCTAAATAAAAATATTATCGAAAGTAAGGTATAATACATTACTTTATAATTATGTTCGCACTTTTATCTTATTATCTCTTCTTCCACTATTTGAATCAATTCAAGTTATCTAATAATTTTTTTACGTTTTTTTTCCTTTGTTTTATTGGCTTATACTATTCATACTTCTCTTCCTGCAAAAAGATTTTTTTCCCTGAAGTTTTTTTTTCAATGCTATTTCACACTTGTGCAACTTTAAAATTCCGAACGAATTTATCGTAATTACTGATAAGATTTGGATAGAATATATAGTAAAAGACTAATACCAAGTGAACTTCATATTATGAGAGGCTAATATCGAAATATGATATTGTCAGGGACTAATATCAAAATATGAATATTATTAGAGACCAAAATTCAAATAAGAGATTTGTTAGGGACTGAATCCTAAAACCCATATTATCTATTATAATCATCCCTTTGCCTAATTGATAACCCTAGAGGTTGCGCCAGCAAGTGGGGAGTATTATGGCCAGCATTGGAGAGCAGCAGTAAGCATGAGATTTGGCAGGCCTTGGCTTTTTTTTTTATGTTTAGAAATCCAGTTGGTTATGTTATTGGTCATTACAGAGCCTTTGCCAATAACAGCAGTTGACAGCATATATAGATCCTTGAATGATCATGCAAGCATCCTGCCAACTGTTCAAAAAGGATGATCTAAATTGATCACAACCCATTAATAAATCCAGTTGGAGAGACGTGGGAGATTACTGTTGGAAAGAGAGAGTTTACTGATGGGGAAGTTGATTAGGATCGTCGAGGGGTCGTCGAGTGATCGCCGAGGAAGTCGACGACGAAGACGAAGGGAAACAGCAGCAGAAAACAAGCAGCAGCAGCAGAACAGGTTCAGCGGTCGACCGGGCCGGTCGACCGCACATGCACAACGTGCACAGTGTCAGAGACCGGTCGACCGCCCGGTCGACCGGAATGTCTGACTGAACAGGGCCCAACTCTCGGTTGTTTTCGGTCGACCGGCCGGTCGACCGAGGTGGAGGTCGGTCGACCGGACCGGTCGACCGACAGTCGGGTTTGGGCTGAAATCTGCAGTTCGGAAACCTGTTGTATTTAAGGGCTGCTATTGTTTTCTAGGGTGAGAATCATATAGAAGAACCTGCGAAAGAGAGATAGCAAAGGGGTTCTCTTGCATTCAAAGAGACCAAGAGCTATTGTAATCTCTTCCTAATATAAATCTCTCCATTGATTGCCCCGAGGACGTAGGCACGTTGGCCGAACCTCGTTAAATCTCGTTTTTTGCGATTGATTTGTTCTTCTTGGATTTGTTGGATTGTTCTTTGTGGTTGAGATCTGTTGGATCCTCTATTGGTTGTTGTCGGTGCGCACAACAAGTGGTATCAGAGCATCCAGGTTGCTCTTTGGGATTTCTGAGGATTCGGAAGGGCTCGAGATCGGATCCGGTGGAGATCGTGTGTCGATCTCAGATCTGAGGTATTGGGTGTTCGAGGAGATCGTGTGTCGATCTCAGAAGGACTCAAGGAGGGCTCATTGAATCCGTGGTGGAGTAGATCTGGTGAGAAACTCGATCTAGGGTTTCAAGGGACAGGTAAAAATCCTATTTTTATCTGAGTAGAGATCTATTTCAAAGTTGGTTGATCTTCCGCATAGATAGAGAATCAGGGAAAATCTCAATGGCAGAAGAAACTGCATCAGTTAAGACAATGAACAATTACCCAAGGATTGAAGTTGTTAAGTTTAATGGGACTAACAATTTCGGAATGTGGAGATGCGAGGTTATGGATGCGCTGAATGCATCAAACCTCGAGGACACTCTCCTATTGGAGAGGAAGAAGAACACTACCACTGATGAAGATTGGGCAAAGATGAACAGATCGGCATGTGGCTTGATACGTTCATGCTTGTCACAAGACATAAAATACCTTGTGCAACATGAGACGTCAGCGAAGAAACTGTGACAAACCCTTGAAAAGAAGTACCTGAAGAAGAGTGTAGAGTCCAGGTTGCAGCTTAAGAGTAAGCTGTATCAGTTCAGGATGCAGAAGGGTAGCACAGTCAATGAGCACATCAACCGATATACGAAGCTTCTTACAGATCTGCTGAATTTGGATGTCAAGGTAGAAGAGGAAGATAAGGCGGTCATCTTTCTGAATTCACTTCCTGCAGAGGAGTACGAGACATTCACACTGACCTTCATTAATGGAAGGCAGACCTTGGATTATAATGAGGTGTCGTCTGCATTGATGAGTTATAACACAAGGAAGAATGAGAGGCATCCTTTACAGTCAAGCTCAGTGGCGGAGGCACTGGAAGTAAGAAGCAGAAGTTCATCGCGGAAGGGCAAGGAGGTGAGAGGAAGATCGAAGTCCAGGTCGGGCTATAGGGATCTGAGGAAGGATCAGTGCATTTTGTGCCGAGAGATAGGGCACTGGAAAGTGGACTGTCCGAAGTTCAAGGGGAAGAAGAAGGAGCCGAATGCTGAAGCAAATCTATCAAAGGTGACGAAGACTCAGAGGAGTAGTTCACAGGAAGATGGAGCAGATTCGGACTCGTCAGGTTTCTCGTTTTCAGTCAGTTCTCCCATTAGTGGTAACTCATGGAAAGATGAGTGGATTCTGGATACAGGTACAACATACCATGCGTGCCCTAACCGGGGCTGGTTTTCCAACTTTGAGCAGCTGGAGGGGTGTTCGGTCGTTATGGGCGACGATCACCCATGTAGCGTGGAGGGTGTAGGTACAATCCGAATCAGGATGGTTGATGGGATAGTAAGGGAGCTGAAAGGAGTGAGGTATGTACCTCAGTTGAAGAGAAATCTAATCTCCGTGGGAACTTTGGAAGCATCGGGCATGGTGATATCTGTTCGAGATGGCGATCTCAGGATGATCAAGGGCTCGATGGTGGTGATGAAGGGCGTCCGCCGAGGAAATCTCTACTACTTGAAGGGTAGTACGATTACAGATCAGGTGGAGACTTCAAGTTCATCAGATGATGTTGGCCCGGAGGACTGGCAGGGAAAGGTCGGACACGAAGATGAAAGGTCTTTGCAAGCTCCTGCAAAGAAGGAATCCATGGAAGGTGCTGCTACCTGCAAGTTGGGAGGTGGACACAGCGTTCTAGACAAGAAGACGGTGAGATTCAGCACCAGTACTCACCACAATGAAGGTCTTCTTGATCGTGTTCACGTGAGCGTATGGGGACCTACTAAGACGACATCGCTTGGAGGTCATAGGTACTTTGTCTCTTTCATTGATTGTTCATCTAGGCAGTTATGGATATATCCTATGAGACAAAGGGGTGAAGTCCTAGATGTGCTGAGGAAGTGGAGAGGAAAAATGGAGAGGCAGATAGGTAGGAAGATAAAGGAGCTTCATATTGGTAATGTTGGAAAAGACATTGACCGATTCTTACAGTTTGGCCAGAACACAGGGATTGCTACTCACTTCTCAACAGGTACAGATGGGTTGGCTAAAGAGATAGTCCGTTCCTTGCTGGAGGAGGTTCAAAAGTTATTGTCTAATTCAGGATTGGACAAGTCGCTTTGGACTGAGGCGACTGAGTATGCTAGCCATCTCAGGAACAGATCGACTGCAATAGGAGGTAAAGCTCCATTAGGAACTTGGTCTGGAAAATTTGCTCAAGATCATGGTGTGCTGCGGGAGTTTGAAAGTCCGGCCTACTTCAGTGCCAAGAGTGGCAAGGTGAATCCGCGAGCAAAGAGGTTTGTCTACTTGGGCGTCAAGGGAAACAGTTACAGGTTGTAGGACCCCGAAGACAAGAAAATCATGATGAGCAGACATGTCACACTTGGAGAGGCTTCAGTAGTGAAGTCCACTGTCTCTCAGCAGGTAGAGAGGACGGAGACCAAGGAAGGATTGCAGCGGGTAGAGGTTGATGCTACTCCATCATCTCCAGTTGGTTCGGCATCAGAGGAGACTTCATCGGAGGTGACACCGGGAGGAGTTCAAGATACCAGGGGTGATGCTGAACAGGATGACGACATTGCAGAGGATGTCGAGTTATTTGCAGCCATTGGAACCAAGGTGAAACCACGGTCGTGGTTGAAGAAGCATGAATCTCAAGCTTGTGAACGCGACAAGCTCAAGTTGAAGGCCGTTGCTCTCCATGATGGTCGGGAAGAGGTTCATATGACTCAGTCTGACAGGTTCACTGCTGCAGATACAGGTACCATTATTTGAGCTTGCTGAAGCTCATTTAAATGAACTACGGTTGGCTTGATCCTTTTGGGCAAAGGTACGTAGGCAGCCGTAAAGGCGCAGCCATTTGGTGATGCAACTCTTATGAAGCTAATTGGGTTCTCGAGATGTTATTCTGGACCTTCACGTAGAGGTGAAGAGTTGTGGCCTATTGAAGCTTCACGTAGAGATGGAGAGACTTCACGTAGAGGTGAAGAGACTTCATGTAGAGGTGAAGTGGTGTGGCCAGTTGGATCTCACGTAGTGGTGAGATGGTGTGATCTCGATGAACAGGTTTATCTTCCGGTTAGAAGATGTTGAGCTTGCATAAGGAGTGGTGTGCATCCAGTTGAAGCCGATGATGTTTGGTGTGTTCTACGCAGACTTGGTTGGACCGTCAGTGGAAGACAGGTAGACTAGATAGAGCTAGTCAGTGGAGAGTCAGTGTTGGCTCATAAGGAAGTCTTCGTGAGGTCTGAAGTTGCGGAGAGGGAGCCATGGTTAGTGATCGGCAGGTATGGAAATTCTCCTAAGGTGAAGTGCAGGGAAAGCATGTGCGATGTTTTCCAGGAATAGATGAGCCAAAGATTCCAAGCCGAGATCGTGTGTCGATTTCGCCGAGATCGTGTGTCGATTTCGACCGGTGCGCGCAAGCCGAGATCGTGTGTCGATTTCGCCGAGATCGTGTGCCGATTTCGCCAGGTGATGGACTGGGATTCGTTAGAGATCGGCTCAGATTTTGAGAAAATCTTCGCCGAGGTGGAGAATTGTTGGAAAGAGAGAGTTTACTGATGGGGAAGTTGATTAGGATCATCGAGGGGTCGTCGAGTGATCGCCGAGGAAGTCGACGACGAAGACGAAGGGAAACAGCAGCAGAAAACAAGCAGCAGCAGCAGAACAGGTCCAGCGGTCGACCGGGCCGGTCGACCGCACATGCACAACGTGCACAGTGTCAGAGACCGGTCGACCGCCCGGTCGACCGGAATGTCTGACTGAACAGGGCCCAACTCTCGGTTGTTTTCGGTCGACCGGCCGGTCGACCGAGGTGGAGGTCGGTCGACCGGACCGGTCGACCGACAGTCGGGTTTGGGCTGAAATCTGCAGTTCGGAAACCTGTTGTATTTAAGGGCTGCTATTGTTTTCTAGGGTGAGAATCATATAGAAGAACCTGCGAAAGAGAGATAGCAAAGGGGTTCTCTTGCATTCAAAGAGACCAAGAGCTATTGTAATCATCTTCCTAATATAAATCTCTCCATTGATTGCCCCGAGGACGTAGGCACGTTGGCCGAACCTCGTTAAATCTCATTTTTTGCGATTGATTTGTTCTTCTTGGATTTGTTGGATTGTTCTTTGTGGTTGAGATCTGTTGGATCCTCTATTGGTTGTTGTCGGTGCGCACAACAATTACTTAAATAAAAAGAGGAGAAAGCCAGGGTTCCAAGAGGGATTCGGTTCATGTGTGTGAGCCACACACACACATACAATAAGAGAGCCAATCCGGTGTTGACACGTGAATTGGAACTCTTATAATCTTCTATAATATGTGTGAGACGCCAACGCACATAACTTATTATAAGAGAATTAGTACATATGTTAACACTTGATTGACCCTCTTATTATATGTGTGTGTGGCTCACACACATGAACCGAACCCGAGTGAGAGTTGGCATAAATGGCAAGAAAATGATCTCTTGACAGCGTGAAGTGATTTCTCCATATTATATATAGCCCTTTGAATAAATTCTTTTATCTGTTTTTACTATTTTGATGAGCTCAATGTTCTCCCAAAATAGAATTTGTAGAGAATAAGAATTTGAGGAGATGTTTTGAGAATGACACAACCCTAATAACTCTAGTTGGGGCCCGCTGTGTGTCACATCAGACTAATATTAAAATTGGGATTCCGTTTGAAAAGGTAAATATATAGGTGTAGATTTTTTTTTACTTGTAATTTTGAAAGCGAATGGTGACCACATTTTTCAATTTCAACCCTCTTTCCACCAATTTGGAAATTAAGAAATTGAAACATGTCATGTCAGTATTTGATATCTGATTTAAATTTTCTTTCTTTTTTCTTTTTTCTTTTTTTTTTTTGCGAATAAAGTTGGGAGTTGAAACAAGAATTACACACCCAATTTTTGGAGAATTAGAAATTAAATTAAATTCTCAAAATATCAGAAAAAGAATAAGAGGAGCTCAGACAGAGATTACTCCAGGAATTTTGAGACTACCTCCAAAGTATGGAAACTGTCTTGAATTTATGTTTGGAAAAGATTGTATTACATCGGGAGTTTAACATAATAGTTTACATTTACTGAATGTAAATATTATGTTATACATGAAAAAATTGTAAAAAGTGGGACCCAATTATGAATGTAAAATGGTGGCAAACCATGGTATAGCAATTGAAAACCATTGAGTTTTAAAGTAGTAAAAAGTGCTCCAAGAATGAAGTTTGGAAATATTTTTAAGGGAACTCTGAAGTATGAGTATGGCAATTGTAAGTTTTTTTTTTTTTTTTTTTTTTTTTTTTTTTTTTTGGAATATCTGATAAAAAAACGGGAGTTATTTGCAAGACCTAATGAAACAGGAAAATTACCGAAGGGATCTTCCCAAATTTTATCTTTTTTTGACCGTGGCTGATTTATTAATTTTCTGTATTTAGTTAAATCTGAACTAAATACTTGCCGATTAAATCTATTGAGCCCACCGAAGCTGTCAGGACAAAATTGTATGGATAGTGTTTATCTTTTTTTTTTTTGGGTTCAGTTAATTCGTTTTTCTGCAATTCAATTTCTGATACCTTGCCTGATGAGACCCAACAATTGTCTCAGAAGAATCCACGTGTTTGGTGCATTTAACCCCAAATTTGTACAAAGATGCTCAAACCCCGCCCACTGTCTGTACTCCGAATTTATATCAACAGTGCTCAGTTATATTCAATTTGAGGAGCCATTTCTGTTCTGGCTCTTTTTAAAACCAAAATCACTACGCATAATCCAAATTCAAGTCTGAAGCAGTACGCAGAACGCGTTCATTCCAAATCCAAGTCAAATTTTGCACACAATAGTTGAAAATGTAACAACTTTGCTTGCAGAAGAGTTGAGCCTTGAAAAATTGAAAATGTCCCTTGAGTCCAATATGGGCCACTTGCTACATGTCCTTCTTCCAAGCCATTTAATCAACTGCCGTTCGAGCTAACTACCTATTCATCTCCATTCAAGGCTCAAAAGTTCGCCAAGTTTTCAGCTCGGCAGTCACAAGCTTCAGTGGGTCCCACAACAATTGGCCCATTCGGAGTCGATAAGAATGGGTGCTGATGTTAGGTTGGATTAGGCTCAACAAGTACGGACAAGCGTTCGAGAGGGATGAACGAGACATGAGTTTTGTTCGACAGAGCGAGGTGAAGGACACCAGGACTGGAAGAACCAAGACCTAATTGAAAGCAGGCATGTTTTCAAATTCCAATAACTGGATTCATATATGCATGTGTAGTGGTCAAAACTTGACACTCGGTAAGATGCTCACACGTCTCACTGCTTCCGCCATATTGGACCCTCTCGTGAACATCCACAATTCTCAGAATCGCTCCAGACCGAACTTAAGTCAACCTCCAAAGCTTCGCCACTCAGAGACATCTCGTCAGAGGTATCACCTTTCAGAGTCACCGATTAGTCCAACATTCCCAACTTCACTAACAATCGATTAGATCTCCGCATGCAATCACGCTCTCCTACATAGAAGATCTCCGCATGCAATCACGTTGCTTCTTCTCTCCTACACTGAAAACGTGCGTTTAACGGTTATGAATTGATGACGGAATTCCATGCACGCAATCATAACCATCAAGCTAGCAATCGCGGCCGTTACAACATATCCACATATGAAAATCGTACAGCTGCACATATCTCGTCAGTGCCTCATCTGCCTGGAGGTAGTTCAGTATAAATAGACTTTCTTCTCCAACGAGCAAGAGGATTTTTTTTTCTTTCCATTCAATCCTAACTCAAAGAAATACCAGTACATACTTATAATTCCTGAAAAGTGACGTAAAAATAATGTGTCTCCATCTATTGTCTGTGTAATATTTATTATTTTACATTTATACCTTAAACACACATTCCCGTTTGTGGTGTGGATCTGATCAATTAGTGCAAAAGCTCCACCACACTATGTTTGAAAGCACACAAGGAGACGCAAGAAAACAGAGGAAGATGGTGATACTTGGCTGGGCTGAAATGAAACCAAACCAGTGGTCCGCAAATCATACAACACGAATTAATGATCAATTCGCCAGTTGCGAATTCATGGATGGAGTTTTCAGTATAATGTGATCTGAACCAGTATGGGATTCTTCAATGAGAGATAATGCAACAAAGGGAGGACCACAAAAGGATGTAGCTGTGAACTCTGCTACAACCCTAAAATGAATAAAGGAGCAGAAAAAAATACCTATTTACTGATGGCAGTCGATTTGAAGATGAAGCAAATATTAACATATTTCATTCATAAATTCTTACAAGGATGAACAAATAGAATATTGGCAGTGAAGCAGTTTCCTTTACAAATTCCAAGGAAATTAGTTCAAAACCTAGGGATAGGAAACAGAAAGGCATGAGTGTAGGATAATCTGAATACAAGTTTGAGTCTCATGTCATGGGGTTGCTTTGATCCTAAAAAAGAAAAGGGGGGAAGAAACAAATTAAATAAACAGAAAGGCACATGTCCAGGCTAGTTAACAAATATTTTGAGAACTCCAAAAGCAATTCCTAGAAGGAAACTAAAGATTGTGCACCCACATGAACCCATGTTTTCTACAGCTAGGAGAAAGGATAAGCGTGCGCGGACACGCGCACACACCAAAATGATTCTCAAACCAAATAAAGGCAATAGAGATAAAAGAGATAAGGCATTAAACAAACAAATTACAAAAAGACGTTTCTCAAATAGAAGTCTTCAACAGAAGTAAAATCAGAATATTTGATATAAACTTATTCTTGGGACCAGACAACACTCCCAACAATTTCACACTAGTAAATCAATGTCTCCAATACATCTGATGTAAAATTTAGAACAAAAAAAAAGGAACATACCTGACAAGAAACTGAAACAATGCCAGATATTACAGCAATTTTCCGTAGAGAAAAAAGAAAAGAAGAAAAGAAAAAGCAGTAGAAAGTCTATTTTGGCTCATTGCCGCGACAATTTTGAACACTCATCTGAATATAGTTCCGCACTCTGCTTTTACAGCTCAAACCAACGCAAGATACCAAATCTAAGCTCGATGTAGAAATTAAACTCACATCCAATCCTTACACAAAATCCTATAATATCTGAATTTTCTGAATTTGAATTTTATGGAATAACCTCTCTGGTTAGCTCTAGATTATTTACTAACCCATGTATATTCACGAGACATATGAATTCACAGTCGTGCACCTGTTTCACTGGATTCTTCGCCTATATAAGATATTGAAAGAATGACACCCTTCTTAGGCAGCGATTCCTGAAAATATAATCACCAAATGAAAGAAATATCAAAAATTTGAATCATGACAAGTAAAACTCAGTTATGATGAGAGAGAGAGAGAGAGAGAGAGAGAGAGAGAGAGAGAATAGAACAGGGAAAACAAATTTTTCCACTGACTCCTGCAGTCCTACCCATCAGAGTAAGGACAAATCTAAGATGGAAACATGCACATAAGGAATCCCACTCTTTAGTCAACATAATAATTAGCTTTAGGCACATGAAAAGCATATGCAATTCTTTTGAGAGTTACATGTGGAAATATGCTGACATCCGCTCAAAAATAAGAGTTAGTAGTGAATTTTATACCATTTGATACTTCTCTCTAAATGTTATGCATTGGTAATATAATAATCAGCACTGATGTGTTTCCCTATAGTGCACATCCATTACGAGGTTAGATGGGAAAACCATCACCTTATATAATCTAGTAATGAAAAAGGAGGGATTAACATATCATTGCTATGGTAAAGACACGAAATTAGCATTTGTAATGAGGATGTTGCCCGGTATGAAGCAGCTAGGACGTTTTAACTGTGAGATAGATTAAGCTCCTTCAGAGAGAGATTAAACAAAGCTAAAAAGTGTAGATGTATTCTTATACATCTTAAATTGCATAACATGATCTGTTCATCATATATAAGCTTATATCTGCATTATAATATCAAAAATAAAATTTGCCACTGCCTAATTATGATTAAAAAAAGATTCAAAAAAAGAATAGAAAGCGTACATTTTTAGTGTTGTCGTCTAGGCATCTTATGCCCTAGTTTTTTGCAATTTACATCATGGGCATTTTCATGCGCATCTATGTGTACATATATGCATATGTGTTAGCTGAGGATCATATTGTACATACATAGAGGAGATGGGTATTAGCTGATATAAGAGGAAATTTTACTATAGACAATCTAGATCTCTCACCTCCAAATCTCCATTGCTTGATTAGCATTATTCATCATAGTCTCCATGTCCTAAAATATTTTGGATACATGTTATTCATCATAATCTCCACGCAATAAAAATTTTTGAGTGAAAGGTCAAGTGGTTTGGGACCCAACACCCATGTATCAACAAAATAAAGAGTTTTTCAATAGTAGAATAAATGGGAGTGACATGTCCATAGGTAAAAAGTGTATCCAGAAGACGTGATAATTTATCTATTTACTTTTTAGGCATAGAGATCAGGACAGAGAAATGAACCTCAGGCAGCAGATGTGTGAAGATTGGAGTTTTGAAACCATAAAGGAAGTTAATCTCTTTTATTAGACATACATACATGATCGTACACATGAAGCATATGTAAATACACAAAGGGACCCGGCATCCACATGGTATCCAACTATCCATATCCTCCAAATCCAAGGTTTTAATATTTTAATGTCCACTTTTCTTGTTGTGCTTGTTCAAATCTCAGTATGCCAATAATACAGTTGCATGAACATGTCAGCCACACTTAATAGATCGAGGGGGAAAAAAAATTCTTGTAGATCAATTGTTTTAAACATTGAACCCAAAACAGGAAACTACGTCAATCAATCGCACATCTGTATTGTGTAATTCTCATCAAAGTCATTTGCTACACTTTATATCAATAAGGTATCACCTGATTCTAGAGGACAACTTAACTATCATGTTCCTTTCTGATTCTGCAGGTTGAAATAACATGTGCAGAATGGACCAATAGAAGTGGCAAAAACAGATTGCAACCATTAATCTTTGTTTTACTGGTTAAAGAGCAAACAATCTTACATTTCTTGATTCAATTAAAATAACTGCTAATGCCTTCACTTTTTTTTTGTTTAGTTTTTAAATCTTTGACATTAGCCTACAGGACATGAAGCAGAAAAGAGGCACCACAGAGAGAGGATCATATTCCTTTCTGGAGGATCATATTCCTTTCTGATTC
The DNA here is from genome assembly GCA_038442645.1 of Agave tequilana. NCBI lineage: Eukaryota > Viridiplantae > Streptophyta > Magnoliopsida > Asparagales > Asparagaceae > Agave > Agave tequilana. The sequence goes on from JAVJIF010005684.1 coordinate 135,345, forward strand.
TATAAGAAAGACTTCATAGAAACTCTAGGCAGAATGGGTGAGTAAAAGTTGCTAAAATTTATTGCAGACTAATTAGCTTACATTTCTTGATTCAATTAAACCAATGCAATGCCTTCTCTATACCCTTTTTCAAATTTATTTTAAGATGAAGACAGGAGGAACCACAGGAATAGAAGCAACAACCTGCAACATGATGAAGAAAGCACAAATTACAGGCAAGGGAAGTACATTAGTACCCCAATAGTTTGATGTTTTCTTAAGAAGATGCTCATGTTGTGTACATGGATCACAACAACCTATACTTCATTTCCATGCATTGCAAATGTAGTGATCCCCGCCCTCTTCCTTTTTGAGCAAAATTAAGAGCTTTCATACAGGGAGATCCAAGCAGAAAACTTCCTCAGCCTAGAGTAGTTGTACCTTTATCCAACCAGCTTTGCTAATCCACTATGGTGTGTTAAGCCAATAAAATTGCAGTCTACATCATTTATTGAATTTTAATCAATTTATAAAGTTTTTAATTTGAGAAACCGGTCAATGACTGTTCGCCGTCTAGGATTTGAACCCTGGTCCCCCCTTTGTCAATCCCACCCATTACCAAAGAACTAAGCACCATTAAGCTATACTTTAACATGTTTTTTGTTTACTTCATATGAAAATATGTATTTTAGCAATCAATGTTATTTTATAAAAAATGGTTTCAATGAGAACTTACTCTAAGTCCATCATAATTTCTTTCTAATCTAATGTCTCCAATTCTCATTAACATTCTAAATATTTTAATTCATTGGTCCTTTTTATACAATACAATTATGTAATCACAAATAAGAAACTATTTACATATAGCAATTTTACTACAGACGCATGTTGGTATTTCACGTGTCTAGGCTTAAAGAACAGGACATGTTCAAGTAGCATAGTCAAATGCTCTGTCATACAATTCAAGCCATCACTAGTTGATGGTATAATATAACAAAGGTACATGAAATTTTGAAGATGCATAATACAGATCAGAGGCTACTTGGGTGAGGTTAGCATATAATTTTACGGTTAAATACAGACAGTAGCAGATTTGGATGGAAGGACTGAGAAGGTATCTAATGAACTGCAAAGTTATACAATGTACCTTGCACGTCATAGAATTAAGGCATGTATATGAATAACAGGAAAAAGAAAGTAAAAGTGCACAATCTGACAATCAATAACAAAGTTTAAGTTCCTTACCTCCATTTGTCTGTCTACTGGAAACATTGTAACTTCCAACATAACCAGCTGAGCCCTTGGCTGTGATATCTGAGGCTGCATTGCCAAGCCCATAACCAAATGGACCAGATCCATCAAGATCAGATGATGCAGAGCGCCAGGTCGGATCCCCATAGATTGAACCGCTACCATATGTATCTGAATAGTTCCCTTCATATCCGTTGCCCAATGCATTAAATGAAGCATTAGCAGAACCTCCTGTCCCGCTGTTCCTTCCGTAACTGCTGGCACCCAAACCCAAACTATTCTCTCCAGTTCCATAACCCATGCTAGCACTTGCATATCCTGCACTGCTGGCCACACCAGGGGCAGAAACAGGAGAGGAGGAACCTCCCCAGTTGAAGCTGCTATTACCAAACCCTCCAAGGTTCCCAGTCCCAGAGGCCAAGTATGAATTAGAACTAGTAGAGTTGGTAGTATAATTTAGACCGCCATTACCCCATAAGTTGCGAGCTGGTGAACTAAATACTGACCCAGGGCTGGCATTACCCCCACCATAACCTATAGGACTACTGAATCTATTGGAATTCCCACTATAATAAGGGCTCAGTGCCCTTCCATAACTAAGGCTGCTATTGAAATTTGAGCTCCCTCCATAAGACGGGCTCATCCCAGGCTCAAAATTCATTCCAATTCCATAACCAGGACTGAACGAAGGGAACCCAGTTCGCCCACTAGCTAGAGGTCCATATCTGCCATCTATCCTCATTCCATAGCCACCAATCGAGCTTGGATTATATCCTTGAGTATAACCATTAAGAAAGCTATTGATCCTATTCATGCCATAGTTATATCCGCTGATAGGAGATCGCATGTTCGGAGCAGGGGACAGCTCCTTGGGGACGGCCCTCTTAACCTCCACCATCTTACCATTCAGCTCATGGAAGGTTTTAAGCAAAACCTTGTCCACAGATTCCTCCGATTCATATGTAATGAAACCGAATCCCCTTGGCCTCTGAGTGTTGTGATCATACATCACAACGACATCGGTAATAGCCCCAAACTGTTCAAAGTACTTCCTGAAATCGCTGTCTGTTACAGTAGATGCCAGGCCTCCCACAAAGATCTTTTTGGTACGAGTAGGACCGGGAGAACCATGAATGCTGCTGCTGTTTCTATTGACAATGGTTTGGTCATCCCGAGGAACAGCCTTCTTAGCTTCCACCTGACAGTCCATCAACCAATTACTTGAATTATATAATGATAACATATTCAATTTTGAAACCAATTCATAAGCAAGATGCAGGGACAAGAATCAGAGTCTAAATCTACATCTGCTAATGAATTGCAATAGCGATATCAAAGACAATGTTAGCTAAGGTGTGAATTAGTCACCATCCGGCCATCGATCAAGTGCTTCTCCATGACCACTCTCTCAGCGACCGCAGGATCGGCAAACACGACGAATCCGAACCCACGGGCGCGGCCGGTGGTCCGATCCTTCATTATCACGGCCTCCACAACTTCTCCGAAGCCTTGGAAGTACTCGCGGAGGCGGTCCTCGGTCGTGTCCCACGAAATCCCTCCAATAAAGAGCTTGCCGAAATCCGACTCCATTCTCTGCAATCCAAACACGCACACAGATTGTGAAATTGACCACCATATCTCACAGTTAAAACACAGCCATACCCTCAAACTAAATTCAAGCAATCGAGCAATCCATCCACTCATTAGATCCAATACAAATCTATACAATTCAATGAAAAAAATCCAATACTCAGATGACAAAATCAGATTTTCCCGATACCCAGTTAATAGGTTCTTAAAAAAAAACCACTAACCGATCTAAATAATAGATCCGACAGAGCAAACAGACCACATAAAAAATTTTAAAAAAAGTACCTTGAAATCAAAGAAGGAATCTCCGATCCTTTGCTGATCGAAGGAAAGAGATAAGATTGAGATCGGATTGAGATTACCTTTACCAAGATCTGAGGCGCTCCGGGATGCTAAAAATGGAGGGAGAGGATCCTCTCTGCTCAATAACAAGATCCCAGAGTTGGCATCGAGAAGAGGAAGAGGCCTTGGGTTCTTCTTCTTCCTCTCTCTCTCTTTGGGTCTTTTTTAAATATTTAATTTATGTGAATTTTATCGATTTTACTTTCTCTTTTCTTTTTTTTTTGCTTCGCTTGGTTTCCTCCAATTCCGGTGGATTTCAATTAAAGAAAGAGGAGAGAGGAAAGCCAGCGGAGGTCATATATAAAGATGAGAGAGGAAGGAGGGATCCATCACCCATAGGTGGAGACAGCGGGGGGAGAGGTGATGCTGATATGCTTTGAGGCTTTAGATTTCAAAAATGTTAAAAAAATAATAATAATAAATAATAGACATGCGGTGATGTCTATTTTGAGACTTTGCATGCCGGTCCTATCTACATTCCCTTTTGCCACATTTGGTCTCCTCGTAAAGTTGCTGTTTGCGGGTATTGTACCTTTCTAGGGGAAAAAAATAAAATAAAAATGTTATTTTTGGTGGCCTGGAGGAAATTGAAATTGTAGGGTTTTTCTGGTTTTGTTAACATATAATTTTTCTTCGTGTTTTGTTCAAAGTTTTCATTCCTTACAGCAAATTTGTTTTGTTTGGGTGTCCAAATTCTCACGTTTTGTTAGCTCTGAACTTTTCATTCGCCGTAAAAAAAAAATCGCATCTTACTGTAAAATGTAACAAATATGGTGAAAAGATTTGACTCTAGCAAGTATGGAAGCAATTTCGTTTTATTGTGGTGTAGTATTATTGTGAATTTGTCTTCAAGAATAGATTATGGTCAAAGAATATCCAATCAAAAAGAGAAGTACTTGAAAAAGAAGCAGATCAAAAAAACAGTGTGGCGGTCATGTCGACCGCACACAATGAGTTGCCGACATCACTCAACAAAGAAGAAATCAAGATCAGATTTTCGCCATGCACAAAGGCATGTCGATAGGGGCCTGTCGACTACTCGCTCAGGCTTCTCGACAGCCAGAAGCCCAAAACAGGATTCTAGTTTTCTTTTGAAGCACGTTCAGATTCTTTTTCTGCTGGACTTCGAATAAAATTCAAATTCTATTCATTAAAAGACGTGTTTCTAAAAATTGAAGGGTTCAGAATTATTCTAAATCAAGAAAATCAACTCCTACAAAGAATTGATCAAGTTCGTCAACCATCTTACGGTCAAGATCATCTCATAATACAAATAGGATTTGTATGATAAAACTCTATAAATAAAAGTTGTAACACAGTATCTTGTAACACAAGGAGAAAAGAAAGTCAATATAAAGAGAAAAGGAATACTTTTGTAATCTAGAGGGATTTAAGGGGAAGGTGAATACTCTTGTGGGAATCATGGGGAAGGTTACAGCTCTTGTATCAAGTTTATTAATAAAACTCTCTCAGGTTCTCTTCCTGTGGATGTAGGCCAAGTTTGGTCTGAACCACGTTAAATCCTCGTATTCTTTTCTACTCTTTTTGTTTTGATATTATTAGTTTGCTATACAATAGCTTTCTTTTGCAAGTATTACATATTGTTGGAGTTCTGCAACGTCGATCACGATCTTGGGCATGCTAATAGTTGGTGTCTTAACCCGATTATTGGTGTAGTCTCAACAATTGGTATCAGAGCTATCGTATCACAATAATTGATATCAGAGATTAACGTTGACGATAAGGCAATATGTTGAAGATTGAAATTTCTGCGAGCAAGCTCGGGGTCGAGAAATTCAATGGCAAAAGAAACTTTGGTTTATGACAAAAGAGAGTGAAGACGTTTGTGCAACATGATCTTCACAAAACTCTGCAGGGAAAGTCAACAAAACCTGCGGGCATGACAGATGAGGACTGAGAGGAGTTGAATCTGAAAACAGCAAGCACGATCCAATTATATCTCACAGACGAGGTCATGTAAAACTGATGGATAAAGAAACAACTACGAATTTGTAGTCAAAGTTAGAAATGTTGTATGTGAAAAAGAGTCTCTCCAACAAGTTGTACTTGAAAAAACAACTATATAGGTTACGCATGAAGCAAGAGATAGTGGTGTTGGAGTATCTGAAGTTCTTCAATAAGATCATCAGCGAATTACTGGTTGTTGATGAAGATCGACGAGGAGGACAAGGCGTCGTGATATTATCAAACGAGATCAAGAAAAGGTCAAATCAAAAAGAGCAGGAAAGTTCGATTTTGGTGGTCACGGGAAGGAAAAGAAGAGAAAAATGAAGGTCCGGATTCATCGAAAGCGTCACTTTTATCATAGGGAAGGTCACTAGAAGAGGACTGCAAGTACTGACAAGAGTGGTTGAAGAAGAAAGGGTAAACTGCGGAGGCGGACGTAGTGGAGAGTGTATCGGACACCAATGTGTTAACGGCTTCCATAGATAACACTTCTACGGATAAGAGTTGGATATTAGATTCTGATAATGTGGTTCATATATGTTTACTAAAGGAGATATTCAATTCTTTAGTTACAAAAGAGGAAGGGACTGTCAAAATAGTGGATGGCTTACTTGCAAGATCATCGGTGTGACAATCACGTTACAGGAAAAGATGGGATGGTGCGTACTCTGGAGGCGGTCTGGTACGTCCCAGAGGCGCGATACAATCTAATATCCACAGGCATGCTCGACGAAGAAGGATGCCGAATCCAAATGCGATAAGGCGTCATCACGGTTAGCCAAAGAAACAGGGTAATCCCAAAAGAAAAGAAGTGTGAAGGGATATACAAGATGAAGGAAGAAAACTCAATTTAAGGTGGAGTTTCAATGCCAAGCTTGGAAGGGGCTCATCGCGAGGTAGAACTTCATAGAAGACTGTGACAGGATGTGAACCGGGTCAAAGTGTTGCAAGAAAGACAAAAGGAGCATTCGGGCAAAGCTCGAGATGGCCCAAGGCATGACGGTGAATCAGTCAGAGGCTCCAGGAAGAGGGAGGAAGAATAAAAACTTCACGGTATGATTACAATTAAGAAAAGAGTTAAGGTAAAATTTTAAATTTCAATGTAATTTGTTAAAGGCCTAAAAAACAAGTCAAGACAAAAATTGTTGTGAATTTGCTTTATTTTCAAGAAAAGATGATGGTAAAAAAGATCCGATCAAATTAGAGAAGAAGAAAAAGAACTTGAAAAAGAAGCATATCAAGAAAACAGTGTGGCGGCCGACAGGCCTGTCATAGGACATAATAGGTTGTCGACAGGCCTTTCGACAGCATTCAATAGGAAATAAATCAAGATCAGATTTTTGACAGTCACACAAGGCTGTCGACAGGGCATGTCGACAGCCAGCACAGGCTTGTCGACAATCAAAAGCCCAAAACAGGATTCTAGTTTCCTTTTCGGGCGCATTCAAGTTTCTTTTTTGATGAATTTCAAATATACCTCAAATTCTATTCATTAAAGTATGCGTTTTTAAAATTGAAGGTTTAGAATTGTTCTACATCAAAAAAATCAATTCCTACAAAATTGATCAAGTTCTTCAAGAATCCGACAGTCAAGATCATCTCACAGTATGAATAGAGTTTGTATTATAAAATTCTATAAATAAATGTTATAATCTAGCATATTATACACAAAGAGAAAAAGAAGCCACTGTAAAGAGAGGAGTAGGTGACGTGCAAAGAGAAAAGGACTTAATCTGAAGAGATTCAAAGGGAATGTGAATACTCTTGTAAGAATCAAGGGGAAAGTTAGATCTCTTGTACCAAATTTATTAATAAAAGTCTCTCAAATTCTTTTCCCGTCGACGTAGGTCAAGTTTGAGTCGAACCAAGTTAAATTATCGTGTTCTTTTTCACTCTTTTGTCTTGATATTGCTAATTTGTTTTATAACAATTTTCTTTTGTAAGTATTACATATTGTCATAGTTTTGTAACGATGATCACGATCTTAAGCGTCCACAATAATTGATGTCATAACTTAATTATTAGTATGATCTCAATAATTAATTTCAGAGCTACCGTGCAACAATAGATATTTTACTATGAATAAGACTGTAAGATAAGCAACTTCAGTCTGAATGCAGCCACGTTCACGTTAATATTTTTCGACTTCAGCGAAACATTGTGTTAGAATGGGAAATATATCTTACAATACAAAACTTGAATATACAAGTAAGTTATTTGCAAAACAAAAGCACCAAGCAACACAAATTAGAACGCAGTTGAAAACTTTGACCTACTCGAGCATTGTAAATCTCTTTTAACATGGTCGGTTTGACAAACTCTTTTGAACCAGAGTGGGGACTAAGCGAACTTGCATAGAAACACCATGAAAGGATATCATAATGCTTGATTTGACAAAGAGGATGACTCTGAGCAAAAATAAATGAAAGAAAATAATTTATTTAATTGACTTTAAAACTTTGCAATAAAAGTTTTTGTTGTTATATATTGTTTTTTTCCCCTTCTTCCCATGCACAATTCAATTTCAAAAAGGTGTAAAGAATTGAAGTTGGAATTGTGGACTTGTACATCAAGATGATGTTGTGCTCTTTCTCTGAATTATTTTGTTTGTGTTGGTTGTGGTACTGTTCTTCTGTGCTTTAGAGATCTAGGGTTCCTCTGTGGGTTGTTGTTGTCGGAGCACAACAAGTGGTATCAGAGCTTCCCAGGTTGCGCTTGGGATTTTTCTAGCGATTCGGAGGGCATCAGGAGCTGATTCAGTGGAGATCGTGTGTCGATCTCAGATCAGCGGTAGTCTTATTCGTGGGATCGTGTGTCGATCTCAGAACATCGCAAGGAGTGCTCAGGGAATCATTGGTGGAGTAGATCCGGACAGAAACTCAATCTAGGGTTTCGGGAAGAATGTAAAAAATCTGATTTTTATCGAAGTTGTGATCTATTTCCAGTTGGTTTTCCGCAAACATAGAGGTTTCAGTTAGATAAATGGTAGAAGAAAGTACATCGGTTAAGACCACGAATCCTCATCCGAGGATAGACGTGGTGAAGTTTAACGGCACAAATAATTTTGGGATGTGGAGGTGTGAGGTTATGGATGCCCTGAATGCATCGAACCTCGAGGACACTCTACTTCTGGAAAAGAGACGAGGAAAAACCACTGAAGAAGAATGGGAGAAGATGAACAGGTCTGCGTGTGGGTTGACTAGGTCGTGTCTAACACAAGACATCAAATATCTTGTGTTACACGAGACATCTGCAAGGCAGTTGTGGGAGACCCTTGAGAAGAAATATCTGACCAAAAATGTGGAATCGCGATTGCAACTGAAGAGCAAGCTGTATGGGTTTCAGATGAAGAAGGGGTGCTCCATGAATGAGCATATCAACCGCTACATGAAGCTTCTTACAGATTTGGTGAACGTGGATGTCAAGGTAGATGAGGAAGATAAGGTTGTAATCCTCCTGAACTCACTCTCAGCGGAGGAGTATGAGACATTCGCATTAACCTTTATAAATGATAGACAGACTCTGAACTATCATGAGGTTTCGTCTGCATTAGCAAACTATGAGACGAGGAGAAAGGAGAGACAGCCTTCTCAGTCAAGCTCGTCGGCAGAGGCGCTAGCGGTCAGAAGCAGGGGTTCATCTAGGAAGGGCAGTGAAGAAAGAGGAAGATCAAAGTCCAGGTCGGGCTATAGGGATCTGAGGAAGAACCAGTGTGCCTTCTGCAGAGAAATAGGACACTGGAAAGTGGACTGTCTGAAGTTCAAAGGGAAGAAGAAGGAGTCGAAGGCCGAAGCAAATCTCGCAAAGGTGACGAATACTCAGAGGAGTAGTTCATAGGCAGATGGATCAAATTCGGACTCGTCAGGTTTCTCGTTTTCAGTCATTTTTCCCATCGTTGGTCACTCATGGGAAGATGAGTGGATTTTGGATACAGGTACAACATACCATGCGTGCCCTAATCGGGGTTGGTTTTCTAGCTTTGAGAAGCTGGAGGGGTGTTCGGTCGTTATGGGCGATGATCACCCATGTAGCATGGAGGGTGTAGGTACAATCCGAATCAGGATGTTTGATGGGATGGTAAGGGAGCTGAAGGGAGTGAGGTATGTACCTCATTTGAAGAGAAATCTAATCTTCGTTGGAGCTTTGGAAGCATCGAGCATGGTGATATCTGTTCGAGATGGCGATCTCAGGATGATCAAGGGCTCGATGGTGGTGATGAAGGGCGTCCGCTGAGACAATCTCTACTACTTGAAGGGTAGTACGATTACAGATCAGGTGGAGACTTCTAGTTCCTCAGATGATGGTGGCCCGGAGGTCTGGCAGGGAAAGGTCGGACAGGAAGAAGAAAAGTCTTTGCAAGCTCCTGCAAAGATGGAATCGTTGGAAGGTGCTGCTACCTGCAAGTTAGAAGGTGAACACAGTGTTCTGGACAAGAAGAAGGTCAAATTCAGCACCAGTACTCACTGCAATGAAGGTCTTCTTGATTGTGTTCACGTGTGCATTTGGGGACCTACTAAGACGGCATCGCTTGGAGGTCACAGGTGTAACAGTTGCCTCAATTAAAGTATTGTTATTTTCCTAAAATGTCATTTGTGCATGCATGATATTTTTGTATTCTGCGTATAATACGCGTATGAAGTAGACCCGTATTATACGGGTATTATACGGGTACGTATATACAAGTGTATACGTAAGTATTTATACAGGTATAAGATTTTTTCTTCCTCCACAAGTTTCTTTTCCTTCCACAATCTTCTCCAAGCTTCTCAAATATTCCATCAAAATATCTCCATCTCCATGGCTAGTTCTGATTGGTCAAGAGAAACACCTCACCCTCCTATTTTACAAATAAACCCCTCTCCTTTATATTTTTACAAAATGATGGGACACATGGCATAAATTTATGGAAGGACACATGGCACAAATCTATGGAAGGATTGAAGCTATAAATAGAGAAAGATGAAGAGAATTCAACACTTTTTCAAAAACTCTCTCTCTCTCTTAAAACTCTCTCTCTCTCTCTCTCTCTTAAAGAACTCCCTCCTTTTCAAGTAACAAACAACAAGGATCAAGGCAACCGTAGCAACAACAAAGGCAACAACTACAAATAGCCAAGATCAGCCATACAAGTGAGTAGAACATACTAATCTTATCAATATGATAAATAGAAATGAATAGAAATGAGTAGAAATGAGTAGAAATGCGTAAGAAATGAAATAAGCATGTGGATATGCAAGTATTGACCCTATGTGTATTTTGGGGATCATGTGTTTTCAATTCTGCAAATAATTGTTACTGTTGCTTATGAAATTATGATATTTTATATATCCTGCATATTGATATGGTATGATAATATATGTGTTTCCGGAGGAAGGGACCGGGTTGAACCGGAGGCGTTGAAGGGGAGAACATATGTGTATATATATGTTTGTGTTTGTGTTTGTGTTTGTGTGTTTCGGAGGAAGGGACCGGGTTGAACCGGAGGCGTTGAAGGGGAGAACATATGTGTATATATGTTTGTGTTTGTGTTTGTGTTTGTGTGTTTCGGAGGAAGGGACCGGGTTGAACCGGAGGCGTTGAAGGGGAGAACATATGTGTATATATGTTTGTGTACATGTATATGGACATGATAGAAGTCCTATGATAAAATCATGCATGATTCTTTAACTTCAGATCTGGAATAGTTTCTTAAACAAGCTGTTTTTATGTAAGTTAGTCGACTAAGTCCAGGAATTAGTCGACTATAGGTGTGATTCTGTAAGCAGAGAACTGCTGATATAGCAGGATTAGTCGACTACAAACAGACTGTAGTCGACTAATCCCAGAGGCAGAGTGTAAACAGAAGTTAAAAATCTGTTTTTCACAGTTTTAGTCGACTAGGACTTACCTACCAGTCGACTAATAATTTGTATTAGTCGACTACACCAAGATGGTAGTCGACTATAGATGATCCACAGATAGTAGCACAACTTTTCACAGTTTTAGTCGACTAGAGGAAACTTCAGTCGACTAGTCCCGGAATTAGTCGACTATACCAGGAAGAGTAGTCGACTGCAAAAGTCCCCGTTTACCAGTAAAGAAGCAGGTACGTGTGAAGCAGAATTAGTCGACTAATAGCTCCAGAATTAGTCGACTTACCGTTAGTATTAGTCGACTATAGAGTGGCCTAGTCGACTAGTAAGGCATTGTTACTGTGTTCTGTGTTGGTTCATGGTAAATTATGAGATCCAATAAAACTAGTATATTGATACTCATGTCAACCGGATGATTTAACCATGTATGCTTACCTGCTAAGTGCATTTAAATATTGTTTTACTCACTGAGCCGTCAAGCTCACTCTATTCTAACTCTAACTACAGGTTTGGACAAAGGCAAAGGTCCTGCTTAAGGGCAGTGGTGCGGACATTACCACCGGTACCTCAGCAGTAGGAGTTACTTTTGTTAGATATATATGGTTTTGTATAAGCATGCTTATGTTTAGCTGTGTTTCGACCGTGGCATGTAAATATTAAAGAACTTGGTGTTGGACTATTCTTGTATGAACATATGTATTGAGATGATAATGAAGACTGTATTCTTATGGATTATAGAACTATAGATGTTAGTATGATAAGTCTCAAATAGATCATACATGTTATCTGATGTATGTGTTGAAGTATTTTTTTATACTGATGGGCCCCATGCTTGGATTATACGAGATGATTATGTTAAATGGAAAATTTTTAACTGGGACCGTTACAATTGGTATCAGAGCAATGGTTTAGATGTAGAAGGAATAAGAGATGATGAAATTGTTAGGTTATTACATACAGACATGTGATTATAGTTAAGTAGTTGGTCTTTTGGTGACAAGAAGTATAGTTATAAGTGTGTCTAATTATGTTGGTTCTTGATGATAGTCATATGATTAAGATGATTTCATGGACTCGAAATTAATATGTCCGTTTTGTTTACATATAGATGGGAGACTCTGATATATTCTGGTCAGCCTCTAATTCCGACAGCTCGAGTAAGAGCTGGATAGCGGACTCGATGGACTGGGGATATGAGTCAGATGAAACTGACCCTGCAAAAATGATTATGCCCCTGAACTGGATAGATGGTGAAGAGGTCGAGTCGCAGGCATCTAACAAGCCTGAACCTACTCCGGTTGACACAAGTAGTGTCATAGGAGATTCGGTTGAAGTATCAGTAGTGGAGCATTCGAGTACGATTAAGGAAGAAACTCGAAGGGGCTTTACTTATGGAGGTGTCTTTTGGAACGAGACATGGGAAAAAGACATGGATCTATATGATGACTTAGATGACTGGCACCGTGCCGAGGATGAGTCATCGGAAGAGGACCCCGAAGAGGAAGACCCCGAAGAGGATTTGGATAATAACAACAATACTAGCAAGGATCCTAGTGGGGATACCCCACCCTGTGAGGGGTGAATCTTATAACTGTCACTTTTGATGTATTTATGTATATAGGCCTAATATGTTAGATAATGGATATCCGGAGGGTTGTTGTATGTACCCTAGGCATATATCTTATGAATGCGCAGGAAGTAGTCCGGATATTCCAGTAGGCAGGCATGTCGGAATGACACTTTTTGTATCCATGATGGATGTAACTATATATACATATATAACAAGTTGTTGTTTCACAAGTGACATTATTAGTATAAGTATATGAGAAAAAGTTTTATCCCTACTTAATCCAAATTGTGTAATGTGTTGATTAGACGCCCTTATATTCATATAGGGCGAACGCATGGATTTGAACCAACCACCACCTGAAGAAGCCCTGTCACTCGATACGACACATTATAGCGAGATGGGGAGCGCGCACCCCGCGAACAATAATGAAGACTCTGAAGCTCGAAATAGAGGGAATGAGGAGACTCCGGGGGTGATGCCGGACTGGCTCGCGCAATTAGTAAACAGGGCGAGCAACAACAATTCTCATCGAGCACTGGAGCAGTTTCAGAAAATGAAACCGCCCGTATTCGAAGGGAAGGCGGACCCTTTGCAAGCCGAAGCATGGCTTCTACAAATAGAAAAGATTCTGGAAGTCATGAGTTGCACTGATGAACAAAAGGTGTCCTTCTCTTCTTTTATATTCCAGAAGGAAGCGGAACATTGGTGGAGGGCAGTGAAACTTAGTATGAAGAATACAAGGGAACCAATCACCTGGGAGTTCTTGGTGAACAAATTCACTGAGAAATACATTTCGGAGACAGCCAGAGATAAAATGGCAACAGAATTCTTGGAACTCCGTCAAGATTCTAAGAATGTATCCCAGTATGATCAGAAATTCACTCAGCTATCCAGGTATGCTGATGCTTTGGTTAGGAGTGAAGCAGATAAGACAAAGAGGTTCGTAAAGGGCCTAAGATCAGATATTCGGGGCCGGCTGATTCCATTACAACTGAGAAATTATCTCCAAGCAGTAGAAAGAGCTTTGGAGGTAGAAATGGACATACAAGAAGGTCAGGGAGAATGGGTGGAAGAAATTCCCAATTCTAAGCGCCCCCGTTATCAAGAACCTCCTATGAGGACGGCATCAGGACCAGCCAGTAGCAGAGGATCTGGGTTTAACACCTATAGAGGAGGAGGAGCCAGAGGCGGGAGAACGTGGCTGAGGAACAGCGACACCGCCTCGAAGACACAAACTACCTCTGCGTTCCATCCCAGAGGCTCGGAGGCTCCTTGGTGTCAGAGGTGTAGAATAAATCATTTTGGAAACTGTCTCCCAGACAGGTCTTGTTTTAATTGTGGAGGAGTGGGACATCTAAGGAAAAATTGTCCAACCACGCGTGGAAGCCAAGGATTTAGTAGAGGAAATGGAAGGCCGATCATGAGGACGAATCCTTCCAGAGGACAAGCCAGTAACTCCATGCCACCCAGTAATGCTCCACGTTCTGCTGCAACCCAGTCATCGGTTCAGCAACCTCGGGTGCAAGGCAGAACCTTCGCATTGAACCACCGAGAAGCAATGGCCTCAAATGCAGTGGTGGAAGGTATGATCTCCGTATCAGGATATATTGCTCATATATTATTTGACCCTGGAGCTACTCATTCATTCGTATCTAGTGCTTTTGCTTATAAATTAAATCAAGAATCAAAACCCCTAGGATTTCAATTGGTTGTGTCTACACCTATAGGGGAGAATTTAATAGCTAGCACTAGATATACGAATTGTGAAGTAATAATTGGAGAAATGAAGACCTTTGTTGATCTGATAAAGCTAGGCGAAATGGAGTTCGATGCCATACTAGGAATGGACTGGTTGTCTGCCAGTGGTGCTTATGTGGATTGTAATAAAAAGAGGATTATCTTTAAAATGGAAGGGACTCCAGAGTTTATCTTTGAAGGAGAGAAAGGAAATTATGACATACCTCACATATCAGCCATCAAAGCCACCAAGTTATTGAAGCAAGGGTGCCAAGGATTTCTGGCTTCGGTGTTGGATACCACCAGAATTGATATAGATATTATGACTATTCCAATTGTGAATGAGTTCCCTGATGTATTCCCGGAAGACTTACCAGGGTTGCCCCCAGATCGGGAAGTAGAATTTACAATCGATGTAATACCCGGTACTGCCCCAATTTCTAAGGCACCGTACCGTATGGCCCCTGCAGAAATGAAGGAACTTAAAACTCAATTGCAGGAATTATTAGACAAAGGTTTTATTCGGCCAAGTATATCTCCCTGGGGAGCACCTGTCCTATTTGTCAAGAAGAAGGATGGGAGTATGAGATTATGTGTTGACTACCGGGAATTGAATAAAGCAACTATCAAGAATAAGTACCCTCTCCCTCGAATTGATGACCTATTTGATCAATTGCAAGGGTCTTGTGTATTTTCCAAGATAGACCTTAGATCGGGGTATCATCAGTTGAAGGTCAAACCTGAAGATGTGCCCAAATCAGCTTTTCGGACAAGATATGGACACTTTGAATTTCTAGTCATGCCTTTTGGACTCACTAATGCCCCGGCAGCATTTATGGACCTAATGAATCGGATGTTTCAACCATACTTAGACCAGTTTGTAGTGGTATTTATTGATGATATTCTGGTCTATTCAAAGAGTCCGGAAGATCATGAGGAACATCTTAAAATTGTCCTTCAAATCTTGAGAGAGAAGCAACTCTATGCAAAATTGAAGAAATGTGAATTTTGGCTTGAGCAAGTAGGATTTCTCGGTCATATTATATCCAAAGAGGGGATAGCAGTAGATCCGGTAAAGATTGAAGCAATCCGAGACTGGCCTAGACCCACTAATGCGACTGAAGTTCGAAGTTTCTTGGGATTAGCAGGGTACTATAGAAGATTTGTAGAAGGATTTTCTTTGATTGTGGCACCAATGACCCAATTAACCAGAAAGAATAAGAAGTTTGTGTGGGGAGAAGATCAAGATAGGAGTTTTCAGGAAGTTAAAGCCAGATTAACATCTGCTCCTGTCTTAGTAGTACCTTCAGGGACTGAAGGATTTGTCATTTTTAGTGATGCATCAAAACTGGGATTGGGATGTGTATTAATGCAAAATGGAAAAGTTATTGCCTATGCATCCCGGCAATTGAAGACCCATGAAAGGAATTATCCCACTCATGACTTGGAATTAGCCGCTGTGATCTTTGCTTTAAAGATCTGGCGACATTACTTGTATGGAGTGTCTTGTGAAGTTTTTACTGATCATAAGAGCTTGAAATATATCTTCACACAAAAGGAACTGAACATGAGGCAGAGGAGGTGGTTAGAACTAATAAAAGATTATGATATTACTATTCAATACCACCCTGGGAAGGCCAATGTAGTAGCTGATGCTTTGAGCCGGAAATCAGGAGGAACACTGGCCACCTTGATGACTCGTCAAGTAAGACTATTAAGAGACCTAGAAGAGATGCAAATAGAAGTGCGAGTCATTGATTCTTCAAATTCTGGGTATCAACTGAATCAAGTGAGTATCCAAATTAATCTATACGATAAGATCAAAAAGGCACAACAAGAAGATACTCAAATAAAGAAGATGATGAAGAAAGTACAAGAAGGAGAACTCAAGGAGTTTCACATAGAAGGTGATGTCTTAAGGCTTGGACACAGACTATGTGTGCCAGAGGTAGCAGAGATTAAAGAAGAAATAATGAAGGAGGCTCATAGTACACCTTATACAGCTCACCCCGGAAGCACAAAGATGTATCAAGATCTACGTCATAACTTCTGGTGGGATGGTATGAAGATGGACATTTCCAATTTTGTCCACAAATGTTTAGTCTGTCAACAAGTAAAGGCTGAACATAAGAAGCCCCCAGGTTTGTTAGTACCTTTACCTATTCCTGAATGGAAGTGGAGTCAAATTGCTATGGATTTCGTCACTGGACTTCCTCGGACGTCCCAAGGACTGGATACAGTCTGGGTAGTAGTAGACAGACTCACCAAATCTGCCCATTTTCTACCTATCCGGATCAATTATTCAATGGAAAGATTGGCTCAGGTATATGTCCGAGAGATAATTAGATTACATGGAGTACCTGAATCCATTGTATCAGATCGGGACCCAAGATTTCAATCCAGATTCTGGAAAAGTTTGTCCAGAGCTATGGGTACTAACTTGCAATTCAGTACAGCAGCCCACCCCCAAACGGATGGACAGTCAGAAAGGACCATTCAAATATTAGAAGATATGTTGAGAACCTGTGTACTGGATTTTGGGGGAAGTTGGGACAACTATCTACCCTTAGTGGAGTTTGCATATAATAATAGTTATCAATCCACTATCGGTATGCCTCCATTTGAAGCATTATATGGGAGGAGGTGTAGATCACCAATCTGTTGGGAGGAAGTTGGGGACAGAAGACTATTTGGCCCCGATGTAATTCAAGAAGCTACAGAGAAGATCAAGCTAATCAGAGAAAGGATGAAAGCAGCCCAGAGCAGACAGAAAGCTTATGCAGATAATCGTCGCAGACCACTAGAGTTTGAGGTAGGGGATAGTGTTTTCCTAAAGGTATCTCCTATGAAAGGAGTGAGACGCGCCGGCAATAAGAACAAATTAGCCCCTAGATATGTGGGTCCGTTTGAAATATTGGATAAGATTGGACCGGTTGCTTATCGTTTGGCCCTACCCCCTGCCTTAGAAAGGATGCACAATGTATTTCATGTATCTCAGCTGAGGAAGTATGTGCCCGATCCTGCTCATATCATCTCCTATGAACCCCTGCATATGATAGAAGACATATCTTACACGGAAGAACCAATACAAATTCTTGATCGCAAAGAGAAGAAATTGAGAAGCAAAAATATTCCCTTGGTCAAGGTTTTGTGGAGAAATCAAAACATAGAAGAAGCCACTTGGGAGCTGGAAGAGGAAATGAGAAAGGCCTATCCGCATTTATTCCAAGGTACGTTAAGTTTCGAGGACGAAACTTTCATAAGGAGGGTAAAATGTAACAGTTGCCTCAATTAAAGTATTGTTATTTTCCTAAAATGTCATTTGTGCATGCATGATATTTTTGTATTCTGCGTATAATACGCGTATGAAGTAGACCCGTATTATACGGGTATTATACGGGTACGTATATACAAGTGTATACGTAAGTATTTATACAGGTATAAGATTTTTTCTTCCTCCACAAGTTTCTTTTCCTTCCACAATCTTCTCCAAGCTTCTCAAATATTCCATCAAAATATCTCCATCTCCATGGCTAGTTCTGATTGGTCAAGAGAAACACCTCACCCTCCTATTTTACAAATAAACCCCTCTCCTTTATATTTTTACAAAATGATGGGACACATGGCATAAATTTATGGAAGGACACATGGCACAAATCTATGGAAGGATTGAAGCTATAAATAGAGAAAGATGAAGAGAATTCAACACTTTTTCAAAAACTCTCTCTCTCTCTTAAAACTCTCTCTCTCTCTCTCTTAAAGAACTCCCTCCTTTTCAAGTAACAAACAACAAGGATCAAGGCAACCGTAGCAACAACAAAGGCAACAACTACAAATAGCCAAGATCAGCCATACAAGTGAGTAGAACATACTAATCTTATCAATATGATAAATAGAAATGAATAGAAATGAGTAGAAATGAGTAGAAATGCGTAAGAAATGAAATAAGCATGTGGATATGCAAGTATTGACCCTATGTGTATTTTGGGGATCATGTGTTTTCAATTCTGCAAATAATTGTTACTGTTGCTTATGAAATTATGATATTTTATATATCCTGCATATTGATATGGTATGATAATATATGTGTTTCCGGAGGAAGGGACCGGGTTGAACCGGAGGCGTTGAAGGGGAGAACATATGTGTATATATATGTTTGTGTTTGTGTTTGTGTTTGTGTGTTTTGGAGGAAGGGACCGGGTTGAACCGGAGGCGTTGAAGGGGAGAACATATGTGTATATATGTTTGTGTTTGTGTTTGTGTTTGTGTGTTTCGGAGGAAGGGACCGGGTTGAACCGGAGGCGTTGAAGGGGAGAACATATGTGTATATATGTTTGTGTACATGTATATGGACATGATAGAAGTCCTATGATAAAATCATGCATGATTCTTTAACTTCAGATCTGGAATAGTTTCTTAAACAAGCTGTTTTTATGTAAGTTAGTCGACTAAGTCCAGGAATTAGTCGACTATAGGTGTGATTCTGTAAGCAGAGAACTGCTGATATAGCAGGATTAGTCGACTACAAACAGACTGTAGTCGACTAATCCCAGAGGCAGAGTGTAAACAGAAGTTAAAAATCTGTTTTTCACAGTTTTAGTCGACTAGGACTTACCTACCAGTCGACTAATAATTTGTATTAGTCGACTACACCAAGATGGTAGTCGACTATAGATGATCCACAGATAGTAGCACAACTTTTCACAGTTTTAGTCGACTAGAGGAAACTTCAGTCGACTAGTCCCGGAATTAGTCGACTATACCAGGAAGAGTAGTCGACTGCAAAAGTCCCCGTTTACCAGTAAAGAAGCAGGTACGTGTGAAGCAGAATTAGTCGACTAATAGCTCCAGAATTAGTCGACTTACCGTTAGTATTAGTCGACTATAGAGTGGCCTAGTCGACTAGTAAGGCATTGTTACTGTGTTCTGTGTTGGTTCATGGTAAATTATGAGATCCAATAAAACTAGTATATTGATACTCATGTCAACCGGATGATTTAACCATGTATGCTTACCTGCTAAGTGCATTTAAATATTGTTTTACTCACTGAGCCGTCAAGCTCACTCTATTCTAACTCTAACTACAGGTTTGGACAAAGGCAAAGGTCCTGCTTAAGGGCAGTGGTGCGGACATTACCACCGGTACCTCAGCAGTAGGAGTTACTTTTGTTAGATATATATGGTTTTGTATAAGCATGCTTATGTTTAGCTGTGTTTCGACCGTGGCATGTAAATATTAAAGAACTTGGTGTTGGACTATTCTTGTATGAACATATGTATTGAGATGATAATGAAGACTGTATTCTTATGGATTATAGAACTATAGATGTTAGTATGATAAGTCTCAAATAGATCATACATGTTATCTGATGTATGTGTTGAAGTATTTTTTATACTGATGGGCCCCATGCTTGGATTATACGAGATGATTATGTTAAATGGAAAATTTTAACTGGGACCGTTACAACAGGTACTTTGTCTCTTTCGTTGATAGTGTATCTAGGCATTGTTAGATATATCCAATGAGACAAAGTAGTGAGCCCTAGATATATTGGTGAAGTGGAAAGGAAGAATGGAGAGGCAGATAGGTAGGAAGATTAAGGAGCTAAAGATTGGTAATGTTGGAAAGGACATGTACCAATTCCTACGATTTGGCCAGAACACCGGAATTGTTACTCACTTCACGACAGGTACAGATGGGTTGGCTAAAGAAGTTGTAACCCCATGATCTCTGATGTACGTATCACAGTATCAGTACACGATACGACGTAGAATATTGATTTGACCTTTCTGGTAGTCAGATTGAGCCGTTTGCAGTGTCAAATAACATTTTCTAATATTTTAGATTTTTCAGTATTTTCTGAAAATTTTCTGGATTATTTTGGAAAATCTCCGTAGTCGGTGTCGACCGATACCGATAATCGGCTTTACGATTTTTATTTCACAAACGGAGTTGTATTTTGAGAATTCGCTTTCACCTTATGTCTTAGAATCATATGACCTACGTTAAGGTATTTTTGAGAATTTTTCTGAATTTATCGAAAATCCGGCCAAACCGGCGTCGCCCGGAATCGGCGAGACACTCCGTGATTTTTAATTTGCAAACCAAATTGAATTTATACAAACCGTTTTCATATTACATCTTAGGATAATATTTCCTATTTTCTGTAATTTTTGGGCACCGTTCGGAGCTGGTCGAATATTGGGCCAATATTATAATAATAAAATATTATTTTTTAATCTTTTTCTTTTCCTTTCTTTTTCCCTCTTCTCCTCCCTTTCTCTGGAATCTTCCCCCCACCGCCATTAATCCCACCGCCATTCACCCTCTTTAAAAACCCATCTCTCTCTCTCCCTCTCCCTCTCTCCCACTCTCTCTCCGTTCCCTGAGCGACCGCCGGCCTGGGCGGGCGGAGCCACCGCCGGCAAGGCCGGGCTGGCCGCCGCCAACCCTTGGCCCCCTCCTCTTTTTCTATCTCTCACTCACACTCTCTCTCTCTCTCTAATTAGGGTGACTAATCAAACCTCTCTCTCTCTATCTCACACTTCTCTCTCTCTCTCTCTCTCTCTCTCTCTCTCTCTCTAATTCCTCTTTTTTTCTTTCTCTCCCACTGTTCCGGTGGCCCTGACCCATGCCTTCGGCCACACGGCCGGCGTGCCACCGCCACGTCCCCGGGCGGCGCCACCGCGCCCCCGGCCGGCGCCACCGCCGCTGCCTCCTCTTCTTCTTTTCCTTTCCTTTTCTTTTTTTTTCTTTTCTTCTTCTTCTCCTCCTTTTTTTTTTTCTTTTTCTTCTGCTGCTGTTCTTTCCTTCTCTCCTTCTCTCTCTCTCTCACTCTCTCTCTCTCGGGGCCGGCGCCTGAACCGCCCGCCACCGGCGGCCGGGACCGCCGCCGGCAGGCGCCGCCAGCCAGCTGAGCTGGCCGGCCGGCCCGCGCAGGAGCACAGCAGCAGCAAGCTGCTGCTGCTGCTATGGTTTCTTTTATTGGGTTTGGGTAGAACCCAAACCCAATAACCCTATTGGGTTAAGTTATAAACCCAATAAACCCCCAAACCCGACCCGTTAACCCTATAAACCCACTACCCATTTAACTTAAGTTAATTGGGTTTGGGTTTGGATCTAAACCCGACCCGTTAACCCATCAACCCGCATCCAAACCCATTTAAGTATTCGGGCGATATCGGGAGTATCCGGACTCCGATTTGGACAATTCTGGATCCGTTGCGATCATGGGAAAGAGAGCTACCTTCCCATGACTAGTTTGTTGGAGACCCGAGTTAGCGTATCGGCAGTTAGTCCATTGGGTTCACATCGGAGACTCATCATCGAGCTCATTCATAGGTATCTTTGTGATTTATTGTTGTTATCTTATTTATCTCTGTTTTCCTATCAGTTATGATGATCACTAACCTCATTCTGCAGGTATTCTTGTACTTATTTCCTGCTGGAACCCTTGTGTATATGGAAGCTTTGTCCCGTACTGAGGCTTAACGTACGCGTGAGGGTGTTTTCACCTCGCATATGTACGTCGCCATAACGTCCCCGTATCTACGGGATTGGGGCGTTACATAGTGGTATCAGAGCCTAGGTTTATACCTGGTGTGGGTAACCACCTGGGTCAATACTTCAGTGCCAAGAATGGCAAGGTGAATCCGCGAGCAAAGAGGTTTGTCTATTTGGGCGTCAAGAGGAATAGCTACAGGTTGTGGGACCCCAAAGACAAGAAGATCGTGATGAGCAGGAATGTCACATTTGCAAAGACTTCAGTGTTGAAGTCTATCGTCTCTCAGCAGGTGGAGAGGACGGAGACCAAGGAAGTATCGTAGCGGGTGGAGGTTGATGCTACTCCACCATCTCCAGTTGGTTCGGCATTAGAGAAGACTTCATCGGATGTGACACCAGGTGGAGATCGTGTGTAACCACCTGATCCCTGATGTACGTATCACAGTATCAGTACTCGATACGACGTATAAATTTGATTTGACCTTTCTGATAGTCAGATTGAGCCGATTTCAGTTTCATATATTATTTTTGAATATTTTAGATTTTTCAGAATTTGCTAGAATATTTCTGGATTATTTTGGAAAATCTCCGTAGTGGGTGTCGACCGATACCGATAATCGACTCTACGATTTTTAATTCACAAACGGAGTTGTATTTTGAGAATCTGCTTTCACCTTATATCTTAGAATCACATTAGTTACGTTTTGATATTTTTGGAGATTTTTCTGAATTTATGAAAAATCGGGCAAAACCGGTGTCGCCCAATATCGGCGATACTTTTCAGGATTTTTAAGTTGCAAACCAGATTGAATTTCTTCAAACTGTTTTCATATTATGTCTCAGAATAATATTCTCTATTTTCTGTAATTTTTGGTAACCGTTCGGGACTAGTCGAATTCTGGACTAAATTAAATAATATTATTTAATTAATTAAATCTTTTCTTTTTCTTTTCTTTTTCTTTCCCCTTCTTCCCTTCTCTGGATATTTCCCATCGCCTCTCCACCGCCATTCCCCTCTCTTTCTCTTTAAAAACTCTCTCTCTCTCTCTCAATTCTCTCCCTCTCTCTATCTCTCTCTTTCTTCTCTCTCTAACTCACGGTCTCTCTCTCTCCCTCACGCTCTTTTAACCCGCGGCCGGAGGCTGGCGCATCGCCGGCGGCCTTGCCGGTGACCGCGCCCCCAAGCCGGGCGCAGCCGCCTCCTCCTCTTCTTCTTTTCCTCTTCTTTTTCTTTTCTTTCTTCTTTTCTTCTTCTTCCCCTGTTCTTCTTCTTCTTTTCTTTCTTTTCTTTTCCAGTGAGTCTTCTCACTCACTCTCTCTCTCTCCACTCCTTTCTCACTCTCTCTCTCTCTCCCCCCGCTCTGTGCGTGGCCCCAGACCGCCGGCGGCGGCCTGAGCGCCGTCGCCGGCCTGGGCAACCGCAGGCGAGGCGGCCAGGTTGGGCCTGGCCGCTGCCCCGCTGCCCCCTGCCCGTTCTCTCTCTCTCTCTTCTCCCCTCTCTGTGTGACCACCCCCGGCGGCTAGACCCGCCGCCGGCGGGTCTCGCTGGTCGCCGGCCAGCTAAGCTGGCCGGCCGGCCTGTAGAGGAGCGGCAGCTGCCGCTGCTGCCGCTACTGCCCGCAGCCACTGTGTGTTGTTGGGTTCGGGTGTGAACCCGAACCCAATAGCCCTATTGGGTTGGTACCCATTAACCCTAACTACCCAATAACCATTTAACTTAAGTTATGGGTTTGGGTATTGAACCCAAACCCGACCCGTTTGCCACCCAACCCGCATCAAAATCCAATAAAGGTAAAATTACAGAAACCCCCTACTAAATTTCAGTATTTGCATTTGAAATATTTTTATTACATATTTAACCCATTTCTATTACTTTTAGTATTCGGGCGGTATCTGAAGCATCCAGAGTCCGATTTAGACGATTCTGGAATCGTTGCGATCCTGGGAAAGAGAGCTACCTTTTCATGGCTCGTTTGTGAGTGTTTTCTTTTAATAAATATAATTTTATTCATGTTTAATAAATTGAGTGATTGCTTTAGTTAATAAATCGTGATTATGGGTAAATCACTAGAATGTTAATAAAGAACGTAATTAGAAGTCATATTTTGTAATGCATAAGAGTGTAGTAAACATAACCAATAAAATAATATTTCATCTACTTCATGATTTCATATAACAAATTTCATATAACATATAGGTGATAGAGGATCATATTAAAATGGTTAGATTAGGTTAGATTGCTACATGAGCACTGATACACGCGTACTCTATTATACCAGATATTGTCACTATTACACTGTCACCCTTATCGACCCACCGATACACTGAACAATGTATTGCATGTAAATATCTGTTACACTATACCGTTATTTCACGTTGTTTCACCATTACATAGATACAGAGATTCACGACACTATTACTGCATGATTGTGAACTATTGATACGCTAGTACACTGGATACCGTCCTGTGCACAGTTACTTCATGTTCTTACATCACTGTTATATAGACTCACCGGTGTACATGCATTGATTGTCTATGTCATCCGGTTACATGGATCATGGATTCTATTATTACTCATGAACATTCTTGCATTCTCGTTATATTGACCATTGTTGCTGTCACATGGATTATTGTTACATGAGTAGTTTGTCTTGTATTCCCGTTACATGATTATTTCCCGTTCTGATATTGATATTCCCGTTACTAGATACATGAGCTGTTGATATGCGATGTGTGGAATCCCACATCTATTGTTCCCGTTTCCCGTTATCTTGTTCTATGCTATCAACAGAGCTCAGGTCTTGTTATCATGTTACATGTATCATGCACTGTATTTGTTCTTACTATACTGTGTACTTTAAATATCATAAATATAACTTGGGGATGGGAGAGACTTGACGGTTGATTAGATCTTATCGGGTGGATGTACTGGATCCATATTGTTGTCCCACTGCAGGGGACAGTAGTGCTGCCTACCAATTGTATATAGCTCCATGAGCTCCCGTTACTTGATTCGTGCTCCCCTCTTAGCGGAGGGCCCTGGTCTCAGCAGCCAGTGGTCTGTTTAAGGCCGTGATCCCGGGTATGCACGGGATACACCTTCCCGATAAGAGCTCCTCGACCATTGGTTTCCAATTAACATAATAAACAGTATACACAATAGTGACGTCGGGAACACTTGTTATTTGGTCACTCTCTCATTTGGATCATGGTACCCGTATGCCATGTCTGGATGGGTTCGACTGGAGTGCGGGTTCCAGTATGAACTGCCAGTGGTATGGGACACTGAAGAGATTGATTAAAATATCAGGTGGTACTGATTGTTATTATTGTATAAATAACATGACTTGCCTGATACATGTATACTATTGTGTAGTTGTACTTGTTATTGTTCCTGATATGTTATCCACTATCATGTTACCTGTAGACTTTGCTACATTACCTGATGCTTATTACACTTCATGTGGTGACACACTCTTCATGTACACGTATACCTTGCATTGCATGCTTTAGTTCCTGTATATCCTATAGACACTAGTCCCGTATACTCACATCGCTATAGAATGGTTGCATACTTCATCTACATGTTCACATGCATCACGTTAACAGTATTTATGATATAAAACTGGATACTACTGTAGACATGACCTGATGATAAGATGCTAGGTGGTGATGATATTAAAAGATGAAATTTTATATTTCTACTGAGTATTAAATTCCTATTATGGTATCACTGATAAATAAACATGTACTAGATATTATTATCGTGCTTATATTATTATAGTACATATTACTACCTCCTTCATTTTACCACTCACTAGGTCGCTTTCTGACGACCCTGAGTTTGCGTGCCCAGGTTGGAGATTCGAGATATCATACTGTCAGATATATCATTAGATTCGCATAGGGGACTTATCACCCATACGATTCATAGGTATCT
This sequence comes from Agave tequilana, assembly GCA_038442645.1. NCBI lineage: Eukaryota > Viridiplantae > Streptophyta > Magnoliopsida > Asparagales > Asparagaceae > Agave > Agave tequilana. The sequence goes on from JAVJIF010005684.1 coordinate 161,079, forward strand.
TGATTCTTTTATCTTACTTCCTTATTTGTCCATGTTTCTTTATCTATCATGCTCACTGATCTTTTCTGCAGATATTCTTGTACTTATTTAATGCTGGAACTCTTGCGTATATGGAGGCTATTTTCTGTACTGAGGCTTAACGTACGCGCGAGGGTGTTTTCACCCTGCGTATGTACGTCGCCATAACGTCTCCGTATCCTTGAGATCGGGGCGTTACATCGTGAAACCAAGGGTGATGCTGAACAGGTTGAAGATATTGCTAAGGATGTCGAGGTGTTTGCAGCTACTGGAACCAAGGTGAAACCACGCTCGTGGTTAAAGAAGCATGAATCTCAAGCTTGTGATCGCGACAAGCTCAAGTTGAAGGCCGTTGTTCTCCATGATGGTCGGGAAGAGGTTCATATGACTCAGTCTGATAGGTTCACTGCTGCAGATACAGGTACCAGTATTTGAGCTTGATGAAGCTCATTTAAATGAACTACGGTTGGCTTAATCCTTTGGGCAAGGTACGTAGGCAGCCGTAAAGGCGCAGCCAGTTGGTGATGCAACCCGTATGAAGCTATTTAGGTTCTCGAGAAGCTGTTTGGAACTTTACATAGAGGTGAAGAGTTGTGGCCGATGGAACTTCACGTAGAGGTGGAGAGACTTCACGTAGAGGTGAAGTGTTGTGGCCAGTTGGACTTCACGTAGAGGTGAAGTATTGTAATCTCGATGAACAGGTTGATCTTCCGGTGAGAAGATGTTGAGCTTGCATAAGGAGTGGTGTGCATCCAGTTGAAGCCGATGATATTTGGTGTGCTCTACGCAGACTTGGTTGGACCGTCAGTGGAAGACAGGTAGACTAGATAGAGCTAGTCAGTTGGAGAGTCAGTGTTGGCTCATGAGGAGTCTTCGTGAGGTCGTGAAGTTGCGGAGGAGGAGCCACGGTATGGTGATCGGCATGTATGGAAGTTCTCCTAAGGTGAAGTGCAGGGAAGGCATGTGCTATGTTTTCCAAGGATTACTGAGCTAAAGATTCCAAGCCGAGATCGTGTGTCGATTTCGCCGAGATCGTGTGTTGATTTCGCCAGGTGAAAAACTGGGGTACGTTGGACATCGGCTCAGATTTGAAAAATCTTCACCGAGGTGGAGAATTGTAGGGGAGGAAGTCGTCGAGGAAGTCGACAAAGAGAAGAAGGAAATCCAGAATTCAGCAGCAGTAGAAAACAGCAGAACAGGGTAACGGTCGACCGGTCCGGTCGACCGTCGGCAGAAGCATTGGCTCAGTCGACCGGTCCGGTCGACCGATGTGCACGCTGACATGCACAGCGTAACGGTCGACCGAGACCGTAGGATGAGATCGGTCGACCGACTGAAGTGACCCAACTCTCGGTTGGGAACGATCGACCGGCCCAGTCGACCGGTGCATAGGGTCGGTCGACCGGCCGGTCGACCGACAGTCGGGTCTGCCTGTGTAACGCCCCGATCCCACGGATACGGAGACGTCACTGCGACGTATATACGTAGGTCAGAAAGTGCCCCCACGTATATACGCTAAGCATTTAGTACAACAAGAATCAGAGTACAACACAAAGCGTGGTATATTCATATGCCAACTCAAAAAGTACAAATACAAAGTTATACAGGATATGATAACTATTACACTATACAAGTGTATTGTTCTCACAACCAAGTCCAAAAAGTAAAGTCTACAACATGTACACAAAATGCTCACAAGGTGGAGGAAGATCCCGTGAGTCAAAAGAGAGGACAGGCACGAAGAACAGGAACTAATCAGCCTGCTCGCTAAGGTAGGCTTGATCCTCTGTGGACGGTTCCACTTCGGTCCAAACTTCGGAACCTGAACATACAAATCCAAGGGAGTCAGGACCTCCCAACAATGAACAGGCAATAGCCAAATGGCTAAGAGACATGAATAAGGAAGATGGAACAGTAATAAAGAATATCAATCAACCAGTAATGAAAGCGTAACAAGATAAAGATGAAATGAAATGGATACACAGATAAAGTCTATTATTATTATTACTTGTCTTACTGTGATATCTAGCTATGTGACCCAGCGTCCCAGGGCACATAGATCCATATCCTAGTAAAGCAAGGTTGTTATTGGAAACCAGCGGTTGTATCGACGAACTATGTTTACAGTGGGTCCCGTGCATGCCCGGGACCACGGTCCAGGGTGTTCCGTTACTTGATGACGGAACCAGCCGCAAGGCCTATCAGGAGGGACTTATGTATGCCCTTTATCATGATGGTACCAGTAAGGAGGGAGCAAGCACTCCCCTCGGTCCCCTGGAGGCCCTCAGGTCAGACCGGAAATATGATTGTACAATATACCTAATACCACTGTAAACACGAACACATATCGATATCCGCATGTTTCCCCCGACCCATGTATAAGTTGGTCCATTTTATACAAAAGTTGAATGCATCATGCTTGGTTTAGAGATAGCATGATAAGAGATGATATTCACTATTTAACAAGTCATGAAGTGGAAATATAAAATAACAAGTCATGGTGTAATATGAAGTAAGATCCATCAAGTAACATGTCATGAGGTATCAGTCATGAAGCACAAGTAACAATAATACATAGCACATGAATCAATGATAAGGTCCAAATTCAGAAAGAAATCAACTAAGACAAACAGTCAGAATTAGTCGACTAGGTGGAATGGTTAGTCGACTAATAGGGTTCTTAAGTCGACTAACAGTCTGGATTAGTCGACTAAAACTGGGTTCCAGAGAGTTGGAATTCTGTTTCAGGAAAAGTTGGTCGACTAGGGTGAAATGTGTAGTCGACTAACAGATACTTAAGTCGACTAATAGTGGGGCTAAGTCGACTAAAACTGTGATACAGAGAGTTGGGATTATTTCAGGGAAAAGTTAGTCGACTAGGGTGCAAATGGTAGTCGACTAGGGGTCTCAAGTCGACTAATATCTAAGCTAAGTCGACTGGAGCCGAGAGTTGGGGTTTTTGCTTCGAGGAAAGTTAGTCGACTAGGGTCAAGGATGTAGTCGACTAAGGGTCTCTAGTCGACTGGTAATTTGGTCTAGTCGACTAAAACTGTGTTCCAGTAAAAGGTTACGTTTCAAGTTGATGGGTTAGTCGACTAATATCTAGGTCAAGTCGACTAATCGTCTAGAAACAGCAAACAGAACAGATTTTCTGATGGTTGTGTTTGATGTCTAAAAACATGATTTTGAAGATGTAAATATACAAGATATGAGAACATAAGTGTGCTAGGAATTAGACAAGTCTTGGTGAGTAAAAATACTCACAAAGAACGGCTACTTGAAGCTTTACGAGTTCCGAAAAGATCGTTGTCGACGAATAGCACCAAGGTGACCCTTGACGATATTTGATACGATCCCAAATCCAAAGTAGTGGTGGTTGCTTGGGATGGAGATGAAAACCTAGGTGTTGTTTTGGAAGTAGGTGGTTGAGTTTGAGATGGAGGAGGAAGTGTGAAGGTTAATTTCTTGTTAAAGTGAAGAAAAGAGAAATAAAAATGTAAAGGAAAGTTTATATAGGATTTAAATTTTGTAAAGGAGGTGTAAATAAGATAGAAGAGAGGGGGTTTTGTGCAAATAGGGGAGGTGAGTTGTCTCCCTTGGCCAATCATGGCCGGCCAAAGAGGAGAGAGAGAATGAGGGCATTAATGGTAGAAGAGTGTGGAGTTTTGTGGAGTTTGTTGGAAAATTGGAAAAATTGGAATTTTGGAAATTGGAAATCTTGTGGCTTGTGAAGGAAGGAAAGGAAAATAAGAGAAAGGAAAAAGGAAAAGAATTTATATTTGAAGATATTTTCTCAAATTTGAAAAATGAAAATATTGAAAAGACAAAATCCCGGGTTTAAGTCGAGGATGCGGAAAACATTTCGGAAAATACTGAAATCGTCCGAAATTCAAGTATCTCGGAACGACTCGTAAATTTACCAAAAATCAAGAATAATATATGAAGACTCATAGTAAAATCCGTTTTAAGAAATACTTTATAATTTTAAAACTAAAAATCTCGGAATCAGTTAACTACCGACTCCGATGGAATTTTCATAAATTCATAAAATTCTCAGAAAAAGTATTTAGGTAAGAAATGTAATTCTAAGAGATAAAGTTTAAAGGACTTTCTAGAAATTCCTAACTGTTTGTAAGATAAAAATTCGGGAATCGATCAGCGACACTGGTCGACACCGGTTTTGAAGAAATTCATTTTAATTCAAGAAAATTCCAGAAATTCATATAAAATCTAATATATTAGAAAATGATATTTGAAATTGAAATCGGTCAAATACAGGAAGTAAATCGAAAAATACGATCGAAAAGCTGAATACGCAACTAAGTACGTATTCCGGAAACGGGGTATTACAATCCATCCACCTTACAAAAATTTCGTCCTCGAAATTTAAGAAAGTGAAAGGTAACAGGAAAGGAAGGATAGAAAGAAAGAATCTTACCAATCAGGTTGTGAAGAGATGAGGATAACGCTCTCGGATATCGTCCTCTCGTTCCCATGTGGCTTCTCCTGGCGCATGCCTGTTCCAAGACACCAACACTAACGGTATAGCTTTGTTCTTCAGTGTCTTCACACTCTTATCCAAAATGGCCATCGGCTGCTCTTGATATGACAAATCTGGTTGTAGTTCCAGCTCGGAGTGATCCAGAATATGACTATCATCCTTGACATACTTCCTCAACTGAGATACGTGGAAAACATTGTGCACTCCGTCCAAAGATGGCGGTAATGCCAATCTGTAAGACACATCTCCCACTCGGTCCAAAATCTCGAATGGGCCGATATATCTCGGACTAAGCTTTCCACGAGTACCGAACCGGATAACTCCTCTGGTAGGTGATATCTTCAAAAACACATGATCTCCGGTCTGGAATTCCAATGGCCTTCTTTGTGTGTCAGCCCAACTTTTCTGCTGACTCTGAGCTGCTCTGAGATGGTCTCTGATGATTCTGACTTTCTCTGTAGTCTGAATCAGGATCTCTGGCCCCAAAAGTCTCCTCTCACCGACTTCATCCCAACAAATCGGTGACCTACATTTCCTTCCATACAATGCCTCAAATGGTGCCATCTTGATACTTGCCTGATAGCTGTTGTTGTAAGAAAATTCAGCCAAATGAAGATGGTCTTCCCATGATCCCTTGAATTCAATCATGCAGGCCCTCAACATGTCTTCAAGAATCTGGATAGTCCTTTCAGATTGTCCGTCTGTCTGAGGATGATATGAAGTACTGAATTTCAGACGAGTTCCCAGACTTTCTTGGAGACTTTCCCAGAAATGAGATCTGAATCTGGTGTCTCTATCTGATACAATACTAACTGGAACTCCATGTAGACGAACTATCTCCTTCATGTACTTGTCTGCCAGAACCTCTGTTGTCTGACCTACCCTGAATGGTATGAAGTGAGCTGATTTGGTGAGGCGATCAATGATTACCCATACAGCATTGTTACCCTTAGGACTGCGAGGTAATGCCGTGACAAAGTCCATGGTGATGTGCTCCCACTTCCATTCGGGTATAGGTAAAGGTTGTAGAAGTCCAGCTGTCCTCTGATGTTCTATCTTTATCTGCTGGCAGACTAAACACTTGGCTACATACTGGGCTATCTCCCTTTTCATAGCATTCCACCAAAACTGCTTCTTGATGTCCTGATACATCTTGGTTCCCCCTGGGTGTATGGAATAGGCTGAACTGTGAGCTTCTGCTAGAATCTTCTGTCTAACTTCTCCTTGGGGAACACAAAGTCTGCTACCAAAATATAATGCACCATCTGGATGAATACAGATATTATTCCTCAATCCAGCCTCCACCTGAGCTCGGAATATCTGTAATCTGGGGTCTTCCTTTTGAGCTTCTTTGATCTCATCTATCAATGCTGACTGAATCTGCAAAGTCATGAACTGTCCTGCCTTGTCAGTTCCTCGAACTAACATCAAGTCCAATCTGATGAAATCTTGAATCAACTCTTTCTGTTGAGTGATTTGGACAAGCACTCTATTCTCTGGCATCCTGCTCAGTGCATCTGGAACTGTATTGACCTTGCCAGGATGATATTGCAAGTCTATATCATAGTCCGCCATAAGCTCCAGCCACCGCCTCTGCCTCATGTTCAACTCCTTCTGTGAGAAAATATACTTGAGGCTCTTGTGATCCGTGTATATCAACACTTTGTCTCCCAGAAGATAATACCTCCAAATCTTTAAGGCAAATATCACAGCTGCTAGCTCCAAGTCATGAGTTGGGTAATTCCGCTCATGAGTCTTCAGTTGCCTAGATGCATAAGCTATAACATGATCATGTTGCATTAGTACACATCCCAGGCCTTTTCCTGATGCATCACTGAATATGACCATCCCTCCTCTTCCTGAGGGAGTCCTCAAGATCGGAGCTGAAATGAGTCTCTGCTTCAATTGCTCAAATGCTGCAGTACACTCTTCTGTCCATATGTACCTTTCCCCTTTCCTGGTGAGCCTGGTCAACGGGGCTGCAATCCTAGAGAAATCTTGGACAAAGCGTCTGTAATATCCGGCTAGTCCAAGAAAACTCTTAATCTCAGTCACCGTCTTGGGAATAGGCCAATCCTTCACTGCCTGGACTTTGCTGGGGTCGACTGAAATTCCTTCCGCTGAAACCATGTGTCCAAGGAAGGCTATACTGTCCAACCAGAAATCACACTTGCTCCTCTTAGCATGAAGCTGCTCCTGCTGGAGAGTCTGCAATACAATCCTCAAGTGTTCTGCATGCTCCCTGCTGTTCTTTGAATAGATCAAGATGTCATCTATGAAAACAACAACGAACTGATCCAAGTAGGGCGAGAACACTCGGTTCATCAAATCCATGAAAACTGCAGGGGCATTGGTGACTCCGAAAGGCATAACTAGAAACTCATAGTGGCCATAACGGGTCCTGAATGCAGTCTTCGGAACATCCTCTTTCTTCACCTTCAGCTGATGGTAACCCGACTGTAAATCTAATTTAGAGAATACACGGGCTCCATGAAGCTGATCAAACAGATCATCAATCCTTGGTAAGGGATACTTGTTCTTGATGGTAACTTTGTTCAATTCTCTATAATCAATACAAAGCCTCTTACCACCATCCTTCTTGTTTGCCAATAATACTGGAGCTCCCCATGGTGAAGTGCTTGGTCGAATCAATCCCTTGTCTGAGTATTCCTGCAGTTGCTTCTTCAGAATTTCTAACTCTGTGGGTGCCATCCTGTACGGAGCCTTGGATATAGGAGCTGCTCCTGGAATAGTCTCAATAGAGAACTCAATCATCCTTTCAGGCGGAAGTCCTGAGATTTCAGCAAACACTCCTGGGAATTCATCCCACACCGGTACTCCCTTCTGAACCCCCGAAGTAGTCATCCGAGTCTTTCCCTTGGTAGACTTCACCTCTCCACTAAACTGGAATTCCGGCTGAAGAGGGATCCTGAAATTAATCTTCCTCTCCCTACAGTCAATCACTGCATAGTACTGACTGAGCCAGGTCATGCCTAAGATTACGTCGTACCCTTTGGTGTCTAGTACGAGCATATCTATGGCCAAGGTCTTATCACAAAGTTCTACTGGACAATCAGTACAAACTCTAGTAGATATGACTACCCCATTCCCTGTACTTATCTCCCATTTGTGGTCTAAAGATCTAACAGGTATAGAATACAATGCCACAAAATGATCTGAGATATAACAGTGGGATGCGCCTGAATCGAAGAGAGCTAAAACAGGTTTTGAGTAAACTCTGATGTTACCTGTTATCACTCCCTCAGAAGTCTCAGCCTCTTCTTCAGTCAAATTGAAAGCTTGACCCCTTCCACGCCCTGCTGCCGTCCTAGCTCCTCTCTGGACTGGGCGAAAAGCTTGCTGTGGAGGAGGGGGAAGAGCTCTCCTCATCACTGGTCCCTGGTTCCTCTGCCCAAGTGGCCCTGGAAGTACCCTCTGTCCATTCGGTCCTTGAGGTGCCGGCAAAGCTTGGTTGGCAAACCCCATTCTCCTGTGTGGACAGGCCTCTATGGCATGGTCTCGTGATCCACACACCAAACATAATCCATTTACCCTACGGCAATTCTGCTGAGAATGACCCGGTTTCTGGCAAAAGTTGCAGATAGGACCTGGTTGAGTCATCTGGTAAGGCACTGGTCTGAATGGTTGCCTCATTGCCTGAACCTTTGCTGTTCTGTATGGGCCTCCTCTTCCCATTGGTGCAAATGGCCTCTTCATGGCCTGGTTCCTCATCAAGTTCACTTTCTTCTTCTCATGCCCACGCTCTACCTCTCGAGCTATGGTGAGAACTTCTGAATAGGTCTTCAGTTGCTGGGGCATCAAGAAGACTTGAATATCCATCTGCAAGCCCTGCTGGAATCTGCTTGCCCGCTTCTCCTCATCCGTTACCATGTACGGAGTAAAGCGGCTAAGTCTGAGAAACTCCGCGGCATACTCGTCCACGGACTTATTCCATTGCTGGAGTCTAATGAACTGCTCTTCCATGTCCTTCTGAGCAGTAGCTGGGAAGAATCTACTGTAAAAACTCTTGGAGAATGTGTCCCAGGTGACAGGCTTCTCCAATCTGGCCTCCTCAGCTAGCCACCAAGTTCTAGCTACATCTTTCAATTGAATCTTGGCGACCTCCACTTGGTTCTCCTTTGGTACTCGGGCTGCATTCAGTAAATCTGTGGTGTCTGTCAGCCATTGTTCAGCATCCAGGGGTTTCTCTTCACCCGTGAATATGGCTGGTTGTAGCCTCCTGAAGTCCGATATATTCCCCGGCCTCTGTTCCTTTGGAGCTGTCAACTCTTGCCGGAGAAGTTCTGTCTGTTGCTGCTGGTTCTCCATCATCGTCTGAATGACCCTCAAAATATCGGTATTCTCTCCAGTGGGTCCATTCGATGCTTGCCCAGAGTGGTTACGACCCGTCCTTCTCTCCATATCGAGTTGGGAAAAGATAACAGGAATTGGAAAAATGGAAGGAGTTTAGGACACAAGGGAAGGAATCAAGAAGGAATCAAGAAGGACTCGATAACTTTGTACATTGTAGTTGGCAATAGCAAATTATGAAATTTGCTGCTTGATTGTACTATAAGTGTGAGAGCCTAGGCTCTGATACCAACCTGTAACGCCCCGATCCCACGGATACGGAGACGTCACTGCGACGTATATACGTAGGTCAGAAAGTGCCCCCACGTATATACGCTAAGCATTTAGTACAACAAGAATCAGAGTACAACACAAAGCGTGGTATATTCATATGCCAACTCAAAAAGTACAAATACAAAGTTATACAGGATATGATAACTATTACACTATACAAGTGTATTGTTCTCACAACCAAGTCCAAAAAGTAAAGTCTACAACATGTACACAAAATGCTCACAAGGTGGAGGAAGATCCCGTGAGTCAAAAGAGAGGACAGGCACGAAGAACAGGAACTAATCAGCCTGCTCGCTAAGGTAGGCTTGATCCTCTGTGGACGGTTCCACTTCGGTCCAAGCTTCGGAACCTGAACATACAAATCCAAGGGAGTCAGGACCTCCCAACAATGAACAGGCAATAGCCAAATGGCTAAGAGACATGAATAAGGAAGATGGAACAGTAATAAAGAATATCAATCAACCAGTAATGAAAGCGTAACAAGATAAAGATGAAATGAAATGGATACACAGATAAAGTCTATTATTATTATTACTTGTCTTACTGTGATATCTAGCTATGTGACCCAGCTCCTAGGGCACATAGATCCATATCCTAGTAAAGCAAGGTTGTTATTGGAAACCAGCGGTTGTATCGACGAACTATGTTTACAGTGGGTCCCGTGCATGCCCGGGACCACGGTCCAGGGTGTTCCGTTGCTTGATGACGGAACCAGCCGCAAGGCCTATCAGGAGGGACTTATGTATGCCCTTTATCATGATGGTACCAGTAAGGAGGGAGCAAGCACTCCCCTCGGTCCCCTGGAGGCCCTCAGGTCAGACCGGAAATATGATTGTACAATATACCTAATACCACTGTAAACACGAACACATATCGATATCCGCATGTTTCCCCCGACCCATGTATAAGTTGGTCCATTTTATACAAAAGTTGAATGCATCATGCTTGGTTTAGAGATAGCATGATAAGAGATGATATTCACTATTTAACAAGTCATGAAGTAGAAATATAAAATAACAAGTCATGGTGTAATATGAAGTAAGATCCATCAAGTAACATGTCATGAGGTATCAGTCATGAAGCACAAGTAACAATAATACATAGCACATGAATCAATGATAAGGTCCAAATTCAGAAAAGAAATCAACTAAGACAAACAGTCAGAATTAGTCGACTAGGTGGAATGGTTAGTCGACTAATAGGGTTCTTAAGTCGACTAACAGTCTGGATTAGTCGACTAAAACTGGGTTCCAGAGAGTTGGAATTCTGTTTCAGGAAAAGTTGGTCGACTAGGGTGAAATGTGTAGTCGACTAACAGATACTTAAGTCGACTAATAGTGGGGCTAAGTCGACTAAAACTGTGATACAGAGAGTTGGGATTTATTTCAGGGAAAAGTTAGTCGACTAGGGTGGAAATGGTAGTCGACTAGGGGTCTCAAGTCGACTAATATCTAAGCTAAGTCGACTGGAGCCGAGAGTTGGGGTTTTTGCTTCAAGGAAAGTTAGTCGACTAGGGTCAAGGATGTAGTCGACTAAGGGTCTCTAGTCGACTGGTAATTTGGTCTAGTCGACTAAAACTGTGTTCCAGTAAAAGGTTACGTTTCAAGTTGATGGGTTAGTCGACTAATATCTAGGTCAAGTCGACTAATCGTCTAGAAACAGCAAACAGAACAGATTTTCTGATGGTTGTGTTTGATGTCTAAAAACATGATTTTGAAGATGTAAATATACAAGATATGAGAACATAAGTGTGCTAGGAATTAGACAAGTCTTGGTGAGTAAAAATACTCACAAAGAACGGCTACTTGAAGCTTTACGAGTTCCGAAAAGATCTTTGTCGACGAATAGCACCAAGGTGACCCTTGACGATATTTGATACGATCCCAAATCCAAAGTAGTGGTGGTTGCTTGGGATGGAGATGAAAACCTAGGTGTTGTTTTGGAAGTAGGTGGTTGAGTTTGAGATGGAGGAGGAAGTGTGAAGGTTAATTTCTTGTTAAAGTGAAGAAAAGAGAAATAAAAATGTAAAGGAAAGTTTATATAGGATTTAAATTTTGTAAAGGAGGTGTAAATAAGATAGAAGAGAGGGGGTTTTGTGCAAATAGGGGAGGTGAGTTGTCTCCCTTGGCCAATCATGGCCGGCCAAAGGAGAGAGAGAGAATGAGGGCATTAATGGTAGAAGAGTGTGGAGTTTTGTGGAGTTTGTTGGAAAATTGGAAAAATTGGAATTTTTGGAAATTGGAAATCTTGTGGCTTGTGAAGGAAGGAAAGGAAAATAAGAGAAAGGAAAAAGGAAAAGAATTTATAATTGAAGATATTTTCTCAAATTTGAAAAATGAAAATATTGAAAAGACAAAATCCCGGGTTTAAGTCGAGGATGCGGAAAACATTTCGGAAAATACCGAAATCGTCCGAAATTCAAGTATCTCGGAACGACTCGTAAATTTTACCAAAAATCAAGAATAATATATGAAGACTCATAGTAAAATCCGTTTTAAGAAATACTTTATAATTTTAAAACTAAAATCCCGGAATCAGTTAACTACCGACTCCGATGGAATTTTCATAAATTCATAAAATTCTCAGAAAAAGTAGTTAGGTAAGAAATGTAATTCTAAGAGATAAAGTCTAAAGGACTTTCTAGAAATTCCTAACTGTTTGTAAGATAAAAATTCGGGAATCGATCAGCGACACTGGTCGACACCGGTTTTGAAGAAATTCATTTTAATTCAAGAAAATTCCAGAAATTCATATAAAATCTAATATATTAGAAAATGATATTTGAAATTGAAATCGGTCAAATACAGGAAGTAAATCGAAAAATACGATCGAAAAGCTGAATACGCAACTAAGTACGTATTCCGGAAACGGGGTATTACAGCCTGTTTCGGAAAGGGTTATTTTTGAACCCTATTTAAGGGCTGTGATGAATTTCTAGGGTTTGTATCTGTAGAGAGATCTTGTAGTAGGGTTTGTGAGAGCAATTGTGGAGGAGAATAGAGCAGAGGCAGAACTTTCTCGATCCCCATTGCTGTAAGTATTGATTTGTTGAAATCAATAAAAACCCTCCCCCTTTCTTGCCCCGAGGACGTAGGCAACAAGGCCGAACTCGTTAAATCTGCGTTTTGTGCTCTTTCTCTGAATTGTTTTGTTTGTGCTGGTTGTGGTACTGTTCTTCTGTGCTTTGAAGATTTAGGGTTCCTCTGTGGGTTGTTGTTGTCAGAGCACAACAGATGAATATTTTCATATTTGTAACTTTATTTATTGGCTAATAATAACTTTCTATTATGTTTTAGAAAATAAATGACATGAACCCTAGATTTGACGTTGCCTTTTTTTTTATTATAAATGAATACTCAATATTCAATAAGCAAAAATATTCAGATAATCTAGCACACAAGTGAAAAGTTTTCCAAGAGCACGCATATAAAACAAAGATAAAGAAGCTATACAAGTCTGTTTTGGGGTGAACATTTATAAAGAAAAGCTATTTGTTGTTTATATCAAATATGCATCAAGATGCCACAAGTAATTCTAATTATGGACTAATGCCATTTTAATAAAAACTTCTTAGCTCAGGGACAAGGCAAATGTTGAAATCGAGGAGTTTGCTTGACCCTTGGAAACATTTCTCAATCGTTTTGTCATAATATGGATTATTATTTTAAGTGAACTTTCTTTGGTTAGCAACAAAAAAAATCCTACCGTTAGATTGGTTGTCTTTAAAGCATGGAATTATTTCTGGCAGGGAAAAGGCCAACATTCTAGTCTTCTAGATATCTAAAAGAACATAGGTGTAAGATTTGATACACTTAAAAAGATAAAAACATAAAACATCCTTTTACCTAATAAATTATATATTTTAGAAGGAATATTTTGTTACAATCACCTGCTTTAATTTATAAATAGAAAAAAAAAATCAACGTTATAATTTTATTCGCTACGGTCTCATCCACATCAACATAAACTTATTCTCCCAACCATCACTTTTTATATATTTTTATTTCCTATTTTATCCTTTCCCATTGCCTGCGACATTGCTCTCCCCTCAACCGTAATCCTTACACAGAGTTATTCGCGGGTTGACCTGCGTGGTCAAGTCACCATAGGGGTTGAAAGGGGGGCGGGGAGCCTCCCTCCCGGGGATAGGGCCCCGCCCTCCTCCCGGGATTTTTACAGATCTCATTTTGTTCGTGCTCGTGATAAGTTTTGCTTGTGTTTAGATCTAGAAAGCATTAGGGATCATTCGATTTCAGTGAACATGGGGGTTTAATGATGATGGTGATGCTGATATGAGGATCGCGACTCATGATCGTAGTACGCATAAATAGTGCATTTTGTGAAGACTACGATCGCAGTACTCAGAAGTAGGGTTGCGATCATTTTGTAAAGACTGCTATCATAGTCGTAGTACTCTATACTGTGATCATTTTGTGAGGACTGCGATCATAGTCATAGTAGCAATCCTTAGAAATATGACATTTTCGGTTCATTTTTTTAAGCGATTATTTAAGTGTATTTTCGTCTTTCGCCGCTGATGAGCACTTTAGCGCTTAATACGTGGGCATATATCCTTACTTTAAAAAAGGAGGTGGGTGAAGCGAATAAAATTATGCGCGTGAGTTTTTTTCCTAATTACGATTTGACTTAGGTGGCTGAAACGAAATCCCCATTTTAAAAAGCATATGAAAGTGTCTAATTGGCACAACTTTTAAGTCTCAAAAACTCAATGAATTTTTTTTCTTTTTCCATTTTTTTCATGAAATAGCCTTCTTGCTTTCTCTTAATTCAATATTTTCGTTTCCAAATTGTCCATAATGTGTATGCACCAAAGTAAAGGTTTTAAGCTTCAGTTAAATGCATATTATGCTATTATGCATTCCTAAATTGTTCATTTTGTACTTTAAAGTTTTCAATTTTCACATCATTTGTTACAATTTAACAAAAAAGGTCCATCACTGTGTGAGATTAGTCCAGCTGTGACAAATATTAGCAATTGGCAACAAAATGTTGCATGATATTTTGACATGAATAAGACCATCAACTAAAAGTGTCAAATACCACTTAATAGTAGAGCCAACATAATCAGTAGCTTTATACTACTTAAGCCAAATAGTGGACTTGCATGAATTTAACTGCAAGTTAAGCCTTAAGCATCCAAATAAATATGTGTTTTTTGCGTATATACCCTTCTAAGCTTAATTTTTTTCTTATTTACCCCTCAAAAAAATTTGTTTGTATGTGTACCCTTTTAAATTCAAAGAGTTTGCAGCTATATTCATACGTTTACAAATTTTCTCCAATGACAAGGTTCCCTCGTTATATACACTTGCAAATTTGAATTTTACATGTACACCCTCATAAACATTAGTTTTTATATAAAATTATGAATAGTTTAAGTTGTAAATAAGATGTATGCATATTGTTTTGTATTTCTATTTAGAATATCATATTTGTAAAGAAATAATACAAAATATACAACTAAAAGATGTAGGTGTTGTTTCCGCTCGCGGGCGCCGCAAACAGGTGCATATATCATTTTTATTAGAACTTGCAACAATTTTATATCCTCCATCTTATTCATCTTTATTGAAGTATTGATATTTTGATATGCTAGCTAGCGAACCCATGTTTTCAAATGGTAATCTTCTCAATTTGCCATTTTTTTGTCTTTTTCTTATTATTTGCTCAGACCCTCTAAAAATTAGTATATCATTTATTTTCATTTTTATCTATAAAAAATATGTTATTAATATGAAAACTTATGGAGTATTGCAAAATCAAATTTGCAAGGATATATATGCAAAGGATATTTTTGTCAAATAAAATTGTGACTATAGAGTTATACGTGCAAACCCTTTGAAATTAAAAGGGCATACACGCAAATAGAGTTTTTGAGGGATAAATAAGTAAAAGGCTAGATTTTAGAAGGTATATACGCAAAAATACCAATAAAATTTCGAGGCTCACATTTTTGCAAATAAATAATATATACACCATGAGATTGGAAGTATTTATTTGTAACACCCAAATGGTTTTTCATTGTATTTGATCAAAGTAAAATAAAAAGTATTAATGGTACAACAATGATTTGGTCAATTGAGATGGTCGATCAATCTTTTTCTTTTTCAAGGCTAAATTTCATTAATCCTCCGTCAATTTTAATTAAAATTACTCATAGGATCTTACTCAAACCACAAATTTTAGTCCCATTTTTTTCGTAAACATGAGAGATTTCTTTATAGGGACAAAAAACAAAAACAAAAACTGAGAGTACTGTCCAAAGAATCTATACGCTCTCATGTCCATGTACTAGTGAGAGAACATTCCCCCCAACAATAGCTTTACTCCATACATCATCACGACACCTATGAAGCACAAAGGGAACTATGGGCTCAATACACGAAGCAGTAGCATAGAAAATAATATAAGTTGTATTAAAATCCGATCAGTCTGTTTCATCCCTGTGAGAATATGAACTTACTTTTAAAATATCTATATTTTCTTATCTGCTTTGTAGCACTAGCATTCGAACCATGTCGGACACGATTCGTGTGTATTTTTAAGAATTTATCATGTATCCGGATGTTGTTTCCATATCAGTGTCTGCTAAAAGAAAACAGAAGCCTCATTAACAACTCTTGTAAATCCAAGCATAATTGATACCTCATTTAATCCATCAATTTCTAAGGATAACCCTTCTATGATATCATGTTGGAGAGTATAGTAGAGGAGTTGATGTCATGCCAGGTTCTGTCGAAGATTGCCAAGGAGTTTACGACGAAAGGCAAAGGGACAGCGGGCAGGAAATTAGCAGCAGCAGCAGAAGACAGGCGAGTCGGTCGACCGGCCCGGTCGACCGACGTGCACAGCATGCACAGGGATTTGAGCGGTCGACCGGCCCGGTCGACCGAAGTGCTCTGACTGCAGGAACCCAATTCTCGGGTTTTCTGGGTCGACCGGCCGGTCGACCGGAATACAGGGACTGTGCTCTCGGGTTTCTTCGGTCGACCGTCCGGTCGACCGATAGTCGGGTCTGGGCGGAAAACTGCTGTTTCAGGAAACTGAGTATTTAAGCCCTAAGTGTAATTTCTAGGGTTTAGAGCCTTGAGTGAGAAAAGCTGCGGATACTCTTACATTCAGAGAGATCCAGAGCTATTGTAATCATCTTCCTAAATTGAAACTCTCTCCATTGATTGCCCCGAGGACGTAGGCATTGAGGCCGAACCTCGTTAGATCTGTTGTTTGCGATTGTGTGTTCTTCGTGAGATTTGGGCTGTTCTTTGTGCTGGAGATTGTGTGATTCTCTGTTGGTTGTTGTCGGTGCGCACAACAAGTGGTATCAGAGCATCCAGGCTACGCTTGGGATTCCGAGGATTCGAAGGGCTCCAGATCTGATCAGGTGGAGATCGTGTGTCGATCTCAGGTCAGAGGTATTGGTGTTCGAGGAGATCGTGTGTCGATCTCAGGAGGACGCAAGGAGGGCTCGTTGAATCTGTGTTTGGAGTAGATCCGGTGAGAAACTCGATCTAGGGTTTCAAGAGGCAGGTAAAAATCCCATTTTTATCTGAGTAGAGATTTATTCCAATTTGGTTATTCTTCCGCATAAATAGAGAATCAAAAGAAGATCTCAATGGCAGAAGAAACTGCATCTGTTAAGACAATGAACAATCACCCAAGGATTGAAGTTGTTAAGTTTAATGGGACTAACAATTTCGGTATGTGGAGATGTGAGGTATGGATGCACTGAATGCATCAAACCTCGAGGACACTCTCCTATTGGAGAGGAAGAAGAATACTACCACTGATGAAGAGTGGGCGAAGATGAACAG
This sequence comes from Agave tequilana, assembly GCA_038442645.1. Lineage (NCBI taxonomy): Eukaryota > Viridiplantae > Streptophyta > Magnoliopsida > Asparagales > Asparagaceae > Agave > Agave tequilana. Next base: position 178,074 of record JAVJIF010005684.1, read on the forward strand.
ATCGGCATGTGGCTTGATACGTTCATGCCTGTCACAAGACATAAAATACCTTGTGTAACATGAGACGTCAGCGAAGAAACTGTGGCAAACCCTTGAAAAGAAGTACCTGAAGAAAAGTGTAGAGTCCAGGTTGCAGCTTAAGAGTAAGCTGTATCAGTTCAGGATGCAGAAGGGAAGCACAGTCAATGAACACATCAACCGATATACGAAGCTTCTTACAGATCTGCTGAATTTGGATGTCAAGCTAGAAGAGGAAGATAAGGCGGTCATCTTTCTGAATTCACTTCCTGCAGAGGAGTACGAGACATTCACACTGACCTTCATTAATAGAAGGCAGAGCTTGGATTATGATGAGGTGTCATCTTCATTGATGAGTTATGAAACAAGGAAGAATGAAAGACATCCTTCTCAGACAAGTTCATCGGCAGAGGCATTGGAAGTAAGAGGTAGAGGTTCATCAAGGAAGGGAAAGGAGATTAGAGGAAGATCAAAGTCTAGGCCGGGCTTCAGGGATCTCAAGAGAAATCAGTGCGCATTCTGCAAAGAGATTGGGCACTGGAAAGTAGACTGTCCAAAGTTCAAGGGAAAGAAGAAAGAGTCAAAATCTGAAGCAAATCTCGCAAAAGTGGTAAAAACTGCAAGCAGCAAATCACAGGCAGATGGATCAGATTCGGATTCTTCAGTGTTCTCGTTTTCAGTTACCACTCCCATCATAGGCTACTCGGGGGAGAACGAGTGGATCTTGGACACAGGTGCAACATATCATGTATGCCCTAATCGAGACTGGTTTACCAGTTTTGAGAAGTTGGAGGGGTGTTCGGTCGTCATGGGCGACGATCACCCATGCATCATGGAGGGTGTTGGCACTATTCCAATCAGGATGTTTGATGGGATGGTGAGGGAGCTGAAAGAAGTGAGATATGTACCTCAGCTGAAGAGGAACTTGATCTCTGTAGGAGCTTTGGAATCACTGGGGCTCGGAGTGTCTATTAAGGAAGGAGTTCTTAAAATGACAAAGGGCTCGATGGTGGTGTTGAAGGCCGATCGCCGGAACAACTTGTATTACTTGAAGGGTAGTACAGTGACAGGGCAGGTGGCAGCTTCTACCAGTCAGAAGGAAGATTCTACCCGGCTGTGGCACATGAGGCTGGGACATGCAGGGGAGAAATCAATGCAAACTCTTGTGAAGAAAGGGTTGTTGAAGGGTGCTGAGACCTGCAAGTTGGATCTATGTGAACATTGCATCATCGGCAAGAAGACCAAGGTGAAGTTTGGCACAGCTTCACACTGCACGGAGGGTATTCTTGACTATGTTCACACGGATGTATGGGGACCTACCAAGACTGCATCGATTGGAGGTAACCACTATTTTGTGTCGTTCATTGATGACTACTCTAGGCGCTGTTGGGTGTACACTATGCGACACAAAGATGAAGTCCTAGAGCTGTTTGTGAAGTGGAAGGCTAATCTGGAGAGAAGCACAGGAAGGAAGATCAAGGTTCTCCGTTCTGACAATGGAGGGGAGTACAAATCCGATCCGTTCCTACAGCTATGCCTTGATGAGGGCATAGAGAGACACTTCACAGTACCGGAGAATCCGCAACAAAATGGGGTGGCTGAGAGGATGAACCGGACTTTGCTAGAGAAGGTTCGGTGTATGTTATCCAATGCAGGACTACCAAAGAAGTTCTGGGCTGAAGCTTTGGGGTATGCATTCCATCTTGTGAACAGGTTGCCGTCGTCTGCAATAGGGGGGAAGACTCCTCTTGAAGCTTGGTCAGGAAGAACTGCTGAGGACTATGATATGCTAAGGGTTTTCGGATGTCCAGCCTACTACCATGTCAAAGAAGACAAGTTGGACCCAAGAGCAAAGAAAGGGGTGTTCGTTGGCTTCAAGCGAGGAACTAAGGGGTTCAAGATTTGGGACCAAAAGGACAACAAGTTCATAATCAGCAGGGATGTCACATTCGATGAGGCTTCTCTGATGAAGCCTACGGTCTCTAAGCAGGTGGAGACCAGCAAGACCAAGGAGCTATTGCAGCAGGTGGAGAGTGATGCAGATCCACCATCTCTAGAGGATTCAGTATCAGTTCGGATCATTCCTGAGGTGACACAGGGTGGTGATCAAGTAGCTGAAGAAAATGCTGAAAATGTTGAAGAGGATCAAGAGCAGGTCATGGGTACTGTTCCAGATTCTATTGCAGTTGGAAGACCACGGAGGAATACTAGGAGACCGGGTTAGCTCACCACTGATATGGTCGTCGCGTATGCACTTCCAGTTGTTGAAGAGGCTATTCCATCTACCTTCAGGGAAGCTGAGATCAGTTCGGAAATAGAGATGTGGAAAGAAGCCATGAATGAAGAGATGCAATCTCTTTATAAGAACAACACATGGGAACTTACTAAGTTGCCAAAGGGGAAGAAGGCCATAGGGTGCAAGTGGGTATTTGCTAAGAAGCAAGGATCTCTTCAAGAAGATGCAGTGCGCTACAAGGCAAGACTGGTGGCTAAAGGCTACGCTCAGAGAGAAGGAATCGACTACAACGAGGTGTTCTCCCCGGTAGTTAAACACTCGTCTATTCGGATTCTATTGGCTTTGGTGGCGCAGAATGAGTTGAAACTTGACCAACTTGATGTGAAGACTGTCTTTCTCCACGGCGATCTTGAGGAGGAGATCTATATGACACAGCCCACAGGTTACAAAGCTGCAGGGAAGGAAGAGTTAGTATGCAAGCTACAGAAATCGCTGTACGGTTTGAAGCAGTCTCCTAGATAGTGGTACAAGCGATTTGATAGCTTCATCAGGAAGAAGAAGTACACACGGAGCCATTTCGATCCATGTGTGTACTACAACAAGTTACCATCAGGTGAATATATCTATCTACTTCTTTATGTAGATGATATGCTGATTGCTTCTAGGTCAAGATCTGCTATTGATTCTCTGAAGAAGATGTTATCGTCAGAGTTCGAGATGAAGGACCTGGGGGAAGCAAGGAAAGTATTGGGCATGGAGATCACAAGAGACAGGAAAGCTGGCAGGATAAGTTTGACTCAGAAGGGCTATCTGGAGAAGGTACTGCAGAGGTTTAATATCGGGAAGGATACTAAGTCTGTTAGTACACCAATGGCGCCGCACTTCAAATTGTCAGCGAAGATGTCTCCAAGGAGTGTTCAAGAGCGTGAGCATATGTCTCATGTTCCATATGCCAATGCGGTGGGTAGCTTGATGTATGCAATGGTGTGTACGAGGCCAGATCTATCACAGGCAGTCTCCATGGTGAGTAGATACATGCATGATCCTGGACAGGGTCATTGGGAAGCTGTGAAATAGATTCTGAGGTACATCAAGGGAACTGTTGATGTAGGCCTAGTATTCGAGAAGGATAACACCGGAAAGCAGGAGTGCATAGGGTATGTGGACTCAGACTATGCAGGTGATCTTGACAAGCGCCGGTCGACGACGGGATATGTCTTCACATTCTCGCAGGCACCGGTGAGTTGGCGCTCCACACTTCAATCTACCGTCGCGTTGTCGACCACAGAGGCTGAATATATGGCTATGACAGAGGCCATGAAGGAGGCAATCTGGCTTCAGGGATTGCTTGATGACTTGGGCGTGGAACAGGATATATTGAAGATAAACTGTGACAGCATGAGCGCCATTTACTTGGCAAGGAATCAAGTCTATCATGCAAGGACGAAGCACATCGATGTCAGGTATCACTTCGTTCGGGAGATTCTGGAAGAAGGTGACATTGACTTGTTGAAGATTCACACTTCGGAGAATCCAGCCGATATGCTTACAAAGGTGGTGTCAGGAGTAAAGTTTGCACACTGCAAAGACTTGCTTCATATCCTTCAGGTGAATTGAGCTTGCTGAAGCTCATTTTGGGTGAACTACGGACGGCTTGATCCCTTGGGCAAGGGGTACGTAGGCAACCGGGTTGGTGCAGCCGCTATCGAGTCGATGTTCGGCTCAGATTTGAAAATCTTCACCGAGGTGGAGAATTGTTGGAGAGTATAGTAGAGGAGTTGATGTCATGCCAGGTGCTGTCGAAGATTGCCAAGGAGTCTACGACGAAAGGCAAAGGGACAGCGGGCAGGAAATTAGCAGCAGCAGCAGAAGACAGGCGAGTCGGTCGACCGACGTGCACAGCATGCACAGGGATTTGAGCGGTCGACCGGCCCGGTCGACCGAAGTGCTCTGACTGCAGGAACCCAATTCTCGGGTTTTCTGGGTCGACCGGCCGGTCGACCGGAATACAGGGACTGTGCTCTCGGGTTTCTTCGGTCGACCGTCCGGTCGACCGATAGTCGGGTCTGGGCGGAAAACTGCTGTTTCAGGAAACTGAGTATTTAAGCCCTAAGTGTAATTTATAGGGTTTAGAGCCTTGAGTGAGAAAAGCTGCGGATACTCTTGCATTCAGAGAGATCCAGAGTTATTGTAATCATCTTCCTAAATTGAAACTCTCTCCATTGATTGCCCCGAGGACGTAGGCATTGAGGCCGAACCTCGTTAGATCTGTTATTTGCGATTGTGTGTTCTTCGTGAGATTTGGGCTGTTCTTTGTGCTGGAGATTGTGTGATTCTCTGTTGGTTGTTGTCGGTGCGCACAACATATCAGATAGTGGATCAATTTTAACTCTCCATCAAATTCCCCACAATTTCCCTTGCACAGCATAGCAACCAATACAAACAGATAAACTACCCACCATGTTCAGATGTCTATAATTCCTGGATGCCATCCATGTATACAAGCTGTTTTGTTCTGATTTCAATGTTAAAATTGTGTTTGGCTTTGCCTAAAAGAGGACCTTTACACTTATGCACAAATAGAACTTGTCCTTCAAACAAATTGCTAATAAATACGCTGGAGTTCATTCTCTGCTGGATCAAGGACCAAAGTATTAGAGGCACTTCATATATATTACTATATTAGGCCGCTGTATTACTGAATGCAAATGTCCCTTGAGCTTCTTTTGATGGTAAGCCATCCCAAGGCTTTAGTTGAGTATTCCTTGCTACTTATTTCCAACTTCTCTTATTGGCCGGCTTCTCTTTCCAACCATCCATGGAGAAGTGAAGAAAATTCATAGCAATTACCAAGATTGCTAGTAACAGTTCACCTCCATACATCATCACAACACAAAAGCATTCATATTACCTGGAGGAAAACAGATGCAGGTAAAGACTCAATGAATAAAAGTATACAGAAAGGAATTCCACAATAAAATACAAAAATTATAATGGCAACCCTCTATGAAGAAAGGAACTCCACAATACAATCAAGTGGAAGAAGAGAGTTGCTATTCTACTGGGGAAAGCACAGGAAAGAACTTAGAAGAAAAAGACTTGCGCCGTTAAACCTTAAGAATCAGATGGCTTGACGATGAAGTTCTGGCAGCTGATGGGATTCATGACCTCTGGCAGTCCAGCAGTACGAGGCCAGGCTTGAAATTTCTTATCAGTTTCTTCCCACCATTCCTTTTCAGTAATAGTCTTCGGTGTGGAACCTGTCATAAAAGAGAGAAAATGGTTTATACCTCTCTTCAGAATTATATCAAGTTATGCAGAACAATAAGCATTTATGTGAATTTAATGCTAACCTCCGAATATCTTTTTGTCAGAAATTATTTGTATTGCATACATATGTGATTCCAAAGGTTCCCGCAATAGCTCCTATGATTTTTGCAGCTGTCATCTTATACCTAAACCAAAATAGGAACAAAACTTACAAGAAGAAAAGATACTACAAAGCAAAACTCATAGATGATGACTAGATAAACAGAAAGAAACAGCAAACAGAAATATATGTAGATTATCAGTATATAGCAACTAATTTTGACAATATTAAAGAGATGTTAACAACCATGGTCCAGGTGATCTACATTATTAATGCAACTCCATTTCCTCAAATTATCACTCAGTTAAACAACAAATGGCCTATAATTAAGATAAATAATAGGCCATGAATGGTCAGGCGAAATTGCTGAGGCAAAAATTCAACTAAAATATCCACATGGTTGTGTAAATTTGTCATCCATGTCATGCAGATTTTTATTTGTTCTCACACGGGTGCACATAACACGCACCCGGATTTTGGACCCGTCCGATAAATCTCTTCTTTTCCTGCTACAGAAAAAAGAAGCATATATAGAATGTAAAAACTACAATCATTGGCTCATCACCATGAATAAGTCCTTTTTCCCATCAGAATTGCACGGACGACTATAAAGCACACCACAAAATGGAGCGCACAACCTATTTTATCTGTCAGCTCCTGAAACCTACAAGCAACACATGAAATTCTGCAAATGCAAGAATCTAGATGAAATCAGACAATGATATGATTCCCTATAGGGAGTTGTGTTCATCTCAGTTGCACGATATAAGCCAGCAAGAGCTTTCTAATATATTCCTCAAATACAATACACGCCACAAATAAAAAAAGGAAATTTTGAAAAGAAAATACAGATGTCACTTTTTGTCAACAATATTCCTTGAAGTCTAGATTTCACAGAAGGGGGGGCCTGAGCCTTTTATATGATTTACTTTCAGCGTGCACTTAAAATATCCAATCCCAACAATTTGGGATGAAGGACTTATTTTTGTTGATGTCGTTGTTGTCATTGTTGTGATCACATATCTACTCCCTAATGTTGAACTCCTATTGTTTGAGGGCAACGAACAACTAATATCATTTTCATTTGGAAAATTATAACATTATTGCTTACTATATTTAAAACAAGAAAAGGTTAATGCATCCAGATTGTGACATACAAGTAAGAATATAAAAGGGCCCAAACAGCATCAAGAACTAAAGATCTAGCAGGACACAGGAATAAACCAAAGAAGAAGGTGCCACGTGGCAACAAATGCTCAAACTGAGAGACATTCCCTCCAGCAAACCTCGAATAATGAATCACAATGTATAATCCAACTATACAACTTCTCTGAATATATTATCAATTGGCAAAAAACTAGGAAATAGCCAAGATGGGCAATTCTTTTTTTTTTCCGAGAAACATGATGGAGGTCACCCTCTAGCCTATACACACGCACTCATCACTGGTTACCCAAGTTAAATTCAAATAGATAGCAGTTACATAGCAAGTGACTATGTTCATAGTGGGTAACGGATAGTGGAAGATAAACCCTTATCATGGAGGAATTGTACAGCTTAATCAGTATATGATGCAGAAGACAATGGTTTCTGTATTATTAAAGAATGTCTAGAAAGCTCAGGACATACATGGTACATAAAAACCAAGTTGTCTAAAACATACCCAAAACTCTCAAAGTATTCAAAACATAAACCCAAGTGTCATATAAGAAAGCTTAAGTCAAATAAAATGCAGTAACACACAAAATAGAAGACTCCTAATTATGTTGTTTAAAAATGAAAACTCTCCCCTATAATTCTTGGAACCATCGTTTTGCTTTTCATATGAACAAATTTGCGTCTAACAAATTATGGGTCTAGATTTATCGGACATTGTCGGTATTTTAGATGCCTCACGTTTATTGCAGAAGACTATGCAAAAAGGTGGAGGAGATTCCACCAAATTCAGAAGACAGAACGTGCACAAAAATGCACAGAGCTTTTGAAAGCTTGAAGAAGCTTTCGAAAGCTGATACCAGCTTTCGAAAGCTCAGGTGAAGCTGTCGAAAATCTGAGCAAACTCACTTTCGAGAAAACGTTGTCAACAGCATTGTCGACAGCAGCAATAATCTAGGCATATCCGTACGTATCCGACCCGAGTTCTGATTCTGTTTCAAGTTAAATTCTTATTTCGTTTTTTACTCAAACTTTGGGCAGTTGGTTTCCTATAAACATGAGATTGTATCATTGGTTTTAATAACTTTGAATCAACTTTTGTATTGAGAGTTTGAGAGATCCTTGTGAGAGAGCCTTATAAACTCTGTTTTACTTCTCAGATTAATAAGAATTTCTTTCCTTCCTCCAAGAAAATCTTGTGTTTTTAATTTGTTCCCGTCCTCTTCTAGTGTTTAAGATATATTGCTTATTTGTTGAAGCTAATCATCTACTAAGATCTTGATTAAGATCTGAAACTTATTAAACACAAGATCATTAGTAAATTAATCTTTATAAGTTAGTCATCATCAAAATTAAGGTAAAAGGCTTCTGAGCCAACAGAAGAATGGAATGCACTCCTTAAGTTAAAAATGAAGCAAATGGAGTTCTGTTTTTCTTGTTCGATGATATTGGAAGAGTAAAAAGGAGAAATTATTGAAACTTAATTAGTTTGATAGTATATATATATATAGAAAGATTGACGCTTGCAAGCTCAGTGGATTGTGAGTCTTTCCTTCTATTCCATACTAAATTAGTCCTTTTTGGTTTCTGTTTGCGATGAGTGTAAGGCCGTAATTTATCAGTTGATATACGTGTCTCAACTATTTCTGAGCATATATAGGAATTATTGAAGTATTTATTTATTTCATTTATTTTTGGGTAAAGAATATAAATGTCAACTTTTGAAGGTTTCAGATATATTGCCGGTATGACAAAACCGGTTGGCCGGCACCAATTTATAATAAATATCAATTAGTCTCAATCAATGTATAAATATAAATTTAAGTGAAAAATATAGATTGAGATAGAGAGAATGGTTAAAATTAAAAATATCAAATAATTCTTGATCAAATCTTTAAGTGAGGGGGTGTTTCTGCTTAAAACCTAATTTACGGGTTATTACTACTAAATGACCAAAAAGTAAAGGGAATCTTTCTGAAATTTATTCTTATATTATATTAATTTGATACTTTAGTTTAGATGTACATGTTCGAAACCTTTTCTTTTCTTTATTATTGTATTTAAATTTTTCTCTTCTTTCTCTTCCACTTCATCGAACTTCTTTTGTTTTTTTGTTTTTTTCTAATTTTTTGTTCCTTTTTGTTTCCGGGATTATTGGCAATTTCCCCCCTTCAGTTCTTTCTCCTTTTGTGAATTTTTGTTGATGTTTTCTTTTCACTTGCATGATTATGTTTTCATTTTTTATTATTTTCTTTATATTTCTATACTTTCAACTTTATTTTTTTCAATTAGTTCTCTTCTTTACTTTTTCTAGATTTCTCGGGGACTGAAAATTAATTGGTTTTCTTTAATTTTAGTTTTAATTCATTTTTTTCTATATATTTTTGTTACCTTCTATTATTTTTTTAATATTTTTCCTTGTTTCAGATTCAATTTTACTTTATTAATATTCTTATACTATAATTTTTTTTCACTTGTATATTATTTATTTTTGTTCTTTTATTTCTTATCCCTTGTTTTTTTATTTATATTATCTCTTTTTACCTAATACTTCTGTTTTGCTGTCTTTCTTTTGTTTTCTTTAATTCTACTTTTTTATTCTTTCTTTTCTTCAATTCAATTTTGTATTTTTTTCCTTTTTAATTTTCTCAAATTTATATTTCTTTGATATACTTTTTTAGTTACTATTGTTATTAATTATTGTCTTCAACTGTATTTATTTTTCATTTTTTTTCCAAATTTTCTCTCTTGTGGTTTTGCTGATTATTATTTTTTCACTTTTTCTCTACTTTTTCTCTTCTTAATCACTACCTTCTTTTGAGGAAAAAAATCCTTTTCTTACAATATTTTTTGTTTGTTTCTCGAGTTTCTTCATATTATTTTCATTCATATTTTTTTTTGTATTTTTGTTAATTTTCTTTTATTTTTTTCTTTTGTCTCTTATTCTGTTTTCAATCCTTTTTTTTTTATTGCCTAAGCGGAACAAGGCAAAAGAAGTACAAATGAAAATCATTACTTGTTTCATATTATTTTCTTAGTAATTTTTAATCACTATTTATATAAAGTAAACACGCTTTTTAGTTTCATAAACAATTCAGACTTTCACGAGCATTAAAAGTGATTAGTTTGAAACACGTGCACATTTAGTCCCTTTGCCTATTTTTCTACATTTTTATATTTATCCTTATTGAATTTATATTCTAATTTGAATTTAATAGCTTTATTTTATAAGAATCCAAATTATGTTGATACATTATTTTAGTAACATGTTTCCTTTAGTATTATGTTTTAATTCTAATTTGATGTAGATGTACATTTCTTATAAACGTCCTAATTACATTGACAACTCTTTTTATATTATTTCAAGTACAGACTTGTGTCCCTCCAAAAGGATTTGACTCTGAATACTTCTAACTCAAATACAACCCTCCGAATTCGAATACAAGATCCACTCCGTTTAAGTTGATCTATATTATTTCAAGTATCTAAAAATCAGAAAATCAAGTGCTTTGAATAATTTTTACCTATCCATCAAGCGGTGCAAAATGAACGCCCGAAAGTGGTGAGTTGATTAGATCTATATATTTAGACATACAAATTCTCGATCCGGCCATTTGATTATGATCTAAACATCTAAAAAACCCATACAAACTAATTTTTGTTATGTTTCAAATGTTCTACATCGTTAAACCAACCAACTTACTATTTAGGCCGTCCGTTTTTCTCCTACTTTATGTATAGAAAAAAAAGTATTCAAAACACTTGATTTTTTTTATAGATACTTGAAATATTATAGATTAACTTCAACAGAATGGATCTTGTATTTAAATGTCGGATGTTGGTATTTGAGTTGGAAAGATTCGGGCTCGAATCCTTCCGGAATGATACAAGTTTATACACACACATACTTCACACATGCATACACGCTTATGTCATTCCAGAAGAATTCGAGCCCGAATCCTTCTCACTCAAATACAACCCTATGACGTTTGAATACACGATCTATTCTGTTGAAGTTGATCTATATTATTTTAAGTATTTATAAATCAAAAATCAAGTATTTTAAATACTTTTTGCTCATGCATCAACTAGGGAGATAACATACGGCCTAAATAGTGAGTTGGTTAGTTTAACTGTATACTACATTTAAAACCTAATAAAAATTGGTTTGTAAGAATTTTTAAATGTTTAGATCATGATCAAAAGACCAAATCGAGAATTTATATGTCTAAAGACAAATATCTAACTAACCCATTACTTTCGCCCGTTCATTTTGCGCCGCTTGAGAGATGGGTAAAAAATATTCAAAATACTTGACTTTTGATTTATAGATACTTGAAATAATATAAGTCAACTTCAACATAGTGGACCTTATATTCGAATATCAGAGAGTTGTATTTGAATGGGAAGGATTCGGGCTTGAATCCTTCCGGAATGACACAAGTCTATCTCACCATATACATATACACGTATATGGTAGGGAAAAAAGAACGGCTTAAATAGTGAGTTGGTTAGTTTAACAACATAGCCGTCCGTTTTTTCCCTCCTTGATGCATGAACAAAAGTATTCAAAACACTTGATTTTTGGTTTATAGATACTTGAAATAATATAAATAAATTTTAAAGGAGTGGATCTTGTATTCGAACGTAAGATGTTGGTATTTGAGTGGGAAGCATTCAACCTCAAATCCTTTTGGAAGGACATAAATCTATTTATCTATCTCTCTCTCTTTATATACATATACACACACATACTTGTGTCATTCGGAAGGATCGAGCCCGAATCCACTCAAATACAACCCTATGACATTTGAAGATAAGATCCATTCTGTTGAAGTTGATTTATATTATTTCAAGTATCTATAAACGAAAAATCATGTACTTTAAATACTTTTTGACATGCATCAGGTAGGAAGAAAACATACGGCCTAAATAGTGAGTTGGTTAGTTTAACAATGTAGAACATTTGAAACCTAACAAAAAATTGATTTGTCGGGGTTTTTAAATATTTAGGTCATGATCAAATGGCCAAATCGAGAATTTGTATGTCTAAAGACATAGATCTAACTAACTCACTATTTTCAACCGTCCGTTTTGCGCCGCTTCACGATGGGCAAAAAATATTCAAAACACTTGATTTTTAATTTATAGATACTTGAAATAATATAGATCAACTTCAACATAATGGATCTTGTATTCGAATGTCATAGAGTTGTATTTGAGTAAGAAGGATTTGACCTCGAATTCTTTCAGAACGACACAAGTCTATATATGTGGTGTATAGAGGGAGGGGGAGAGAGTTGTGTCCTTCTAAAAGAATTTGAGGCCGAATCCTTCCCACTCAAATACCAAATCCGACGTTTGAATACAAGATCCACTCCATTGAAGTTGATTTTTCTTGTTTCAAGTATCTAAAAACTAAAAATCAAATATTTTGAATACTTTTCTCCCATGCATCAAGTAGGAGAAAAAAGGATGGTCTAAATAGTGAGTTGGTTAGTTTAACAGTGTAGAACAATTGAAATCTAACACAAATTGGTTTGTAGGGGTTTTTGAATGTTTAGATCATAATCAAAGGAGAAAGAAAAAGTAAGGAAAAAGGAGAAAGAGAAAGAAAGAGAAAGAGAGAAATTGATGGGAGGGGTTGGGGGTATGACCGGCCCCCATGTGGGGGGGTGTGGGTTGGTGGTGAACTAATGGGGGAAAAAAGGAAAAAAAAGAAAGAAAGAACAGGAAAGATTCTGAAAAATAATAATAATAATAAAGTCAGAAAATATCGATTATTCTAGAAAAAATTTTTAAAATACCCAGAGGTAAAAAACATCATCCTGAGAAGTAATACGAAATCGGTTTTCAGAACTTTTTTTAAATTAAAAATCTCGAAGTCAACCGTCGATACTGGTCAGCACCGATTCGGCCGAATTTTGATAAATTATGAAAAATATTAGTGCATTAAAGGAAAAAATATGATTCTAAGAAGTAATGTGAAAGTAGAATCCAGAAATTCAACTCCGATTGCAAACTAAAAAAATCTTGGAATCAACCAGCAATACTGGTCGACACCAAATCCGGTGGAATTTTGATAAATTCAAAAAAATTTCAAAAAAATGTATTTAGATAGAAAATATAATTTTAAGAAATAATATTAAAGCCATTTTTATAAATTCAATTTCGTTTCTAAATTAAAAATTTGAGAATCGATCAGCGGCACTGGTCGACACCAGTTTTGAGGATTTTCAATTTAATTCAAAAAAATTTCAGAAAATCATAAAAAATCTAAAATATTGAAAAATGATGTTTGAAACTTAAATCGGTCAAATATGACTATCAAAAAAATCAAATCGATTAATACACTAGGATCGGGTTTTCGGTTCATACTAGAGCTGACTCCGACTTCACGAATCCAGATCTAAGGTAAAACGATCATATAAATAATTCATAATACAAAACAAATATAGGAGGTATATCAAAAAATACGATTGAAAAATCTGAATACGCAACTAAGTATGTATTCCAGGAATGGGGTGTTACATGATTGCTTACTCTTTATCTCTTCACTCTACTCTCTCTTTACTTACTTGCACACTTATATTGTTTACTTATTTCTAAGTATTTCTTGTTTTGTGATTTGTATTTTTTAGGTTGCTAGCAAGTAAATCTTAATTTCGCATTATTTGCTATTTAGTATAGCCATCATCTGTTCACTCTTCTCTGGGTGATTTATATTTAACTCCTTGTTGAAATCAACTAGAGAGAGTGAATATGTGACATGCTAATCTAACGCAGAATTAAAACTTGCCTATAAACAATTACAACAAACAAAATCAACACATATAAATAATAAACTAATAACCAAAAAATAAAGTCGTATACCTTATAAAAGGTTCTGAACTTTTCTTCAATATTTCTCTTGATTAAGGGTTGATGTGCTTAATTGCTTTCTTGATTAGAAAAGTACAAACAATTAAACAATAAGATAAATTCTAAACTAAACAAAAACAATTAAACAATGTGAAGTGGATATACAATTAAGCACAAGCATATAAACAAGAGTGAGATAATATCATGCATATAAGATTGAGCACAAGTAATAAGTATGCAAGACATAAAGAGTTGAGTTTGAGAGAAAGAGAGAAGAACAATCGCAAACACGAGAGATTTGTTTTAATGTTCGAGCAACTTGCTCTACGTCCCCGCTTTTACTGCAATGAAGGATTTTCACTATCTCGACCCCGCAAGATCACCTAACGCTACAAATTTCCTCAAGAACTCTCAAGCCTGCAAGTCTCTCACTCGTTCCCGTAAGAATTATAATACATGAAGCTGCAAGTTCGCTTAAGGTCACGTCCTCCAACCACGCAATACAATGAACGGGAACCATGTGATGAAGACTCTTGACAACAAACTCTCTCACAATTAAAAAACCCTAAAGGATAAATATAAAAATTTTAAACTCAAGTTTGTGTGAGAAAACTAGAGAAAGATTAGGATTTAATAGCTCAAAACACTTGAAAACAATTTTTGAAGATAGAAAAAAAATTGGACACTAAAATTCTTGAAAATACATGAAATATTTGATTAAAATCTCTCTGATATAACCTATGTGTGTGTGTACTAAAACAAAAAAAATTACTCAATATAGTCGTTAGAAACTAAATCCAAAAAGTTGACCAAAAATAGCTGTTAAAAATCAAATCTGTCAGTCTGCCAGTCTGCCAGTTAACCGCCAGCGACTAATTTCTAACCATTGGGAGCTATCAGTCGATCAATGTGAGAACATAACTTATTCTCACCGACTCGGTTGATCGATCTGAGAGCATGTTTTGCTCTCTAGCCAGCTCTTTGGCCATCGGTCGACCACTTTGTCGACCGACTCGAGAGCCTTTTGCTCTATGGCCAGCGGTCAGCCGCCCGATCGACTATGTGCATAAGCCAATTGGCTTGTGACACATTCGATCGACCCCACGGTCGATCGGCCTGAGGCCAAAAAGATATTTTTATTTTTTTTAAATCTTTTAAACATCAAAATAAATTCATATAAATTCTAAAAATAAGTTCAAGTGACTGCCATTTAGGACCAAAATGTAAAATTAAAATTCAAAACAAATTTCAAACTTTTTTAACGTCTTTTTGAGATTGAACTCATTTTGAAATATTTAAAACTCTAAAACCTGTTTTTATAAAAATTAAACTTTAAACTAACAAATTATTTTTAAAGAAGCTCATTAAACTATTATCAAAAACCTTTTGTGTGTGAGCTTGAGCAATTAAATCTACATCATTCTTAATAGGAATCTAAACACTTACAAACTTTTATGCAAACTTTAAGTCTTCTATTTCTTCATCTTTTTCATCATCTAGACTTGATTCAAACTTTATTCATCTTTATTTCGTCTTTTTCTTTAGTGTTAGATGTGATCTTTATACTTGAGTTCTTGAATCAACACTTATTAGCTTCAAAATTGACTTTGAGTTTTTTTTGTTGAAACTAAATAAAATTACTAATTAATTAATCCTGTCACTTAAATATCATAACATCATTAATATTATAATCACATGAATTAACCATCATCAAAACTAGAGTGATGTGTTTTTGGGCCAACATTTGACCCACCGCTTTCTTGATCACGTAGGATAACCAATTGGTCTTCTTATTCTTCTTGTCTTTTTTTTTCTTTTTCCAAATTTTCTTCTTCTAAAATTGTTTTGTTTCAGAAAATATAGAAAAAGAGAATGAGAAGTAACTACAGTTGTTATCGGGTACATCGACTCTTAAATTCAACAACATGTGGTCAACTCTGCGAGATAGGAATCGTGAAAGAAATGAAAATTTAGAAGCTTGAATAGGCAGTGAATGAAGCGTACAAGAGATCTTTCAAGTACACTCAGGTGCTTGACAAGCTGTAGGTTGAGAGAATAAGAGGATTGACCATCAATATTTCTATATGAAAATTCGAGACAACCGCAAGCTATTTTCACTGTGATTGATGCTCCTGGCCACACCGATTTCAGTAGAAACATGATTTTTGATATATAATGCTATAGTTTAATTTATTCTTTTTATCAAAAGAATTCTTATTTCATCATTATACCTCTTCCATTTTTAGCTATCAGATACTGAAATATTCTCTCCTCTTTGATAGGGTTTATTTTCAAAATGATATTAATAGAAGCTTTTTACTACTCTTATGCAAATACACATTTATGATAATACCTTGTATCCTAAATAGACCCAAACCTGATTCAGTATTAAGTCAAACTGTTTGTTTAGCCAAAAAGGGTAAAATGAAGAATTTGTGAGCCCTTGTGTAAGATTTTCCAACTTTACTCTCATTTATGTTTATTTTCTAGAAAGAAAGGGATGATGAAAAGTTGTGTGACATCACCAAACATTATCAATTTTGACTTTTTTTTCCAGCTTAAAATAAGTTGAAAACGCAAAGGAAACGGATATTATATTAGTTAAAACAATAAAATAACCTTAGGATGAGTTGAATAGTAAAAAAAAAAAAAACACGTCCGACACTTTATTAGGCAATAAGATATTATTTATAGAGGGTTTAGCAACTTTTTCCTCACATTTTTCTAGGCAACAAAACATGAAAAAGGGAGGATATTTGAAAGTCAAGATATTTACATGTGGGCCCCCATGTTACTATTGGGCTGGAAAGCAAGATTTTTACTGTTGTGTTAAATTTTCAAATAAACACTTTCCTAGCCAAACATTCCTAAATATATAATATACAGAATACAAGTTGCAGTGACCTGCCAAGATGTGCTCTTACAAATGTCCTAAGCAAAACATTCACCAGAGATTTGATCACCCTCCATACCAGCCAGAATTAAGACTTGATGCGTGATGTTTATTGTATTTAACCATTCGACGCAACTAAATTTCATCACGAAATTAAAGAAAACACTAATTTAGACTGAAAGAGGCTCTAGCCTCACCCAAAATCTTCAATGAGTGGTCATTGTTATTGAAGTTTTGAATGGATACTTTAGTAAAAAAAACTGAAACTATCACTGTTTTTTTTTTTTATAGAAATAATATGGAGGTCACCCTCTAGTCTATACACACACCTATAACCAATTATCCAAAAAATTTCTCAATTTGACAATTGTGGAGATTGAATTTGGAACTTCTCCCTTGAGAGGGAGGGGTATTACCAACAGGCCAACCCATTGATGAGACTATCACTGATTAGAACTAATTAATTGAACACTTAACTCGATAAACAAAAGCAAAATGAATACCTTGTTGGTGGACCAGGATTTTGGGATGTTTGTGATTGGAGAGAGTAGACAGTGTAGGAACTAAATTCCACCAATAAGAATTCTTATATTCATATACATACACGGGTACATGAGGATGGATGGTTTTATTTCCTTGGGAGGAAGACTCATAGCCCTGCAACAACAGTCCTGGTGGGGAAAAGAACCCCCGTCACATTTGAGAAAATAAACTCCAATGAGAAAGAATGAAATACCAAATGTAATATTTCCATGAAGTTGCTAGTAACCTCCAAGTACAACTTTTATATGTCATGAAATCTAACTATTGTGTAATATGTCTATTAGTACACTCTGCAAAATTAGCTAAAAAATCTCCTTATTTTTTTCTGCGGATGAAGATATTCAAATCCTCAATCTTCCACAATAGAATGAAGCGAATTACTGCTCGAGGAATACCCGAGGGTGGATGTTTAGAAACTTGTTTCCAAGGAGTTTTCAACACTAAAAAAAGCAACAAACTATTTTTTTTTGAAATTTCAGGAAAATATCTTGGGGGTAGACAAAATTTTCCTATTGTTTAAAAATTAAGGTTGATAATCCTTGATTTTGAAAACTAATATTGGATCAGATCCTGAATTGGGACTGCAATGCGCGTGCCAAAAACTCAATGCAAACCAGAAAGCTTGTTACGCATGCAGAGCACGGGCTAAACGTCTCGGGGGAAGAACAAAACTAAGCTAAATATGTAAATTAAAATGCAATGTACTTTTTTCATTCTAGTTGGGGAACCTGGGGAGCGAATATTAGCACCCCAACAAATGACAAAGGTACCCCAAAAATATTTTACAAGTGTGCCATTATGTTTTTTAATAATTTTACCCGTAGTGAGAAGTCCAACATGCCCCATTCTTCCTCCTCCTTCCTTCTTCTTCTCCAGCGACCCTCCTTCTTCTTCTCCGGCCGACCTCCTCCTCCCTTCTCCCCGACGCTTCATCCCCCTCATGGCGACCTCCCCCTCTCGGCGCTCCCCCCTCCTCCCCCCACGCTAGCCTCCCCCCTCTTTCCCCTCCCCGACCTCCCCCTTCCTACTTCTCCCCCTCCTCCCCCCTGACCACCCAACTCCCCTTCATCTCCCCCTCCCCAGCCTCCCTCCCTTCCTCCCCCTGCCCGTCCAACTTCCTCATGACCCCATCTGTTGGCCGATTCTAACCAAAAAGATGGAGCTATGTTCAATCAGAGTTTGACCGAATAGTGTCCAGCCAGGTCTGGCCGGACATACAACAGATGGGGGCGGGGGAGATGTAACCCCCTGACCCTAGATGTTTGTATCACAGTATCAGTACTCGATACGGTGTATAAATTTGATTTGATCTTTCTGATAGTTAAACTAGACTGGTTTCAGTTTCAGATATTATGTAACGCCCCAATCCCACGGGTACGGGGACGTCACTGCAACGTACATACGCAGGTCAGAAATACCCTCACGTATATACGCTAAGCATTAGTACAAGCAAGAATCAGAGTACGACAAAGCGTAGCGTCCATTCATGTGCCAACATAAGAAGTACAAAGTACGAGGTTATCAGAGCTTGTGACATACTTTTACATATCACATGCATCATATATCACAGCCCAGCACACAAGTACGATTTACAATATAATTACAATATGCTCACGAGTTGAAGGAGAATCCCGCGAGCCCAAAAGGAAGGTCAGGTACAACAGGAACCGAGACTAGTCAACTTGCTCGGCAAAGAAAGCTTGATCTTCCACAGAAGGCTCCACCTCGATCCAAGGTTCGGAACCTGAACATACAAATTCAAGGGAGTCAGGACCTCCCAAACAAGTAGAGCAGGTTACAGCCGAGTGGCATAAGAATAAGAGTATGAGAATTGGCACAATAACATGAATAAACAGCCAGCAAGTAAGGGAAGCACAACGTGATATAAACGAAGGAGGGGCATTGCATAAGCTTAAGCTACGTTTTCATGAGACTAGTACGTCGAGGGAATAATCCAAACAAGGAAACCCTCATCTATATACCTTCATCTCATGTCCGTAATCCAAGCACATGCAACAGCCACAGTTAACGTCTTTTATTGTTATTATTATTACTTGTCTTACTTTGATATCTAGCTATGTGAACTAGCGTCCCAGCACACATAGATCCATATCCTAGTAAAGCAAGGTTGTTATTGGAAACCAGCGGGGGTATCAACGAACTATGTTTACAGTGGGTCCCGTGCTTGCCCGGGACCACGGTCCAGGGTGTTCCGTTGCTTGGTGACGGAACCAGCCGCAAGGCCTATCAGGAGGGACTTATGTATGCCCTTTATCATGATGGTATCAGGAGGAGGGAGCCAGCACTCCCCTCGGTCGCCTGGAGGCCCACAGGTCAGACCGGAAATTTAGTTGCACAACATACCTAATACCACTGTAAACACGAACACATATTGATAGCCGCATATTTCCCCCGACCCGATGTAAGTTGTCTCATTTTATGGTTTATTAGATAATTATCAGATTTCGGGAATGAGCAGGAACATGTCAGGAATGCGGGTATATCAGGAGTACTGGTTCGTACTTATCATGTAATCAAATCATGAAGTCCGGTTATCATTCCCGTTACAGTGATAATTACAGGAGTCAGGTGTATCATGCCTTGTGTTAATAGATAGCCCGATAAGAGGTGATATTCATCAAGTAACATGTCATGAAATAACAATATATAAAGCATGATCCAAGTATAAGACTTATCCCCAAGAAAATAATTAACCAAAGTGATTCAGTCAAGATTAGTCGACTAAGGAAAGTGATTAGTCGACTAATAGGGGAGTTAGTCGACTATAGGAAAAGGCAAGTCGACCAGTAAGGTGGCGTTTCAGGAAATCAGCGTTTTCAGAAAAAGGGTTAGTCGACTAGAGTATTGGGGGAGTCGACTAGTCTGCTGCATTTCGCAAAACGGCGTCTCGTGAAGCCGCGTTTCACAGATCCGCGTCTTGTCATAAGTCCGCGTCTCATGAATCCGCGTTTCACAAGTCCGCGTCTCACCAGAAAGAGTTAATCAACAAGGAATGAAAGAGTGGGCCGCGTTTCAAGAAAGAGCGCGTCTCTCAAAGTCGCGTCTTCAGGAGAAAGTCAGTCGACTATAGAAAAGGGGGTAGTCGACTATATAGAAGCTGCGTTTCTAAGACTGCGTTTCCAGCAGAGGGTTAGTCGACTATAGGAAATAGGTTAGTCGACTAATAGGTTGGGTCTTCAGAAAACTGCGTTTCAGGGTGAAAAGTTAGTCGACTAATGGGCTGGCCAAGTCGACTAATATGGGTGCAGAACAGAAAGCAAGTCCTGATGTTTGAGGGCTGAGTTTGTTGTTAAAATTACAAGTTATGGAAATAATGTCCAAGTCTTGGCGAGCAGAATTACTCGCCTAGAACGCGTCCGATGCCCTGTACGAAAAGTCAAGTGATGAAGATGAGTCCTTTGCCAAGCTAGTCACCAAAACGACCGCCGGAATAATCGCGAACGATTACCGGAAATCCACGGTGATAAAGCTCGGCCCCAAACCAAAAGGAGGGCACCGGCCTAGAGTCCTGTCGACGAAGAAGAACACGGCTCCAATCCGAAGGAGTGGCCGGTCTTCACAAGTTGATGGGGAGAGTTTTGATGGTGCAAGTCTAGTGCATTTTGCCAAAGTGAGTTTTTGCAAACAATGCCACGGGGGACGAATCTATAGTCCGTCAGAAAGAGGTTGTCGAGGAGGTGAAGGTGGTATGCTTGGCGGAGGCTACGGTGGTGCAGGTGGTGGTGGAGATGGTGGTGAAGTTTTGGTGAAAAAATGGGTTCTTTGGTGGTGAAGGAGAGGAAGAAGATGGTGGTGGAGATGATGCTTTGGTTTGTTGTTGTAGTTGGAATGGAGGAGTATAAGGAGGGGAGATTGGTGGATGAAATGGTGGAAGAGATGGTGGTGTATGGAGGGTGGAATGGTGAGAATGGCCAGCCAAAGGGCTGTTTTGGGCTGCTGTTGACGTTCACAGCAAGTGGAGAAGGAAGAAGAAGTGAAAAAGTGAAGAGAGAGAAGGAGTGGGGGAGTTATATATAAAGGGTAAGTTTAGATTATCACAAGTTTGCCATTCCCTTTATGAAACTTGCGTTTCATCCAACCAATAGGTTGCGTCCCTCTTCACAAGGTCTGCGTCTGGCAATATAAGCTGGACGCGACATTAAGTTGCGCCCAAAAAGAAAAACGCAGGATTGTAATAAGAAAGAGACAAAAAGGTATGGGTGATTAGACAAGAGTTTGATTGGCCCATAAGCTTTAAATGCAGCATGGAGAGGGTGGCTGCATTTAATGATGAATCCAGCTGGTGGAATCTCGCGTTTGAGGAAGGAGAGAGAAATTGGGAAAAAGAGAAAAGTGAAGTAGTTGAATGATTTCCCGGTATCTGGGAAAATACCGAGAACTCCGGAAAGGCCCAAAATTGAAGTATCTCGGAAAGCTCCCCAAAAATTCTCAAAAATAGTAAATATTATATAAAGATTTTTGGTGAAATCGGTTTTCAGAAATTCAATCCCATTTTCAAAATAAAAATCCTGGAGTTCACGGTGAACGGTGTCTACACCGGGTAGGCTAGATTTTTGATAAAATCTGGAAAATCCCAAAAAATGCCCGAAGGAAGAAAATATAATTCTAAGAGGGAATGTGAAAGCGGAATTCATAAATTTGTTTCCAATTGTAAATTAAAATTCCTGGAATCAACCAGTGATACTGGCCGACACCGGTTTTGAAGATTTACAACTTAATTCCGAAAAATTCTAGAAAATCATGAAAAATCTAGAATATTAAAAGATAATATTTGAAACTAAAATTAGTCAAATCTGAATACCTAAACAGATCAAATCATGCAGTACTGCTATACGAATAAACATAAAATAATAAAATAAAATAAAATAAAATAATAAAAAAAAAGAATACGCTCCAAAAATCAAGATACGTAACTGTGTACGTATGCAGAGGATGGGGTGTTACACTCTATCCACCTTACAAAAAATTTCGTCCTCGAAATTTCAGGAAGGGGAAGATGACGGTAGAGAAGAATAGGAAGAAAGAGTTTTACCAACTAAGTTGTAAATAGATGAGGGTAACGCTCACGAATAACGTCCTCTCGCTCCCATGTGGCCTCTCCTGGCACATGCTTGTTCCAAGAAACCAATACTAACGGTATTGCCTTATTCTTCAGAGTCTTGATACTTCTGTCCAGAATGGTCATCGGCTGTTCTTGGTAGGATAGATCTGGTTGTAGTTCCAATTCTGAGTGATCTAGAATGTGACTCTCATCCTTGACATACCTCCTCAACTGTGACACATGGAATACATCATGTACTCCTTCTAAAGATGGCGGTAATGCCAATCGGTAAGACACATCTCCCACCCGATCCAAAATTTCGAATGGGCCGATGTATCTCGGACTAAGCTTCCCACGAGTACCGAACCGGATTACCCCTTTGGTGGGTGATATCTTTAAAAATACATGATCACCGGTTTTGAACTCCAAGGGTCTTCTGTTCGTGTCAGCCCAACTCTTCTGTCGACTCTGTGCTGCTCGGAGGTGATCTCTGATGACTCGGACCTTGTCTGTTGTCTGAACCAGAATGTCTGGTCCCATAAGTCTTCTTTCGCCAACTTCGTCCCAACATATCGGTGATCTGCATTTTCTGCCATACAATGCCTCATATGGTGCCATTTTGATACTAGCCTGATTGCTGTTGTTATAAGAAAATTCCACCAAATGAATGTAGTCTTCCCATGACCCTTTAAATTCTATCATGCAGGCTCGTAACATATCTTCAAGGATCTGGATAGTCCGTTCAGATTGTCCGTCTGTCTGGGGGTGATATGAAGTACTGAATTTAAGACGAGTTCCTAAATTTTCTTGGAGACTTTCCCAGAAATGTGATCGGAATCTCGTGTCTCTATCTGACACGATACTAACTGGAACTCCATGTAGACGAACAATTTCTTTCATATATTTGTCTGCCAGAACTTCTGTTATCTGACCTACTCTGAATGGTAAAAAGTGAGCTGCTTTCGTAAGGCGGTCAACAATCACCCATACTGCATTGTTACCCTTAGGACTGCGGGGTAGAGCTGTAACAAAATCCATGGTAATATGTTCCCACTTCCATTCGGGTATTGGTAAGGGCTGAAGGAGTCCAGCTGTCCTCTGGTGTTCTATCTTTATCTGCTGGCAAACTAAGCACTTGGCCACATACTGAGCTATCTCCCTCTTCATAGCATTCCACCAAAATTGCTTCTTCAAGTCTTGATACATTTTGGTTCCTCCTGGGTGTATGGAATAAGCCGAACTATGTGCTTCTGCCAAAATCTTCTGCCGAACTACTCCTTGGGGAACACAAATTCTGTTACCAAAATATAAGGCATTATCCGAATGAATATGGACATCAGTTCTCAATCCAGCTTCTATCTGAGCTCTGAATTTCTGCAATCTGGGGTCTTCTTTCTGAGCTTCCCTAATCTCATCCATCAGGGTTGGCTGGATCTGAAAGGTCATCAACTGTCCTGTCTTATCAATTCCTTACACTATCATTAAGTCCAATTTGATGATATCCTGAATTAACTCCTTCTGTCGCGTGAGTTGTACTAGCATTTTATTCTCTGGCTTCCTGCTCAATGCATCTGGTACTGTGTTGACTCTGCCCGGATGATACTGTAAATCTATGTCATAATCTGCCATCAATTCAAGCCACCGTCTCTGTCTCATGTTTAATTCCTTCTGCGTGAAAATATATTTTAGACTCTTGTGATCTGTGTAGATTAACACTTTGTCTCCCAGAAGATAATGTCTCCAGATCTTTAATGCGAATATCACTGCTGCCAGCTCTAAGTCATGAGTTGGGTAGTTTCTCTCATGTGGTTTCAGTTGCCTGGATGCATAGGCTATGACGTGGTCATATTGCATTAATACACACCCTAGGCCTTTCCCGGATGCATCACTGTATATAACCATTCCCCCTCTTCCTGAGGGAGTCTTCAAAACTGGAGCTGTAATGAGTCTTTCCTTTAATTGCTCAAATGCTGCAGCATATTCCTCGGTCCATATATATTTTTCTCCTTTCCGGGTGAGCTTCGTTAACGGGGCTGCAATCTTAGAAAAATCTTGAACAAAGCGCCTGTAATATCCGGCCAATCCAATAAAACTCTTAATCTCTGTTACTGTCCTTGGAGTTGGCCAGTCCTTTACAGCCTGAATTTTACTGGGGTCTACTAAAATCCCTTCTTCTGAAATTATGTGTCCAAGGAAGGCCACACTATTTAACCAGAATTCACACTTGCTTTGCTTAGCATGAAGTTGTTCCTGTTGGAGAGTCTGTAACACTATTCTCAAGTGATCTGCATGTTCTCTGTCGTTCTTCGAGTAGATCAAGATGTCATCTATGAAAACAACTACAAACTGGTCCAAATATGTTGAGAACACCCTGTTCATCAAATCCATGAAAATTGCAGGGGCATTGGTGACTCCGAAGGGCATAACTAGGAATTCGTAATGGCCGTAACGAGTCCTGAATGCCGTCTTTGGAATGTCTTCTTTCTTTACCTTCAGCTGATGATAACCTGATTGTAAGTCCAATTTAGAGAATACCCGAGCCCCATGAAGTTGGTCAAACAGATCATCAATTCTTGGTAAGGGGTATTTGTTCTTGATGGTAACTTTGTTCAACTCTCTGTAGTCTATACACAATCTCTTACCACCGTCTTTCTTGTTGGCCAATAGCACTGGGGCTCCCCATGGTGAAGCACTTAGTCTAATCAATCCCTTGTCGGAATATTCTTGTAGCTGTTTCTTTAGAATCTCCAACTCCGTGGGTGCCATTCTGTATGGAGCCTTGGATATCGGAACTGTACCTGGAAGGGTGTCAATAGAAAACTCAATTACCCTATCGGGTGGAAGCCCTGAGATTTCCTTAAATACCTCTGGAAACTCATTCCAAACTGGCACTTTCCTCTTCTGGATCTCACCAGCAGTCATTTGTGCTTTTCCCTTGACTGGTTTGTGTTCTCCTTCAAATTGGAACTCAGGCTGAAATGGTATTCTGAAACTGACTTTCTTGTTTCGACAATCGATGACTGCATGGTATTTACTGAGCCAAGTCATGCCTAAGATTACGTCGTACCCTTTAGTATCCAGCACGAGCATATCCGCTGTTAATGTTCTGCCACACAGTTCTACCGGACAATCTACACAAACTCTGTTAGAGAGAACTACTCCGTTATCGGTACTAATCTCCCACTGGTGGTCTAAATATTCAACAGGTATAGAGTTCAAAGCAATGAAATTATCTGATATGTAACAATGAGAAGCGCCAGAATCAAAGAGTGCTAAGACGGGTTTAGAGTGCACCCTGATCTTACCTGTTACCACTTCTCCAGAAGTTTCGACCTCTTCCGCTGTCAGGTTGTAAGCTCGTCCTCTTCCACGACCTGCTGCAGTTCTAACTCCCCTCTGGACTGGGCGGATAACTTGCTGTGGGGGAGGGGGAAGAGCTCTCCTAACCATCGGCCCCTGGTTCCTCTGTCCATCTGGCCCTGGAAGTGCTGGTAGTGCTTGGGTGGCTATTCCCATTCTCTTGTGGGGGCAGACTTCTACTGAATGTTCACGGGAACCACATGCCAGGCATAACCCATTTGCACTACGGCAATTCTGTTGAGAGTGACCTGGTTTCTGGCAAAAGTGACAGATAGGACCTAGTTGGGCCCTCTGAAAAGGAGCTGGTCGAAATGGTCGTCTCATGGCTGGGACTCTTGCTGTTCTGAATGGACCTCCTCTTCCTGCTTGTGGAAACGGCCTCTTCATGGACTGATTCCTCATCATGTTAGATTTCCCTTTCTCCAGTCCTCGCTCCACCTCCCGAGCTATGGTAAGGACTTGGGAATAAGTTTTCAGTTGCTGGGGCATCAAGAGGATCTGAATGTCCATTCGCAAACCCTGTTGGAATCTACTTGCTCGCTTCTCTTCATCAGCTACCATATATGGAGCGAAGCGGCTCAGCCTCAAGAACTCAGCGGCATACTCATCCACAGACCGGTTCCACTGCTGAAGTCGGATGAACTGTTCTTCCATTTCTTTCTGGGCGGTGGCAGGGAAAAATCTACTATAGAAGCTTTGGGAGAACTGGTCCCACGAGACAGGTTTCTCTAGTCTTGCTTCTTCAGCTAGCCACCAGGTCCTGGCTACATCCTTAAGTTGAATCTTGGCGACCTCTACCTGATTTTCTCTTGGGATCCGGGCTGCGTTCAACAAGTCTGTGGTGTCGATCAGCCATTGTTCAGCATCAAGCGGTTTCTCTCCTCCTGTGAATATCGCCGGCTGTAACCGCCTAAAATCTGATACGTTCCCCGGCCTTTGTTCCTTTGGAGTTACTAACTCTTGCCGAAGGAGTTCCGTCTGCTGTTGCTGATTTTCCATCATAGTCTGGATAACCTCAGAATCTCAACATTCTCTCCCGTGGGCCCGTTTGATGTTTGCCCGGAGTTGCTACGACCCGTCCTTCTATCCATACTTATGTTGGTAAAAAGAGGACTGGAAACTGGAAAGATAGAAGGATTTCAGGACACAAGGAAAGGAATCAAGAAGGACTAGATAACTTGTACATTGTAGTTGGCAATGGCAAATTCCAATAATTTGCTGCTTGATTGTACTATAGGTGTGAGAGCCTAGGCTCTGATACCAACCTGTAACGCCCCAATCCCACGGGTACGGGGACGTCACTGCAACGTACATACGCAGGTCAGAAATACCCTCACGTATATATGCTAAGCATTAGTACAAGCAAGAATCAGAGTACGACAAAGCGTAGCGTCCATTCATGTGCCAACATAAGAAGTACAAAGTACGAGGTTATCAGAGCTTGTGACATACTTTTACATATCACATGCATCATATATCACAGCCCAGCACACAAGTACGATTTACAATATAATTACAATATGCTCACGAGTTGAAGGAGAATCCCGCGAGCCCAAAAGGAAGGTCAGGTACAACAGGAACCGAGACTAGTCAACTTGCTCGGCAAAGAAAGCTTGATCTTCCACAGAAGGCTCCACCTCGATCCAAGGTTCGGAACCTGAACATACAAATTCAAGGGAGTCAGGACCTCCCAAACAAGTAGAGCAGGTTACAGCCGAGTGGCATAAGAATAAGAGTATGAGAATTGGCACAATAACATGAATAAACAGCCAGCAAGTAAGGGAAGCACAACGTGATATAAACGAAGGAGGGGCATTGCATAAGCTTAAGCTACGTTTTCATGAGACTAGTACGTCGAGGGAATAATCCAAACAAGGAAACCCTCATCTATATACCTTCATCTCATGTCCGTAATCCAAGCACATGCAACAGCCACAGTTAACGTCTTTTATTGTTATTATTATTACTTGTCTTACTTTGATATCTAGCTATGTGAACTAGCGTCCCAGCACACATAGATCCATATCCTAGTAAAGCAAGGTTGTTATTGGAAACCAGCGGGGGTATCAACGAACTATGTTTACAGTGGGTCCCGTGCTTGCCCGGGACCACGGTCCAGGGTGTTCCGTTGCTTGGTGACGGAACCAGCCGCAAGGCCTATCAGGAGGGACTTATGTATGCCCTTTATCATGATGGTATCAGGAGGAGGGAGCCAGCACTCCCCTCGGTCGCCTGGAGGCCCACAGGTCAGACCGGAAATTTAGTTGCACAACATACCTAATACCACTGTAAACACGAACACATATTGATAGCCGCATATTTCCCCCGACCCGATGTAAGTTGTCTCATTTTATGGTTTATTAGATAATTATCAGATTTCGGGAATGAGCAGGAACATGTCAGGAATGCGGGTATATCAGGAGTACTGGTTCGTACTTATCATGTAATCAAATCATGAAGTCCGGTTATCATTCCCGTTACAGTGATAATTACAGGAGTCAGGTGTATCATGCCTTGTGTTAATAGATAGCCCGATAAGAGGTGATATTCATCAAGTAACATGTCATGAAATAACAATATATAAAGCATGATCCAAGTATAAGACTTATCCCCAAGAAAATAATTAACCAAAGTGATTCAGTCAAGATTAGTCGACTAAGGAAAGTGATTAGTCGACTAATAGGGGAGTTAGTCGACTATAGGAAAAGGCAAGTCGACCAGTAAGGTGGCGTTTCAGGAAATCAGCGTTTTCAGAAAAAGGGTTAGTCGACTAGAGTATTGGGGGAGTCGACTAGTCTGCTGCATTTCGCAAAACGGCGTCTCGTGAAGCCGCGTTTCACAGATCCGCGTCTTGTCATAAGTCCGCGTCTCATGAATCCGCGTTTCACAAGTCCGCGTCTCACCAGAAAGAGTTAATCAACAAGGAATGAAAGAGTGGGCCGCGTTTCAAGAAAGAGCGCGTCTCTCAAAGTCGCGTCTTCAGGAGAAAGTCAGTCGACTATAGAAAAGGGGGTAGTCGACTATATAGAAGCTGCGTTTCTAAGACTGCGTTTCCAGCAGAGGGTTAGTCGACTATAGGAAATAGGTTAGTCGACTAATAGGTTGGGTCTTCAGAAAACTGCGTTTCAGGGTGAAAAGTTAGTCGACTAATGGGCTGGCCAAGTCGACTAATATGGGTGCAGAACAGAAAGCAAGTCCTGATGTTTGAGGGCTGAGTTTGTTGTTAAAATTACAAGTTATGGAAATAATGTCCAAGTCTTGGCGAGCAGAATTACTCGCCTAGAACGCGTCCGATGCCCTGTACGAAAAGTCAAGTGATGAAGATGAGTCCTTTGCCAAGCTAGTCACCAAAACGACCGCCGGAATAATCGCGAACGATTACCGAAAATCCACGGTGATAAAGCTCGGCCCCAAACCAAAAGGAGGGCACCGGCCTAGAGTCCTGTCGACGAAGAAGAACACGGCTCCAATCCGAAGGAGTGGCCGGTCTTCACAAGTTGATGGGGAGAGTTTTGATGGTGCAAGTCTAGTGCATTTTGCCAAAGTGAGTTTTTGCAAACAATGCCACGGGGGACGAATCTATAGTCCGTCAGAAAGAGGTTGTCGAGGAGGTGAAGGTGGTATGCTTGGCGGAGGGTACGGTGGTGCAGGTGGTGGTGGAGATGGTGGTGAAGTTTTGGTGGAAAAATGGGTTCTTTGGTGGTGAAGGAGAGGAAGAAGATGGTGGTGGAGATGATGCTTTGGTTTGTTGTTGTAGTTGGAATGGAGGAGTATAAGGAGGGGAGATTGGTGGATGAAATGGTGGAAGAGATGGTGGTGTATGGAGGGTGGAATGGTGAGAATGGCCAGCCAAAGGGCTGTTTTGGGCTGCTGTTGACGTTCACAGCAAGTGGAGAAGGAAGAAGAAGTGAAAAAGTGAAGAGAGAGAAGGAGTGGGGGAGTTATATATAAAGGGTAAGTTTAGATTATCACAAGTTTGCCATTCCCTTTATGAAACTTGCGTTTCATCCAACCAATAGGTTGCGTCCCTCTTCACAAGGTCTGCGTCTGGCAATATAAGCTGGACGCGACATTAAGTTGCGCCCAAAAAGAAAAACGCAGGATTGTAATAAGAAAGAGACAAAAAGGTATGGGTGATTAGACAAGAGTTTGATTGGCCCATAAGCTTTAAATGCAGCATGGAGAGGGTGGCTGCATTTAATGATGAATCCAGCTGGTGGAATCTCGCGTTTGAGGAAGGAGAGAGAAATTGGAAAAAGAGAAAAGTGAAGTAGTTGAATGATTTCCCGGTATCTGGGAAAATACCGAGAACTCCGGAAAGGCCCAAAATTGAAGTATCTCGGAAAGCTCCCCAAAAATTCTCAAAAATAGTAAATATTATATAAAGATTTTTGGTGAAATCGGTTTTCAGAAATTCAATCTCATTTTCAAAATAAAAATCCTGGAGTTCACGGTGAACGGTGTCTACACCGGGTAGGCTAGATTTTTGATAAAATCTGGAAAATCCCAAAAAATGCCCGAAGGAAGAAAATATAATTCTAAGAGGGAATGTGAAAGCGGAATTCATAAATTTGTTTCCAATTGTAAATTAAAATTCCTGGAATCAACCAGTGATACTGGCCGACACCGGTTTTGAAGATTTACAACTTAATTCCGAAAAATTCTAGAAAATCATGAAAAATCTAGAATATTAAAATATAATATTTGAAACTAAAATTAGTCAAATCTGAATACCTAAACAGATCAAATCATGCAGTACTGCTATACGAATAAACATAAAATAATAAAATAAAATAAAATAAAATAATAATAAAAAAAAGAATACGCTCCAAAAATCTAGATACGTAACTGTGTACGTATGCAGAGGATGGGGTGTTACATATTACTTTACAATATCTTGAAATTTTTAGAATTTTCTGAAATTTTTTGGACTATTTTGGAGAATCTCCGAATTTGGTGTCGACCTATACCGATAATGGCTCTGAAATTTTTAATTCACAAACGGAGTTAAATTTCAAGAATATATTTTCAAATTATTCTTTAAAACATATTTTCAACCTTAGCTTATTTTTGAGAATTTTTCTAAATTATTCGAAAATCTGGTCGAACCAGTGTCGTCAAGTATTGCTGATCGAGTCCATGATTTTATTTTCAAACCATATAAAATTTCTTAGATCTGATTTAACATTACTCCTCAGTATAATACTTTCTATTTTACAGAATTTTTGGAAACTGTTTGAAATTAGTCAAATTTTGACCCAATTAAATATTATTAATTTATTTATTTACCTTCATTTTTTTCTTTTCCTCAAGTCACCTTCATTTCCTTCTTCCCCAAGCCTCTGACTTTACTGCCGACCTACTCCCGCGACTCTCTCTCACTCACCCTCTCTCTATTTCTAACTCTCTCTAACTCCCTCTCTCTCAACCCTTTTTCTCTCTCTTACATCTCCCTCTCTCCTCACCCTCTCTCTCAGGCCTGAACCACCACCGTGCCGCCGGTAGGTTGCCGACGACTAGCCTAGGTCGGCAACCCATCTTTATATCCCTCTCCCTTTTTCTCTCCTCTCTTTCTTCTCTTTTTTCTTCTTATCCTCTGCTACTCCTTTTCCCTACTCACCACCAGCAAACAACCAATCGTCGTGCGGCCGGCTCCATCACCACTGCCCTCAGCTGCGCCACCCCAACCTCCTCCTCCTTTCTTCCCCTTCTTCTTCTTTTTCTTCTTTTCTCCTTTCTCTATCTCTTCCCTCCCTTTCTCTCTCATCTCTCTTCCCTATCGCTGATGGCAGGTAAGGCCCCGCCAACGGTCGTGCCGCTGGCCGGCCAGGCCAGCCCCCTGGTCATCGCTGGCTGCTGCACCACTCTCCCTGTTGCTCTCTCTTTCCCTCTCGTTCTCTCTCTCTTTCATTTTCTCTTTCCTCCTTATTGGATCCAACCTAATACCCATTGACTTAAATTAATGGGTTGGGTTATTACCCGACCCGTTAACAACTCGACCGACATCCAAAACTTAAGAAAGGTAAAATTTCATAAAATCCCCACATATATAATGTATTACATTGTAGCCATTATAAATTACATATTTACCCCATTTGTTATGTTTTTAGTGTTCGGGTGATAACTTAATCATCGGAAGTTCGATCTGGACGATTCTCGAACCGTTGTGATCGTAGAGAGAGGAGCTACATTCGTTAATACTAATGTGAGAGTTTTTCTTTTATAAAATTATATTTATCTCGTTGAACGTAACTAATTGGTTGCTTTAATTAATAAAACATGATTTTGGTAAATCGCTGTAAATATTATTTATTAAATCGTAATTATTGATAAATCCTTGTAAATAGAATATGCATGACTGCTCTTCAAACATGATCAATAAATAATAATTCATTTTACTTCTTGATTTAATATAAAATATAGGTGAATTATCTATATATATATTTTTAAATTAAAAGATGTTGATAAAGAAAATCAATAGTTATAAATAAATTGATAATTTAAATATGGTAAAGTAGAAAATTGTGTTTAATTACTTTATGATATCGATTATATTAATAATATTGAAATCGTTATAACAAAATAGTAATATGTTGACACATGTTCATGTTAACTATATCACCTTGAGACGGCCACTGTTACACGGATATTCTATTACACTGGACCAACTTGTATCACCGTTACGCTGATATTGGTATTGCAAGTACTTGTATCATGTAGTATACTGGACACTCTAGAATGCTAGACTTTGTATTTCATGTATACACTTGTTGCACTTGACATTGTATTTCACGTGCTCGTCTCACCGTTCCCAGATACAGTTACACTGGACACTATTATTTCATATTTATGTACCACTGATACACAGATATGCTATTCCACAGGATATCGTTATTTCATATGTTTGTATTACCGCTACACGAATACTCTGCACACAGTTATTTCTTGTTCTTATAATATTGTTACATAGATTCCCATGTATATGTGCATTGATTGCTTCTGTATTCCTATTGCATGAATCATGTTCCTGCTATATGAATATTTCTGTATTTCTATTACATGACTATATTTTATTACTAATATCGATATGATATTCTTATTACTGGACATGAGTGTTGTTGATATGCGATGTGTAGAACTAAGTGTCACGTGGATCTAAGTCACAGGGGCCACCTCTAGAATCTCACATCTCTTGTTTCCCGTTATCTTGTTTCATGATATCAACAAAATTCGTGTCTTATTATCGTATTACATGTACCATGTACTGCTCTTGTTCCCGATACCTGTGTAGTTTTAATATAATAAATATAACATGGGGTTGTGAGAGATTTGACAGCTGACTAAGTCTTGTCAGGTGGATGTCTGGATCTATTATTAGCCCCACTGTAGGTGACGTGGTAGTGCTGGCTACCGATTGATCTTGTTTCTCGTTACTTGTTTCGCTTTAGCGGGCCGACCCTCGTCGTAGCAGTTAGGGGCTTGTTTAAGGCCGTGATTCCGGGTATGCACGGGATACACCGACCCGATTAGAGCTCATTGACCATTGAGTTTTCAATTAACATAACAAAATAATATAAGCAATAGTGACATTGAGAACGCTTGTTATATGGTCACTCTCTTATTCGAATAATGGTACCCGTATGCCATGTTCGGATGAGTTCAGCTGGAGTATAGACTCTGTATGAATTGCCAGTGGCATGGGATACTGGGAGAAATTGATTAAAATACCAGGCGGTACTGATTGTTATTATTGTATAAATCAAATGACATGCCCAATATATGTATATTATTATCCATTTATATTTGTTACCTTTTTTGCTATCTTATCTACTATCATGTCACGTATATAATTTACACTTGTATTCTTCACAGACACGTTATTCGTGTACACATATACTCTGCATTTCATGTATTTTATGCTTCATGTGTTTTCATCATATTAGTATGGGTATCCTGTGTGCTTTATGTATACATGTTCATATTATTCACGATACCATCATACCATTTATACTAGAGTTTAAGCCTTAAATGAAAAATAATAAAAGCTGATATATATTATTTATACATATTGATTACATTGATATATCACCAGATATTGTATATAACATATAAATGGTATAACTTCTATTGATTATAATAACCTTATAGTATAAAGTTGATAATATATATTAGACTCTTCTCGATAATATTAAGTGCTATTCCTTTATAAAATTATATAAGACTATAGTAGCATCACTATTGTAACATGAATGCTAGGTATTATTACTATTATAGTGTGAATATAACATTTTTTGTATTAGTTATACTGATCGCTAGCATAATTATATTCTATCATTGGTAATTAAATATATATTATATATTACTGTGATTGTACTACTATTATAATATACTATTACTGCTTCCTTCATTTTAGGTCTCATTAGGTTGCTTTCTGACGACCCTGGATTTGCGTGCCCAAGTTGGAGCTCAAAGATTACGTAGCACCTGATATTTTCCGAGATATTATCTAAGACCGTCAGCCTTTCCGATTCATAGGTATCTTTATTATTGGTTTCTATTTCCTTATTTATCTATTTTTTCATATCTATTATGATCGGCTAACCATTTTGTAGGCATTCTTGTACATATTTAATACTGAAATAATTGTGTATATTGTATTTATTTCCTGTACCGAATCTTAGCATACGTATGCGGGGGTATTTTCACTCTGAGTATATATGTTACCGTAGCGTCCCCATATCCGCGAGATTAGGATGTTACAAGAGGGAAGGAGGGTGGGCACGAGGGAGATCGAGGGAAGGAGGAGGAGGGGGGTCGCCGGTGGATCACGAGGAGGAGGGGAGGCCGGGGTGAGGGAGTTCACCAATGGGTCACGGGGAGGGGGTGTGGTGGGGGTTGTCGGTGGGCCGGGGGAGGAGTCGGAGGCCGAGGGGTCACCGGCGAGAAAAGATGGGTCGCCGACATGAGAGGGAGAGGAGAAGAATAGGACATTTTCTCTATTTTTATTTTTTTGAGATGGGGAGACCTTTATCAAATTTGTAGGTGCCCTAATCTATATGTTGCCTTTCTCTTTTCTGAGTGACAATGTGCGTTCTCGGGAACCAGCGGTACCAAGTACTACAATATTTTTTTTATACTCCATTAGGGGGTCTTTTAACACAAGAAACCCCCCTTCCCAACTGCTGCCTTTTTATCCCCCATTTCCAAAGCCTCTGCTCTCTCTCACGCTCTTTCTTGCTTCCCTCCAAAAACCCTAAAAAAAAAACCTATTTCCCTCCAACTCCACCCCCAAAATTTCAAATCTCAAACCTTAACCCCACAAATTCAAAATCAAATTCAAATTCAATAAATAGAGCCGATGCGCTCCACAATCGCCACCATGAGATCTCTCTTCTCCCCTTCACTCCCCCTCCACCACAGCCACCATCATCGTTGTTTTCTCTCTTCTCCCTTCTCTAATACTCGGCAGTGGCGCTCAAGAAAGCCCCTTTATACATTCCCCTCCAATTTGAATTCTCTGCGATCTGCCGTTAGATCCACTTCAGCATGCCGATCAACGGTTCGGATCGACCGGCGGAGGCCCGGTGCTTGTCAGGGGAGATTCACGTGATCGTCGGCCCGATGTTTGCTGGAAAGACCACGGCACTCCTCCGTCGAATTCAGTCTGAGGTCGACAAGGGAAGGTAAATTGCTGTGCAGCCCTTCGTTTTTTTTCCCAGCTTTAGTATTGGGTCCTCGCGGGGGAAATAAATAATTTGCAGAAACTATGCAGTATTTTTGTGTTTTTTATACTTATGCTAGATATTTATTTGTTTTGATTTTGTAATTTGGCAGTCATCTATTCAAGCAGCCTGCGCTTTAATTTGTAGTTTATTTGTTGAATTTTTCATTTTATTCCTGCATCAATTTTAAATTAAGTGATAAAACAAGTATGCATATGTATAACTAGATTACTGCTTGACGGTGAAACTGAGCGGTAAAGAGAAGAGGGGAGGAAGAAGATTGTTGTTTTTTTTTTTTTTTGGGGGGGGGGGGGGGGGGGGGGGGG